>CM069905.1:74026414-74446936 GCA_036172215.1 Camellia granthamiana | reverse complement strand
TATCAGGCAAAGCAGTCCATTTTTGGCATTTTTTTTATTTAAAATTGATTTTTCAAAAGATTTGCTGGATTTGGACTCTTTGGTGTTTATCTATTTCACATTGCACTTGTGAGATCAGATTTAGAACCACGGGAGTCCGATACTGTAGGGCTTATTCGTTTTCCGAAAGGAGCACGAAATGTCGAACTACAGATATTTAATCTTTAATAACATCTACATTCATTTGCTTTCATACTATCCTTCGCATATATATAACTTTATCATTATGGATTTTTTTGGCGAAAACCTAGTCGAGCAACATTTATGGTGCTCTTTCTCTTGCAAATTACAAGTCTTGGATTGACCTAGATGATCACAAAGTTCCAATTCTTATTAGTGCGATATTTACTCTTGCACAATTCATAAGAATGTTTAGGGTTTTCACTACAAGAAAATCAAGTTTTACCAGTTTTTTTTATTGGTCACCAAAAATGCTGCTATACATTGGATATGGCGATGGTCATTGACTGCGGCTGAAAGTAAGGTCCTTAGCCATAATTTTTCCTTAGGCCGCTACTTTATAATTTTTTTTTTTTTTGGTTGCATTTATACTCCAGCTGCTACAATAGACCTCCAAAATTAAGGGCAGCTCACCAAAAACAATTTCTGATTTACCGCTTACAAGAATAAGTATATCAAAATTTTATGATCCCAAAAAAATCGTTCCTCTCCTTGATTACAAATTTGCCCTAGTGTATCTATACTTTTTTCACGTTCAACTCCTTATTTCACAAAGCTATCATCATCGTTCCTGATTTCACCATTCATTCTCCACCGCTGTATTGACGATATCAAGCTATAACACCATTGTGAATTCAAGGCCAGTTTGCTCTCAATTTCTGTTTCTCTTTATTTACCACTTTGTAGCTGGTTTTTCGTGCTTCTTAGAGGGGTTCCTTTCCTCCGATATGATAGCCCTACAGTTTGGACTCCCGTGGTTCTGAATCTGGTTTCACAAGTGCAATGTGAAACAGAAAAGTGAATGAGAACCCAAATCCGGTAAATCTTAGAAAATCCATTAATCATCAGAGATGCCAAAAATGGACTGTATTGCTAGATTTCAAAGTCGCCACCTAAATATTTTTGAGAAATTTAGGAAACCCGTGACTCGTGCCAATGGCCACTTGTCCATCGTAACCAAAGTTGTCTCGGCTCAAGAACTTAGGTATGAGAGGGCAAGGTCATGAATCGAGCACCCTCCTCACCCGATCACAGATCGACATCTACTAATCATAATGTGAATTTTATCAATATTATATGCTCTTATTCTAATTTTATTATGCTAACTTACTATGTGAGGCACACAAGTATAGATTGTTTAGCTTGCTTTGGAAATGATTTGATTTTATGTGATTTTTGAAAGAGTTTTGAGTGCACACAACTCAAAGTGAAAGAAATGAGCTCATACATACATTTGATCAAAATCATCCCCAAAGCAAGTAAAATGACCTTCATCCACAAGCATTCAAGCAGTTTATTTTGAGTAAGCACGTAGCTTCATGGTAAGATGCTAAGCATGGCAACAATCACACACATCAATATGCTAAAGCCAAAAGTGCTCACCTAGTACTCCGAGGTAAGCCAAAAAAGAAAGCAATTAGAAAAATACATGACCCTAACAATGCACATGACTAATGCAACAAATACAAGAATGCAACTATTAGGTTTGGATTATTAACATGCCATATGGATTAACTCAAAGTATGTGGTAACACACGTATTCAAGCAAGTAGAAAATGCCAATGATATTCGAAAATGATGAACCGAACCGTAATGCATTCAAAAATGGATACAAATCATGGTAATGGTATGAAATGAAAAAATGATGCTATATACAACCATGGTAAGCATGTAAATAAAAGGGAGAAAGAAATGGGGGTTGGAAGACATACAAATATTACAAGTTTTCCGTCGCACAAGAGGGTCCGAATGTCTTAATCAACTAATTATTACAACACAAATGAATAAACTACTTAATTAATTATTATAAGTTCGAATGAAAACAACTAATTAATTACAAAATATGAATCTCAAAGCTAATCAAATGGACTTGAATGAGCGGAAAGTCGTATGCGCACAAGCGAGAACATCCTCTAGAAACCCCCTCTACTCATTGCCAAAATCTGCTCTATTTTACCGTCAGCCAATGCTCTGTTTTTCCAACAGTTTGCTGTTTGCACACTCTGAAGCCTGGTCGACCCATAATGAGGCTCAACTGGATCTAGTTAAAAATGGTCATGCCTCAATTTGGCTTGTTGAAAAACCACCACTTTCGTACTAGAGACTTGGCTAGCTGGCCTGATTAGATGGTTGGCTGTACAGAATAATGGCCAGCCGGCTACTATTTCTGAGGAATACCCTACTGCAGCAGAACTGGAACAGAGCAAGACAAAGGTTTCCAAAAGTTGTTCATCGTTCCTGCTCCCTCCTGTCATAGAGATTTTCAAGGAGAGAGGAGGTTTGCTTCCTAAATTATCAATCATTGTAAATTTGTTGCGTGATGATCTTAGAAGTGGTTGGTCAAGAGTTTAATAAATGCAACAAAAGAAAAACAATACCTCCTCCCTATCAGGGAGTTACTTCAAGGGAGGGGGTAGACTTGCCTTTTGAATTATAAAACATCACTAAAATAGTATGCGATAACTCTAGAAGCAACAAATTCAGTATAACGTCCGATTGAACCTAACTAATTTTTTATTATCTTTTTTACCTCTTTTACTTCAATTTTATTAGCCTTTTTACTTTACCTTTCCATTTTCTTTATCTTTTCTCCTTTTTTATCCGAAAGTGATGATTAAGTCCAGTAAGTCCAAAGCAAGAAAGATTAACAAGCATGACTTGACTCGAGAAATGAACTCATTGAATCCTTTTCTACAATGGAAATTACAAAGGAGGAATCAAACTCATTTACAAGCGATAATGAATCTGGAGTCAAACTTGAAACGGATGATAATGACTCCAAATCCAAACTAGATAATGAGCTATAATGAATCCTTCCTTTATGATTTTGAAGGGTCTAACTAGAAAATTAGTCCTTTAAAAGAAACGCAACCGGTGACTGAAGGAGATATCAAACAAGAGATTGTGCTTAGTATAAGGAAAATGTGATGTCCTAGTAATGAACCTCCGAAGAGATTAAACCATTTAGCACGAGTAACCCCTCCCTTATACCAAGAACAATAACTCTTCATTTGATACTACCTTTGATCGAAAGAGCAAAGAAAGGGGGAAGGTTTTAGAGTATGAATGAAAAGTGGGTGATTACAATGACATGGATATATGCATGAAAGCAGTATTAATGAAAGAAAAGACTATCAACTCAAACAAATTGGCAGTTGTGTCCTAAACACACCAAATCCAAGAGGACTTACAACAACACATCTATAATATTCAAAGCATAATTTAACACGTGAAAAAGCACTCAAATAGCACAAAAATAGTGCTGAAAATCAAGTTTTAGAGGTGGGAAAAAGTGGGCAAAAGTGGAATAAAATCAAGGGGTTTCATCTAACCAACAAGCCTAAGGAAGGGTGGCTAACCCCTCCTCTTTTTGTGACTTTAAATCACAGATTTTAGGCCTTGAAACACTCTGAAAACAACAAGTAAATATAAGAAAAAAAGAGAGAAAAGATGGTGAAAGAATTCAAAATTCACCTCATGAAAGATAGGATGAGCTCCTTAGTTAACAAATCACTAACTAAACACTCTAAAGAAGCTAAAATTGTGTTCAAGAATCTCAGCAAAATCCTCAAGTTCAAGCTTGTATGGTGTATCTGTTGTGTATGTATATGGCAAGAGAGGAGAGAAGTGTGTTGGACAAGCTATGGCTCTTGGCAAATTTTTCTAACCCCAAACCATGAGGGGGGTGTTGTATATATAGAAAAAGCTTCTCACGTCGGAAATATCTGCAAAGGGACAACTGGTCCAAAGCATGTGCATGGGAGCAACTGGTAGCTGCAAAATATTTGCTTCGCTAAACATGGCCGACCGGCCATGAGGATGTACGGTCGGCTGAAAAAAACATGTTGAATGATTTTGATTTGGGAAAATAATTTAGAAAATAGATTGCTTAACATGTTCTGTATTCTGATTATAATATTCATATGTAGATATATATATTTTGAGAAAATTGTTGTCCATGAATTTAATGCGTAGTACACTTGTAATGTTTTGTTGGCCTAATAATTTGAGTAGAGGAAATTTAAATATATATATTTTTTGAATCTAAAAACACAATTAAAGAAGATTTATCATCAACATAAAACTTTGAAACATTCCACCCTTTTAACTAGTTTAGCAACCATAAAGCAAATACCTGAACACATATCTTCATACAATCTCAAACCACCAACAACCAAACCTTCATAATCATTGGGACAACCCCAAAAAAATAGTATATTATACTAAAGATTTTTCTTATCTATTATGTTGTACTTAAATTTAACCATGGAGTTTAGACCATAAAATGTATTACACTAGAGATTTTTCTTAACCACCAACAACCAAACCTTCACTATGTAATTGCATGTGCATGTGCATTCTAAAGAGAGTAAAACTCATAACTCCTAAAAATTAAAATGTTACATAAATTGTGAAAATAAAATCCAAGAAAACAATAAAAAAAAAAAATCAAACATATCAATATGTATAAAATAGGAAAATATATACAGAAAAAAGTCATATCAAAATAATTCTATTATGTGTACCAATACTAAATTTTATAGTGCTTTTTTATGTTAGTATAGACAACTCTTTATATAATATATTTAACTTTTTGTTTTGTTTCATGGTACTTCAATTTAGTTAATTATCAATCAATGGATAAGAGTAGGATGAAGAAGAGTAGATTGTCAAGAGATTATGTGCAAGGGATTAAAGAATTTTTGGAGTTTGCTTCTTGCAATGTATCTAACGATGGAACAATTCCATGTCCATGTATGAGATGCGTGAATTCATACATGTTGATCCTAGAAGTTGTACATGATTACTTGGTATCTTATGGAATTAGTCCGGGTTATAATTGTCGGTATCATCACGGGAAAACTATGTCTGCAACAACTTTTACTAGAAGTAGTCAAAGCCATGTTCAATAAATACGATATGAGTATGGTGACATACATGACATGTTGCGGGACGTGTTTCCCATGCACACCAAAATATGGATGAATGTGGAGAAGAAAGTAATTTACCAGAACCATTTGATCAAGGTCCAAGTGTCCAACGACCTAGAGAAGATCCTAATGAAGATGCACAAAAATTTTACAACTTACTCAAAGATGCTGAGAAGTTTTTGTATGAAAGGTGTAAGAATTTTAGCAAGTTGTCAGCCATTGTACATTTGTATCACTTGAAATGTCTTAGTGGATGAAGTAACCACTCATTCACAATGTGTAGACACCCCATTTTTGACCGACCTTAAGACTCAGACGTCACCAACTGAGTGCTTGGTGATGTTGCATATTGTGCTCATTCTGAGGTCATAGAGTCTCGGCTGAGAGCTTTGCCTCCGGACTTCGGGGCTCTTTTATGCTTTGCCTCGGTTTGTGAACCGGTCCTGTTTTCTCTGTTTTCTCTTCCTGAAGGGAGCGAGAGGTCTTGTAGACCATCTCTCAGTGGCCGTAGGCTACGTTTCGTGGTCGTAGGCCATTTTTCCTGTTTGGAGGCCAGTTTCCGGTTTTCGGAGCCGTCGGCCGTGTGCCTCGGTTCGGGACCGCTTAACTATCTCCGTTTACTCCAGTTTTTGGCACACAACTTGTTTCCTCTCCCTAGAGGGACACTGTAGCTTGGGAGACCACCTTCGTGGTTGTACGTCACCTCCGGTGCTTAATAGTCAGTTTTCGGGGCCCTCGGCTGCGCGTTTTGGCCCTGGAACCCTGGTTTTGCATTCGTCTTGGTTCATTTTTGGTGTGGACCCTAGTTTCATTGTTAGGAAGGTGGTACAAGGGTGGGAGACCAGCAATTCTTCTTGGAGACCACCTTTCTCTTCGTCGCCCGATTTTCTTGGCAGGTAGGTGGTCTCCCTTACTTTTGAGCCACAATTTCGGGTCTCCCATACCACCTTTGTGTTGTACTCATCTGGGAGGCCACCAATATGGGTAGGCCGACCAGCTTTTCTTCCTGACCCTTTTGAACCTTGCTAGAAAGCTAGTTTTCCTCTCTCCTGGGTCACTTTTTCTGGTCTCCCATACCACTATTGTATTGCATTCACCTGGGAGACCACCTTTCTAGTATGGCCGACCAGCTTTTCTTCTTGAACTTTTTGACCCCTGGTCGGCCGACCAGGGGGAGTGGCCAGCCGACCACCTTAACTGGTCGGCCAGCTTTCGGCTTTTTCCTCTCATTGAATGTAATCTAGCTGTGCCAGCTGGAAGCCATTTGATGCATCCTCCATACACGTGTATGGAGGATATTTGAAGCTTCGAAGAGAAGCTTTGGCCTCTCGTCTCTATAAGAGAGGCCCTCCTCTTCCATTACTAGGGTTGAACCTTTTGCTTAGGGCATTTGCACACTTCCCTCCATAGCACTCTATTTCAAGCCCCAAACCCCATTATTCTTGCATCCATTACACTACACCTCCTAGCACAACACCTCCACCATCCATCCAAGCACCTTGGAACTGATTTGCAGAGGTTGAAGGCTCATCATCTTGGTCCAGAAGTTGCTGGAGGTCGTCTCTACAAGGGTAAGTCTCTATTTCCCCCATTTTGACATCTTTTTGCTCCATTGTTTAACCTTGTTTACAAGCATTTTTGAGCTTCAACACAAACTAAAAAAAGTTTTGCTTTGAGCTCCTCTTTAAGTTTGATCAAGGTCTTTTTCTGTTTGGGGTCATCTTCCCCTTTACATGCTTCATTTCCTCATGTTTAAGGCTATGCATTAGAGCATTTGTATTGGCCTTGGTTTGGCCTTTTGGCCACTGAAATCCAATGGATTTTCAGTGGCCAATATGTGTTTTTGAGCCCTAAAATCAGAGAGGGGTGACCCTCTCACCCCTTGTTCTCATTACTAGCTTTGTTGGCCTTCCAAAGGAGCTCCATTTTGCATGTTTTGAAGTCATGTTTCAGGCCCTATTTGGTGAGTTTTATGGTCTACATAAGCTCTGTCCAGAGCCCTTTTGGCCATTTTGAATGTCTATTATGCATGTGTAGAACAATCCTATTCAAGGCCTTTCAAAGGGGCTTTCACTTGCATGCTTCTTAGACTAATTTCAGGCCATTTTTGGTGGGTTTTAGGACCCTCAGAACCTCTGTCCAGAGGTTGTTTTGCTATTTTGTATGTCTATCTTATATGTGTAGAACAACCCCTTGCATGGCCCTCCAAAGGAGCCTATCATTCTTGCATGCATTGACTGAGTTTCAGTGGGTTTTTGGGCATTATTTGGCATGGCATACTTTTGTTTTTGGCTGGTTTGATGAGCTCTCATATGCTTCATATAGTTGTGGTGCAACTCATGGTTCACTTGCTTTCTTTGGATGCTTTGTTGACCCTTGATTTTAACACTTTTTGGCCATGCGTTAAACTGATTTTGTGCATATTTTGGACTTCTTTAGCTCTGTTTTTGGCTCTCATGGTCGAATAATGTTTGTTTTGCATGCTTGTAGTTCAATACCCATGCTTAACTTTGAGTTTTGAGGCTCATTCCATGCATATACTGAGGTGTGTTCATGTTTTGGGTCCATTATACATCATATTTCAGAGCTTGTATGAATGCCATATTGCCATGTTTTCTACTCCTTAAGTGTGCTTGAGAGTTATCCACGAATGCCTTGTTTTCGGACCATTGAATGAGCTCTATTTATTTGCATTCCGAGCCATCATTTTAGGCCATTTCCCCACTGTTTCAGACCTGCCTAGGGTCTGTTTGGGGTTGGTTTTGTCATTAGTGCATTGCTTTGGGTACCTCTAGTGTAACACACTTCACTAGTTTCGGTACCCGGGCCCCCTAGCATGCATTGTCTGACATATTTGCATGTTTCAGGACCATCTTTTATGCCATTTCAGAGCTGTGTCATGTCCCATTCTATGCCATACTTCATCCGCTGCCATGCTTAGTTAGAGTTGCATGTTATGCCTTAGGATCGGTCCTTTGCATCCGTGCATGTTTGCATGTGTTTCGATCGTCTCATTTCCATCATATGGCCACTGATTTGAGTGTGGCTAAGGTCCACCCATATTGGTGTAAGTCCATCTTACATTGAGCATGCCATTTAGTTCATGATTGTTGCACATTTGGCCATTGCATTGTGTATGCTTTGATCGTATCATTAATAGTCTTCATGTGGGCATGATAGCCTTCGTATGTGCATTGTGTATGCCATTGTAGTTCATAGCATTGCATATGCTAGGTTGCATGTTAGTCGCATTGTGTATGCCATGCATATTGCATTGTGTTAGGAGTAGGGTTTAGTCCAAACACGGGAAACGAGGGATGTTTCGTACTCAAAGTGACGAAACGTGTCTCAATCGGTCGCCGACACTCCGGATTATCCATGATGGAGTCTAGGCCTTGTTTTGTTTTCATGTGCATTCATATCACATCGAGCATGCATTTCGACTCCTCGGCCATCATGCATCGAGATGCGTGATTGGTGGCATGAGGATCGAGGTCGTGCATACATGTGTGAAAATGCTTTGCCATGCCCCTTTCTTGCTCTCTGTTGCAGCAAATTAGAAATCAGCAGCCTTCAAGAGCTTTGCACAGCATTCAAGGATTAGTTGCAAACAGAGGCGAATCGGGGCATCGCAATGGATTTCCGAGCCAGGCAACTCAAGCATGCATCATTCATCATTCGGAACAGAGCTGAGGCGGTCCATGGATTTGCATACTAGTTTATTTCATTTCTTAGTTAATTTGTTAATTAATTAGGGTTTTGTACTTATTCGGACTATATTATTTATTCGGGCTGTTCTATTTATTCGGACCCTCCGAGCGAGGGCAAAATTGTAATAAGTGTGCGTGTGTGTGATGTATGTCTTCCAACCCCACGTCTTTCTCCCTTTTATTTACTAGCTTATGATGGTTAGATTAGGGCATGTTTCAATTAGCATACTTATGCTCGCATGTTTGCATCCATTCATCTGTCTTGTATGCACCGGGCTCGACGCATCATACTAACTGCATTGTATTTCAATTCCGAGTTGAATACGTGCATCAGTTGTTGCATTTCATATGCCATTTTAGAATAGCCGAGCCTATTATAGTTGCATTTTTGCATGTGTTGCATTAGGCATCTCAGCAAAGTTAGGATCCATGCATGTTTTCTAATTGGCTTCTTTCTTTGGCTTGGAGTACTCGGTAAGTGTTTTTGCTTTAGCATCCTTGCATGCGTGTGAGTGACTGCCATTATAGCATGCTTACCATGAGGCTATGTGCTTATGTGATATACCTGCCTGAATGTCTGTGGGTGAAGGTTGGATTATCTGAATTGGAATAATACATTGACTGTGAGTTTTAAGCCCACTTGAGAGTGGCAAAATCATGCTTTCTAAGCCCACCTAAGGGTGGCAAATTCACATTTTAGCCTACTTGCGAGTAGCAAGCCGTTTTTCAAAACAAACATGAGATATTTTGTTCCAATTCAGGCGATCCGGTCTATACTTGTATGCTGCGCGCATCACATAGTGATCCTAGGCTAATAACCGGATTAAGAGCACATAATGTTTTCAAAACTCGATAGCATGGTTAGTAGAGGCCGATCTTTGATCGGGCGAGCGGGGGGTGCTCACGAAGTGACCTTCCCCAATCGCACCCAAGTTCTCGAGCCGAGGCAGCTTTGGTGATGATGGATATGTGGCCTTAGGCAACAAGTCAGGGTTTCCTAAATTTCCCAAAATAAAATATTTAGGTGGCAACTCTGTATCTGGCAAAGCAGTCCATGTTTGACACTTCTTTCTAAAAATCAGTTTTTCAAAAACGATTTGCCGAATTTGGACTCTTTGATGATTCATTGGTCTTGCATTGCACTCTGCGAGATTAGATACATGACTGTGACATTGAGTCCTGAACTGTAGTGAGCCCAAATGAACAAAACGGGATTCCTTCCCGAGACGTTTGGGGACATCTACAGTTTCTGGCGACTCTGCTAGGGAGTTAGAGAACTTGACTCGAACTCATGATATCTTGTTTTGATTACACTTATGTGTTTCTTTGCATTGCATTTGCATTGGTGCGCCTAGGACACCGTGTTTGCCGGATGCTATTCCTGAACGGTTTGCTGGAGGCTCGCTTCGAGAAGCGTGCCATAAGGCTGACCGATTGCGGGCTCTGCCACGACGGGAACACAAACCCCGGTTTTACCGGGGCACCCTCTTTGACCATTCGACCTAGTGCATATTCGGAGTCCATAGTGACCATTCCAAGCTAGGACAGGTTGCTTACCCGATTGTAGGTTGTTTGAAACCGCTGTGTGCGTAGTGAAACCCTAGTTCCTGACAAAATAGGACAGGGAAACCTTACCCCCTAACATAGGGGTGGTTTGGCTCTCACTTGTTTGCTATGTGCTTTTAGAGTGCATCTCTACAGGAATGCATGTATCAGTTTACAAGTTTGGGTATCAGGCCTGTGGGCACCAGTTCAGTATTTTGGGAATCAGTTATCTGCGGGTATCAGATTCAGTTTTGGGGTAGTAAATTGGGAACAATGATCAGTGTCTGAGAACAGTGTATTCAGCTTATCAACTGCGTGTTGATTATACCCGACTGTGTGTTGTGTTTATTTACGCTGTTATGCTATCCGTTTATCTGGTTGTGTATTTCCTTATTATTGCTTTAATTATCTTTTTGCTAGAGTAGTTTAGCACAATTGCTTCAGACCAGGCAGATATTCCCCAAGCACTCTGGACAAGAGGTCGCCGACTCAATCGATCTGAGGATCTGGTTAACGGACAACCAGTGTATTATTCCCTACCCCTGGTTATTAGACAGAGGTCGAGAAGACGCAGTGTATCCGAGCAGAGGTTGCCAGAGCAGTGGTTTACCCCATCAGTGGACAGTCGGGCTGAGATCTCAATTGTTGCCATAGAGATAGACCTATCGGTAGTTCAGATAAATCAGGGCAATATGGCAGGAACAACAGAAGTTAAGGAAATGATGCGTCAGATGCAGGAGACCATGAGAGCCATGCAGCAGGACACTGCTCGTCGAGATGAGTTTGCCAAACAACAGGCCGAGATCATGGCCCAGCAGGCAGAGTTAATTGCCAGGCTGCAACAATAGACCGGGGCATCTGCTTCCCACCAAGCTCCTCCCCCACCAGGAGTTCCAGCACCCGGGGAGGTACCAAATGTCCAGGGAGATACGGATATCCCGACAGGACTGGCTCCGCCCCCGATTCTACCTCAACTATTCAAGGCACCTACGCCTGTCAATCAACCGGACTCTCCCTTTGAATTCGAGGTGGACCATACAGCGTTAAAGTTGAGCAAGCTTGAGAAGTTGTTCAAGAAATCCCAAGGGGTAAAGTCCATCCTAGACATCGAAGACAGGTATACTGACGTGGCTGTGACGCTGCCGGATAGGTTCAAAATGCCACAAATCGACCGCTTTGACGGATCTGGGGATCCCATGGTGCATCTCCGGTTGTTGTCAAATATACTACGGCCGATGGGCCTCACCAGACCGCAGAAGCTTTCATTATTCGGCCGGACCCTGTCGGGTGTGGCTGCTATCTGGTATGGAAAATTAAAAGACGATGTTATGCGGAACTGGGATGAGATGACCGAGGCTTTAATTGCACAGTACTCCTATAACACTCAAATCGAGATTACAACTCGTGATCTTGAAACAACAAGGCAGGAGCCTAAGGAGAGCTTTTCGGATTTTGTAGCCTGATGGAGGGCCAAGGCCTCAATGATGACCCTAAGGCCCACCGATAAAGATCAAATTCGGATGATTGTGCGCAATCTCCAACCCAAACTGATGCAGAAAATGATCGTGCTCCCCTTCCCTACCTTTTCAGATTTGCATGAGATGGGGGTACAAATTGAGGATGCTATGAAACAAGGTCTGATTGACCAAGACAGAGAGCAACCCCGAAGAACCTTCAACTGCAACAACAATATAGGCACCAGCAATGCCGCAAATGCCAGAGCTTCGGAAGTAAGCATGGTCACCACCATTCCCCCTCCAAGACCCATGGTAGCTACACCTTTCTCCGGTGCGTCCGGAAGTAACACACAAACCACCAAATTCCAACCTCGAGGCCAAAGAACCTTCACTCTATTATATATGCCCCTGTCCAAGGCTCTGGGGGTATTAATCAGGAAAGGGCACTTAAAGCCCCTGGAGCCGAGGCCACTGCCAAATCCACTCCCACCCTCTCACAACCCTACAAAATACTGCGCATATCACCAACAACATGGTCACGACATTGACCAATGTTTTAGATTGCGTCATGAGATTCAAGATCTCGTTGACAAGCAGGTGATTGTGCCTCTAGAAAAACCCAATGTCACAACAAACGCTCTCCCACCGTACAACCAAGCTCCACCCCCCAAACGTATCAACTTCATCCAGACTGGGGTCGTGTCTTATGATCCTAGCATATATATCACCCCGTCCCACCTACCCAAGTCGGAGGTGCTCCTTCCTGACTGCACTGCCTTGTGCATGTTGGACATCTCCAGAACCCAACCCGAATAAATGGTGGTGACTGTCGAAGACAGAACATGGGAGATTTCAGGGGAGAATGGGATTGTTGAGTCAGAATCTGAGGAATCTGGGAGTTTTGCTGAGGAGGTATACAGTCTGAGTGAATACATTCTATTAGTAGGCCAGGTTGGGCCAAATGTGGAATTGCCGGCAGGGGCAGAGCTTTGTGTGATACAGGGGGATGAATCTGGTTAGAGGATAGATGACTTGGCAGCTGTGGAAAGGAACTTTGCTAACCTCCACTTTTTCAATGAACAAGATCCAGAGGGCATGGTAGTCAACTGGTCAGATTTTAAGGAGTCAGCAGAGGTCACCGGATGGCTTGACGACCTACCAGATGTTGTCAACGAAACTCAGTTGGAACGGGGCCCGGCAGGAGCAAGAACATCAGTTGTGGCTGGAAGGGCCGGAAATCAGAATGCATCGCCAGAGAGCGCCGGTGCTAAGAATTTCGCTCAAGACCTGGGCATTGTGAATGCGGGAAGTATTGAACAGCCGGCTGTACTGACGCAGTTCGAACAAGAAAGGTTCGGGGATTCTGAGAGAATCAGGAAAGCTAAGGCCCCTGAGGGGACTGAAAGTGCTGTGTGGACGAGGATAGAGAATGCTGTGAGCATATGGATGGAAAGTACTGTGAGTACTATTGTACCGGAGCCGGACAGGTGTCTATTGGCTGCCGACGGAATGTGGTGAAAAGACGATGATCTATGTCTTACCCACACGGATGAGGATTGGGGGAGCAACCAGCCAGACGATACCTGGTACATCGGCGAAGTCGATCATATGACTAGAAGCGGGCTATATTTCAAGCCCCAACATCTAGATCAGCAAGAGGCGTCTGGGAAAGATAAGGAGGCAGAGAAACAGAAAGAGAAGCAACTTGATGAAGAAGCTGTACTGAAGCAGTTGAAAAAGATACAGGCAGACATCTCCATCTAGAGACTGCTTATGGCATTGCGAGTGCATCGACAAGCTGTCTTATCAACCATGGACAAGGCCAAGCTCTCAATAGACACCACGCCCGAACAGCTGGTGGGCTTAGTTTTTCCGGGAGGGGCTACCCCGATGTTGACCTTCTCCGACAAAGAATTGCCACCTGAGGGTGCGAACCATAACAAGCCACTCTACATCTCTGTGGAGTGCAGAAACAAATGGATACCCGTGGTGCTTGTCGACACAGGTTCCGCCATCAATGTGTGCCCGGCAAGGACTGCATACGCAATCGGTTTAAAGACTGCGGACTTTGTGCCAACAGCCCAGGTGATTCGGGCATATGATAACACAAGCAGAGAAGTAATGGGGACAGTGAAAATTCAGACCAAGGTTGGGCCGGGACAGCATGAAGTAGACTTCCACGTCTTAGAAGTTCCCGCGACCTTCAATCTACTTTTGGGGCGGCCATGGTTGCACCAAGTAAAGGCAGTTTCGTCCACCTTACATCAGATGGTGAAATACCCCCATGGGAAGGGAGTAGCCATCGTTTTTGGAAATTCGTCGATCCATCCACCGCCAGAAGTATCTACGCCAGTTTTGGAAATTGAGCACGGTATGGAGGATGTGCTCATGTCGGGTTTTACCCTGGCTGAGGCCCGGGTCGTGCAGAACATCTTAGCTGTTAATGAGGGGGTGTATGTTAGTGCACAATCAGTATACCTCATGAACAAGCTTCAACACATCCCCGGGATGGGATTGGGAAAGAGCGGCTGGAAGGGCATTGCAGCGTTGGCCGAAGTGCCACACAACCCACACACCTTTGGCTTGGGTTATCTGCCCACCAAAGAGGATTGGATAAGGAAAGGAAAGGAGATGGCTGGGAGAGCCAGAGCAAAGAGGGCCGGGACGCCTTTTGAGCTGATGCATAGACCCATTCTGGGTACCCTAAACGGACGCTTCGTCCGGGAGGGGGAGGACTTTCCGTTTTGTGGCTTCCCAGAGTCGTGGCTGAACGCGGAGAGCAAGCACGTGCCAGGTTTTGAGATTTTCTTTGACCTACAGTTATCCGAGGATGACATTGCCGAAGAGCAGACGGACCCATTAGCCGAGGCTGAGCAGAGCAAGAAAGTGGAGTCTGAGGACGCCGAAAGTGAAATGGGGGTAGCGCTGGCGTGTCTACTTTCAGATCCTCCGATCAAATAGAAGTGCTTGGGGGATAACTTCTCGGTATGCGTGATTGGGAATGAAATGGCTGCAGGCCTACCAGCAAACATTTTGGATGCATTTATCGCACCCTCTCTCATTTGGCAGCATGAAGAGGGATTTTTGTCAAGCAGCACCGGGTCAGGTAGTGAACCGGAATCTGATTCCTCTAAATCTGTTGAGTCGGAATCAGGTTCCAGCTCAACTGAGTCTGAGTCTGGTATTCCAAGAGGTGATAACCCGGATACCACAGTTCTGTCCAGGTCGTCTTTTTCTTTCTCTTTTGAATCTGTTGTAACCGAAGAATCGGACGATTTGGATGTGCTTAATGAGAATGATGTGGCTGTGGTTTCTGAGTACTTTTCTGTGCCCTTGATTTATTGTATTAACCCAGACTTTCAAAATTTTGATGAAAACGACGAGGAAGAAATTCCTCTGGTTTTGCAACGCTTAATTGAACAAGAGCAGGAAAGATTTGTTAAACCCTTAATGGATGAAATCATTACTGTGAATATTGGTACTGAGGAGGACCCGCGGCTGATCTAGATCGGGTCTACGTTGTCTTCGGAGGAACGCAAGCGCTTAGTCGCTTTATTAAAAGATTTCAAAGATGTTTTCGCGTGGTCCTGCGAAGACATGCCTGGGATCGATCCTGAGATTGTACAGCACCGGATCCCTCTTGACCCCGAGGCCCGACCCGTTAAACAAAAACTCAGAAGGATCCGCCGGACTAGGCCCTCAAGATTAAAGAAGAGGTCACCAAGAAAATTGACGCAGGTTTCCTGCTGGTATCCGAATACCCGACTTGGTTGGCCAACATTGTTCCGGTGCCGAAGAAGGATGGCAGGATCCGGGTATGCGTGGATTTCAGGGACTTGAACAGAGCCAGTCCGAAGGACGACTTCCCCTTGCCGCATATCGATGAGTTAGTGGACTTCACAGCGGGGCATGTTTTGCTTTCGTTCATGGATGGATTCTTGGGCTATAATCAGATTGTGATGGCACCCGAGGACCGGGAGAAGACTGCTTTCACAACCCCGTGGGGGACCTACTGCTACAAGGTAATGCCATTTGGGTTGAAGAACGCTGGAGCTACATATCAAGGGGCCGCGACCACGATATTACATGACATGATCCACAAAGAGGTTGAGGTGTATGTGGACGACATGATTGTCAAGTCTAAAGAAAGAGAGGGCTACTACACTGCCTTGCAAAAATTCTTTCAAAGGATCAGAGAATTTCGGTTGCGGCTAAATCCTCAGAAGTGTACGTTTGGTGTTACAGCAGGGAAAATGCTGGGGCTTCTGATTACACAGAGAGGTATCGAAGTTGACCCTTCCAAAATCAAGGCCATCCTAGAAATGCCACCACCAAGGACTGAAAAAGAGGTGCGAGGCTTTCTGGGTAAAGTGCAATTCATAAGACGGTTTATCTCAAAATTAACCTTGACTTGTGAACCACTTTTTGGTCTCCTGAAGAAAGGAAAGAAATTCCAATGGGACGGCCGATGCCAAGCTGCTTTTGAACAGATCAAGGAATACTTACAGAACCCGCCCGTGTTGTCACCGCCAGAGCCGGGGAGACCGTTGATTTTGTATCTTTCAGTAACGGAGACTACAATGGGCTGCATGCTCGTGCAAGAATCAGAGGACAAAGTGGAGAGAGCCATCTACTACCTGAGTAAGAAGATGCTGGAGTATGAGACTCGTTACAACCATTGGAAAAGGCTTGCTTAGCTTTAGTATGGGCTACCAGGAAGCCGCGGCACTACCTGTTAGCTCACTCTATAATGTTGGTTTCGAGATTAGATCCTATCAAATATCTCTTCGAGAAACCGGCACTTACGGGTAGGCTAGCTCGTTGGTTGCTGTTGCTTTCCGAATTCGATCTGAAATATGTGACGCGCAAGCCAGTCAAGGGAAGAGCAGTAGCAGAATTCTTAGCTGATCATCTAGTGGAAAGAGGTGAAGCAATTGAGTACTTATTCCCAGATGAGGCCATTCTTCATATCGACGACGAGTTTTGGACGATGTACTTTGACGGAGTGTCAAACCAGTACGGGTATGGGATAGGAGTGTTGTTGATAGCACCCGACAACTCCCGTATCCCTCTAGCATTCAAACTCCGGTTCAAAGTTTCGAACAACGAAGTAGAATATGAGGCATGCATTGCCGGTCTAGAAGCAGCCCTGGAATTAGGGGCAAAATGGTTGGACGTCATCGGGGACTCGAACCTTGTTGTATCTCAAGCGAAAGGAGATTGGAAAGTCAAAGAGGAAAAGATGATTATGTATCCCCAGATCTTGGACTTGTTAATTCCTCGGTTTGAGAAGCTAAACTTTGCTCATCTGTTAAGTGAGAACAACAGGTTCGCAAATTCACTAACAACTCTATCTTCCATGATAGACATCCCGTTTGGAGTTCGGATGCGTCCAGTCATTATCGACCAAAAATTTGTGCCGGCTTATGAGTCGATTGCTGCTATAGATGAGGTTCAAGATGAGAACCCCTGGTATTACGATATTTGGAATTTCTTGGAGAATGAAGCATATCCACCAAGGGTAAATGCCAAGGATAAAAGGGCAATCAGAAGAATGGTCGTTCAGTTCATCATCTGCGGAGGTAAATTGTATAAGAGAGGTCATCTGGGAATGCATAAGTTGTGCGTTGAAGCTGAAGAATCAAAACGCCTGATAGAGGCCATCCATGGAGGGGAATGCGGTGCGCATATGAACGGGGTAATGCTAGCGCGGAAGATCCTCAGACAAGGTTATTATTGGTCCACCATGGAGGAGGATTGTATCGGCTTTGTTCGGCAATGTCACAAATGTCAGATCCATGCAAATCGCATGAACATCCCGCCATCGAAGCTGTACAATATGACTTCGCCATGGCCATTTTCAGTTTGGGGAATCGATGTGATCGGGGCTGTCACTCCGAAGGGGTCGAATGGGCATGAGTTCATCCTGGTCGTGATAGATTATCTCACAAAGTGGGTTGAGGCCCAATCCTATGCGGTGTTGAAGGCTTCACATGTTGCGAAGTTTATCAGAAACAACATCATCTGTCGTTATTGAGTCCCAAACGAGGTCATTTCAGATAATGGTTCCCACTTCAAGAAGGAAGTGATTGACTTGTTGGAGAAATACAACGTGGCTTTTCATAAGTCATCCACCTATCGGCCGCAGACCAATGGAGCGGTCGAGGCTGCCAACAAGAATATCAAACACATACTGCAGAAGATGGTGGAAACCTACCGGGATTGACCAAATAAGCTGCCGTTTGCTCTGTGGGGCTATCGGACCTCAATTAGAACGTCTACTGGGGCGACTCCGTATTCATTGGTTTATAGGATGGAGGCCGTTCTACCTATCGAGATTGAAGTTCCGTCTTTGAGAGTTCTGGCTGAGTATCAGATAGCCGAAGCAGATTGGCAGCAGAGCAGATTTGAAGAACTCATGCTCTTTGACGAGCGCAGACTGAAAGCACTGTACCATGTTCAAGGTTATCAGCGCAGAATCGCCAGGGCTTTTAACAAGAAAGTTAAGTCCCGGGATCTGAAAGAAGGAGATTTGGTGCTCAAGGACAACCGAGCTCCCATCTACGACCCAAGGAGCAAGTTCAGACCCAATTGGACTGGTCCCTACATCATTAAGTTTATCTGGTCAGGTGGAGCTGTGTTTCTGATGGACCTAGATGGCCTAGAGTTCTTTGAACCAATCAATATGGACAAGTTGAAGAAATATTACCCCTGAGAGGCTCGTTAGGCCGAAAACCCGAAAGGGCGACCTAGGCAAAAGTTAGAGCACAAAAATTTTGAAATGATAAAAACTGAGCTCGCAAGGTTGAAAACCCGCAAAGGGCGGCCTTGGCAAAAGTTAGAGCGTAAAAGGAGAGTGAAAATACTCGAGGGAACCTGAGCCTGAACTACGTAAGGCTTGATTCCCATCTTTGGGATACGTAGGCAACTTCATCCTGAAGTTCAGCCATAAATTTTTCCCCGATCAACTTTGTCCATTTGATCATCTCGGCCATCTTTGTCTATTCAGTGTTCAAGAGTTCGGTTATGATCTCCGGTGCAGTGCTTTTCAGACTAGGGGCAACTTCCCGTTGCTGTGCAGTGCCGCGGTACTATTCAGACTAGTGGCAACTTTCCAGTTGCTAGGATCCGAGGTTGTGCATCTCAGTGACAAATTTCAGGCATGTCCAGTTCTGATCCATATCGAAAATGGTTTTGAAAAGTTTTAATAAAAGTTGACTTTGTTCAAAATTAATCTTTTCACAACTTAGACCATTTTTGGACCAAAGCGGAAAATTTTCAGTACCCATAACCTTCAGTTTCATTGATTTCAATACAAAGTTCTCTTGCTCTTGCATACAAATTGAAGTTGCTTTTGGTTACAATCATAAAGAAAACTTGAAAGTACTAATAAAGCAATAAATCCGGGGCATAGATAAGTCAGGTGTTCCTGCGCCCCCTCCCAGAGCTGGTCGAAGCCTCTGATGCCAAAGTGGGCCCTTCCTATGCCTCTTCATTGAGCCAATCTAAGCACTCATCAGACAAAGTGCAACTGAAAGTGGAAGCGGGGGTCAGGAGCTCTCTAGTCCTCCATGCTATGGCATACCGGGCAAGCTGTGCGCCTCGGGCTAGGAATGCAGCAGAGTACTCTATCCCCTCTGGCGGGCAAGTCTGATCATGTCCGAACTGGCGCCGGAACCGGAACGGGAAATAGAAGACACAGTGTGTCATGCTAATCAATTGAATCCCAGGTTGACGGGTCATGTTGTAACTCATTGCCGGCAGATTGAGCCAAGGGCAGTGCCAAGCAATGTGGTCTGCGGACGAACTGCACATCCAGTTGTACCACCACCCCTCATCCAGGGCATCGACCAGGCGTCGTCGGAAAAAGTAGCCGCGAGCTGAGTATGCTGGGCAAGATTCCACAATCTGTAACTTGTCCATCAACCACACCTCGGGAGGGATGAAAAATGAGAGAATAAAGAATAGAGAGATGTACAATGAGAGAAAAGTAAGAAAAGGGTTTTGTGAGAAAAACCGAGCCTGAGGGCCGAGTGATGGGAGCAATTCATATGTGAGATTGGGTGGGAAACATTACCTGCAATAGTAGTGGGCTCCCTGCAAGCCTAGCTGTCTCCCGGCGATGGAAAGCATCCAAGCCCACCAATGTCTTAGCCAATGTCATGGCAATGCAGCTCTTACCCTCCTTCAAACCTTGGGCAATCTCGATCAACCGGACACTAAATCCACCGGAGCTCGGGGCAAGCAAGAAATGAGATAGCAAGCATAGGCAAAGTGCGTGTCGCCGATAACCCTGCCAATGATGGTCGCCGCGGTCCCCAACATTGGAAAATCGTCAAACCAAGCTTGGGATATCTAGTTCCTCGTCATGAATCAATGACCGAGCGTCATGCAAAGTGAGGCTGCACATTTGTCCTAAGGCTTGGACGTGGCCAAATCGGAGTTGAGGTAAGATTTCCTCGTTGCGCTCAGACTCCATCAAAGCTTGGAAATCCTCGAAAGTAGGACACATCTCTTGCCCGCTAAAGCTAAAGACGTGTGTTACTGGATTCCAAAACCTTGTCGCGGCATGGAGGAAAGGAAGATGCAGCGGAGTACGGCCCATCGTGAATAGTGCATTCAAGCCAAAGCCTCGGAAGTTCAACTTTTCCGAGCCATCCAGAGAAGCAATCCAAGCAGTGAGATTTTGGGTCAGGAACTCCTCCATTTTGACGCAAAACTGAGATGAAATGAATGAACCATGAGGCTGGAACTTTTAAAGAGGATAAGGCACTGTTCGGGGGACGTGTGTCGAAAAATTGATGGTTGCCAAACTAGGTGGTCGGTCGACCACCTTTTCTGGTAGGCTGACCACCCCTTGGTCTCCATTGAAAAAAAGCTGGTCGGCCAGCTCCCTCTGATGGTCGGCCATGGAGAGAAATGTGGCTTTGGTCTTGTCCTAGTCTCTAGAAGAAAGTTCCTAGCATTTCCATGCATTGGGAGTGTTGAAGGTGCGAGTTTTCCTCTGTTTTGGATGCGTTTCGTTACCCAGATCGTCCGAAATACGTCTGTTTATCGAGTTGTTGTTGAGTTTTGTTTATTGAGTTGTTGTTGAGTTTTGATTATCGAGTTGTTGTTGAGTTTTGTTTATCGAGTTGTTGTTAAGTCCTGTTTGTCAAGTCGAGTTGTTAAGTTTATCGAGTTGTTAAGTTTCATTGAGTTATCGAGTTTTGTCCGTTGAAATTGTTGTTCTTTGTTTATCAATATTTCCGAGATTTGTTTATCGAGTTGTAAGCTTGCTAAGGTTTTGGTTGTTTCTTAGTAAGTTAAGTTGTTTTGTTTGTTGTGTCATTTCACTACCTGACTTGGCAATTTTCAATGCACAATTTCATTCAATCTCTTTTTTGTGAAAAATGATGCGATGCGATGCTAAGAACATAAAATACAACACTTTTTGAACAAAAGCTGTTTCATTCCATCGTGCTTCCTTTGTTACAACAGTTTACAACAAGGGTATAAGTTTTACAGAAAACAAAACTGCCTAATAATGTACAATGTGCTACAACTACTAGTAAAAAAGGCAAATAAAGCAGGAACATCTGCATCAGTGCTCTCAAGTACAAGAATAAGAGGCCCTCTTCGTCCTCTTCGACTGAGAAGTCCCTGCACCATCCCCACTAGCACCACCGTCTGAATCGGAGCTGCTGTCCTCGGAACCCTCCTCGGCATCACCTCCGCTCTCAGAACCAGACTCAGAGTCATCCTCTCTACCTGCAGATGTCTCTGACTGAGGATGCGCAGACTCCTCCTTCTCGCTGGACTCCTCCTCTATGACATGTGCTCTGCGCCTGCCTCGTCTGCGAGACGAGTCCCCTCTCCCAGCTCCCTGAGAAGGCCTAGATGGCCCGGCCTGTGGCCCAGTATGTAGCGGAGGCATCTGAAAAGAAAGAGCGCAATTTGAATACATCAACCAAAGTATGTATATCAGATGCAGATGCAAGAAAACTACAGTACATGAATGTGGTGTGTGTCAGATGTCCTCTACACATACAGTCAATCAATGCAGTGAAATGTTCAAGATCAGCATGTCATCAGAAGTATGATAAATGCAAGAAAACTGAAGAGTACTGGGATGCCGACGATGGACAACTGCGTCTCTCTCCGCAGAACCATGCCCTCGAGTGAGGCCACTAACCCGAGCAACCCCTCGGTATACTCCGTGGTAGGCTGCAGATGTAAGTGCAAGTCATCAGTAAATGAATGAATGTCCAAATATCTGAGTGACAAATCAAAGCTGTAAAGCATACCGGGGGCGAGTCAGGATCTCTGACGTATGGGTGACCAGGCATAGGAGGCTCTATCGGAATCGAGTAGGAAGTCTTGTATTGCCATCCTGTCAACTCAATCGGAATATCTGGCCATCCAGCATGATGATAATTCAGGGGAATCGGGGGGACCAGTCCAGCCCCACCCCTCGATGTACCGGCTCTACTGGTCGAAGGAATGTCTCTAGCTCAGGCGCAACTCGAGGATGGCATGCCAGCAGACCTCCTCGTGGGGGTATGGACACCTGTCAATGGAGGCATCAAGTATGTGTGACGGTAAGTCGCGTACTCTCCCTCCTCCAAATGAAGAAATGCGTCGGTACCTAACATGGCACTATCGACATCCTGGGGAGTGAGCCCCTCAGTGGATCGCATATCATCCAGAGGTGCTGCAGGGACACTCTGCTCGGGGAAGCCCATAGTCTGGCGCATGAAGCGATCCCCCAGAAACCAGGCCCTACCAGCTGGCCTCTCAAACAGGATCCTATACCGAGAAGCGGCCCATCCTCTGGCAAACTGAAATCGGGTGTCTCCACCCAAGGGCGCCCAGGGCTGCCATGTGATCTGCGGATAACCAATGCATAAGCCGATTAGAAATCGCAAATGTGCAAGGTGAATCGAAGATGAAAGCATAAAGAACTGCGAGTTCTGAATTACCTCGGTCGGTCGCACCGTATCGAAAAACTGCCATAGGTAGGGGAGAGTCTCCCGAGCTCTTGGCCGGTATTGGCCCTCAAACACGAGCGAGTAGGGAATCATGAGAGGCACCTCCACCTCAAGCTCCGGGGCTAGCGTCGGAAAGTACGCAAAAACCCATAGCTGTGGAAAACAGGGCAATATCCATCAGTATACAGAATGCTGAGTGCAGAATGTGAATACAGAATGTACATAGAATGCAGAATGCTGAGAGCGGAATGCGAAGTGCAGAATGTAAAGTGTGTCGTGTGTATAATGTACAGATAATGAAAAGCAGAAATGTAAATCAAGAGGCCAGACAGTACCTCCCAGGCTCTCCAGTAGCCACCAACTATGTTCCCCCGACTGCGGGAGGTCACACTCATGTAGCAGTAAAGGGTAGCTAAGCCGGCGCCACCCCAGTCATACTGGCTGACCTGTGATAAGTCTACCAGGGCACTCAGTAGATAAAGCCCAACGATGTTCCCCCTATCGAAGAATAGAGTGGTCCCGAAGAGGAACATCAAGAACCCTCGAGTGTACTGCGCTACCTCCTCGGGAGTCTCGGGCACCATCTCTCTGAAATATGAGGAAAACCAGGTGTACCAGAGTCTGCCCGAAGATCTGTCAACTGGTGGGTGAGCTCCCAACAGATAAATCTAGACAGCCTCCCACTCGTCCATGTCCTTGTCGTAGGGGATCGGCCAGCCTCCCATGTCAAGGCCCGTCATCACGACAAAATCGAATGGGGTCATAGTCATGTCCCCGGTAGCTGAGAAATGGAAGGAGTTGGTGGTGTCCCACCATCTCTCTACAAGGGCACCCATCAGGGTCCTGCTCGCTGGATAACGCGATATCCTTGTGTAGAAAAGTCCGAACCCTGCCTGGTCAACCAGACCGCGAACAGCCTCTGGGAGCTCCACGTACTACTCCCTGGCGATAATCGATCCATATCCTTGTGTAGTACGGGAAGATACTTGCATTCAGAATGAACACATGTATTCAATTTCAACATCAAGTTTATGAGCTGTGTGTTCAGAATTGAAGTGTGTGAGCTGTGTGTTCAACATCAAGTATATGAGCTGTGTGTTCAGAATTGAAGTATGTGAGCTGCATGTTCAATATAAAGTATATGAGCTGTGTGTTCATCTCAGAGTTTGGGCTGCGTGTTCAACTTTCAAAAACTGTGGGCTGTGTGTTCACCTTAAGAGTTTGGGCTGCGTGTTCAACTTTCAAAAACTGCGGGCTGTGTGTTCACCTTACAAGTTTGGGCTGCGTGTTCAGATTTCAAATTTGGGATGTGTGTCCACCATCAAGAGTGTGAGCTGTGTGTTCAACATCAAGTGTTTGGGCTGAGTGTTCAGATTTCAGAAATAGTGTGGGCTGCGTGCTCAACTTTCAAAAATAGTGAGCTGCGTGTTCATAATTTACAAATTTGGGCTATGTGTTCAGATTTCAGAAATAGTGTGTGCCGCGTGTTCACAATATGAGCTGTGTGTTCATTTCAAAGTTCGGGCTGCGTGTTCAACTTTCAAAAAACAGTGATTTCAGAAATAGTGTGTGCCGCGTGTTCACAATATGAGCTGTGTGTTCATTTCAAAGTTCGGGCTGCGTGTTCAACTTTCAAAAAACAGTGAGCTGCGTGTTCAGATTTCAGAAATAGTGTGTGCCGCGTGTTCACAATATGAGTTGTGTGTTCATTTCAAAGTTCGGGCTATGTGTTCAACTTTCAAAAACAGTGAGCTGCGTGTTCATAATTTACAAATTTGGGCTGCGTGTTCAGATTTCAGAAATAGTGTGTGCCGCGTGTTCACAATATGAGCTGTGTGTTCATTTGAAAGTTCGGGCTGCGTGTTCAACTTTCAAAAACAGTGAGCTGCGTGTTCATAATTTACAAATTTGGGATGTGTGTTCAGATTTCAGAAATAGTGTGTGCTGCGTGTTCACAATATGAGCTGTGTGTTCATTTCAAAGTTCGGGCTGCGTGTTCAACTTTCAAAAACTGTGAGCTGCGTGTTCATAATTTACAAATTTGGGCTGTGTGTTCAGATTTCAGAAATGGTGTGTGCTGCGTGTTCACAATCAAATTTGGGCTGTGTGTTCAGATTTCAGAAATAGTGTGTGCTGCGTGTTCACAATCAAATATGGGCTGCGTGTTCAGAAATTCAAAGTTTGGGCTGCGTGTTCAACTCTCAACAAGTGTGTGCTGCGTGTTCACAATTAAATAGGGCTTGCGGGTTCAAAAATTCAAGTGATTGAGCTGTGTGTTCAAGATGCAAACAGAATACTGTGTTATAGACTAAGTATTCAGAACAAGCTGTGTGCTAAAGTAAGCAGAAGTATGGTGTGTGAACGCATTTAAAACGAGCAGATAAAAATGCACAGCAAAAGCATGAAAGGCACGAAAAATGCAGAAAACATTGCAGAAAATGTAGAAGTGAAGTACATACCTCTCATTCCTGATAAGAGAGGTGAGACTCTGGCTCCCACAGTAATAGATCTACAGGCGCTCGCTCATCGAAGTCGGTAAAGTGATTGAAAACGGCTCGAGGCAGGATGTGCACCGGAGGGTCATACCTCTCGGGAATGAATGGCCGAATCCTCGGAGGCAAAGACATAATGTCTGGCTCACCTCCGGCACCTGGAGGACCTCCGCCCTGAGGAAAGTGACCTGCCATCTCAAGAAATCTGCAAAAAGGAGCAAAAATGAGCAAAATAAGCCAAAATTGGAAAAAGTCAACAAAAGTCAACTCTTAGGAAATGAAAAAGTCAACAAAAGTCAACTCCCGAGAAAATGTTCCAAATGTTGAGACAAACTTACCCCAAGTGTGAAAATGGAGAAAGAAGCCCCAAAATCAAATTTTATTCGGTTTAAAGTGAAGAGAACCGAAAGTTTTTGCGAAACAACTTTGCGTGGGACGTTGGAAAACGCGTATAGAATGTAGATTTGAGAGAGAAAATGGTCTAGGAAGCAAGGGGAGATGATTTCGGATCTGAAGGTGTGAGCCAAAAAGTGTTTGGCAATGTGTATTTAAAGAAACAAGGGTGAAAGGACAAAACTGCCCCTGTTTCTGGCTAGGTGGTCGGCCGACCACCTTTTCTGGTAGGCCGACCACCACCTTGCACTAGCCCTGGTCGATGGCCTTCTTACCTGGTCGGTGGCCCTCCCCTTTGGTCTCCAATGCTTCTTTGAGCTCCCTACAAAATTTGGTAGTGATCGGAGTCCCCGGCACCCGAGAAAGTACAAGAAAAGTGCACTTTTCATCGCAAAATCCCTCCACGGGAACTTCAACTCCAACTTTCGATGCGTGTTTCATCGTTACTCGTCAAGAGCAAGATGTATCCTTTTTGAGTACGTTGTGACCCTTCAGGGAGGTAAACCAGAGGCCTTGATTGAGTCGCCCTCGTCGAAACTTGCATTCCTTTGTTCGTTGTTTTGTGTCCAATATGCATTCGAGGTTGTACTCATCCTGCTTTGCTATGCACGTCACTTGCATTCTCATGCACATTGCTTGCATTGTTGCACACGTTTCATTGGTATTGTCATGCCTCCGTGCTTAACTTGTGTTGTCACGCACATTTCTTCTCGTATTACGATGCACTTTCCCATCGGCACCATGTTTGTCTGCGTTCAATATAGTGTTGAACATATGTTGCTAACTATGTTGTGCTTGTTAAGTTTCTCTCTTTTGTAGGCACGATATTGTATGTATGGTTCATTTGAGGCTGGTGCGACCGGACGAGCCGCACAGGTATTGTATCTTCTCCGTGTGAGATGTGGCGAGAATCGAATAATTCTCCGCATTTTGACTGCATGAAATGTAGTTGTTGCTTTGCATTCTTGCTTAAAACTGTTGTATCTATTGTGAATACTTGCTTCATTATAGCTTGCTGCTTTGCATGATCATAAGTTACATTCGACTTGGTGCATCTCGTTTTGCATTTTGTCCCCGCCTGCGGGCACATCTCTTTTATCTTGCCTGTTTGTCTAAGTCTTCGACCTTGTTAAAAATGGGTCATCTCTGGGCTTTGACATTCACTCCCGTCACGTATGGCTTCCGAGTTCTGTCAAAGAGGGGCAACTGTAGACACCCCATTTTTGACCGACCTTAAGACTCAGATGTCACCAACTGAGCGCTCAGTGATGTTGCATATTGTGCTCGTTCTGAGGTCACAGAGTCTCGGCTGAGAGCCTTGCCTCCGGACTTCGGTGCTCTTTTGTGCTTTGCCTCGGTTTGCGAACCGAATCCTATTTTCTCTGTTTTCTCTTCCCGAAGGGAGGGAGAGGTCATGTAGACCATCTCTCAGTGGCCGTAGGCTACGTTTTGTGGTCGTAGGCCATTTTTCCCGTTTGGAGGCCAGTTTCCGATTTTCGGAGCCGTTGGCCGTGTCCCTCGGTTCGGGACCGCTTAACTATCTCCGTTTCCTCCGATTTTTGGCACACACCTTGTTTCCTCTCCCTAGAGGGACACTGTGGCCCGGGAGACCACCTTCGTGGTTGTACGTCACCTTCGGTGCTTAATAGTCATTTTTCGGGGCCCCCAGCTGCGCATTTTGGCCCCCGAACCCTCGTTTTGCATCCGTCTTGGTTCATTTTTGGTGTGGACCCTAGTTTCATTGTTAGGAAGGTGGTACGGGGGTGGGAGACCAGCAATTCTTCTTGGAGACCACCTTTCTCTTTGCCGCCTGATTTTCTTGGCAGGCAGGTGGTCTCCCTTACTTTTGAGCCACAATTTCGGGTCTCCCGTACCACCTTTGTGTTGTACTCATCTGGGAGGCCGCCAATATGGGTAGGCCGACCAGCTTTTCTTCCTGACCCTTTTGAACCTTGCTAGAAAGCTGGTTTTCCTCTCTCCTGGGTCACTTTTTCTGGTCTCCCATACCACTATTGTATTGCATTCACCTGGGAGACCACCTTTCTGGTATGGCCGACCAGCTTTTCTTCCTGAACTTTTTGACCCCTGGTCGGTCGACTAGGGGGAGTGGCCAGCTGACCACCTTAACTGGTCGGCCAGCTTTCTGCTTTTTCCTCTCATTGAATGTAATCTAGCTGTGCCAGTTGGAAGCCATTTGATGCATCCTCCATACACGTGTATGGAGGATATTTGAAGCTTCCAAGAGATGCTTTGGCCTCTCTTCTCTATAAGAGAGGCCCTCCTCTTCCATTACTAGGGTTGAACCTTTTGCTTAGGGCATTTGCACACTTGCCTCCATAGCACTCTATTTCAAGCTCCAAACCCCATTATTCTTGCATCCATTACACTACACCTCCTAACACAACACCTCCACCATCCATTCAAGCACCTTGGAACTAATTTGCAGAGGTTGAAGGGTCATCATCTTGGTCCAGAAGTTGCTGGAGGTCTTCTGTACAAGGGTAAGTCTCTATTTCCCCCATTTTGACATCTTTTTGCTCCATTGTTTAGCCTTGTTTTCAAGCATTTTTGGGCTTCCACATAAACTGAAAAAAGTTTTGTTTTGAGATCCTCTTTAAGTTTGATCAAGGTCTTTTTTCTGTTTGGGGTCATCTTCCCCTTTGCATGCTTCATTTCCTCATGTTTAGGGCCATGCATTAGAGTATTTGTGTTGGCCTTGGTTTGGCCTTTTGACCACTGAAATCCAGTGGATTTTTAGTGGCCAATATGTGTTTTTGAGCCCTAAAATCAAAGAGGGGTGACCGTCTCACCCCTTGTTCTCTTTACTAGCTTTGTTGGCCTTCCAAAGGAGCTCCATTTTGCATGTTTTGAAGTCATGTTTCAGGCCCTAATTGGTGAGTTTTAAGGTCTGCATAAGCTCTGTCTAGAGCCCTTTTGGCCATTTTGAATGTCTATTATGCATGTGTAGAACAATCATATTCAAGGCATTTGAAAGGGGCTTTCACTTGCATGCTTCTTAGACTAATTTCAGGCCATTTTTGGTGGGTTTTAGGACCCTCAGAACCTCTGTCCAGAGGTTGTTTTGCTATTTTGTATGTCTATCTTATATGTGTAGAACAACCCCTTGCATGGCCCTCCAAAGGAGCCTATCATTCTTGCATGCATTGACTGAGTTTCAGTGGGTTTTGGGGCATTATTTGGCATGGCATACTTCTGTTTTTGGCTGGTTTGATGAGCTCTCATATGCTTCATATAGTTGTAGTGCAACTCATGGTTCACTAGCTTTCTTTGCATGCTTTGTTGACCCTTGATTTTATCACTTTTTGGCCATGCCTTAAACTGATTTTGTGCATATTTTGGACTTCTTTAGCTCTGTTTTTGGCTCTCATGGCCGAATGATGTTTGTTTTGCATGCTTGTAGTTCAATATCCATGCTGAACTTTGAGTTTTGAGGCTCATTCCATGCATATACTGAGGTGTGTTCATGTTTTGGGTCCATTATACATCATATTTCAGAGCTTGTATGAATGTCATATTGCCATGTTTTCTACTCCTTAAGTGTGCTTGAGAGTTATCCACGAATGCCTTGTTTTCGAACCATTGAATGAGCTCCATTTATTTGCATTCCGAGCAATCATTTTAGGCCATTTCCCCACTGTTTCAGACCTGCCTAGGGTCTGTTTGGGGTTGGTTTTGCCATTAGTGCATTGCTTTGGGTTGCTCTAGTGTAACGCACTTCACTAGTTTCGGTACCTGGGCCCCCTAGCATGCATTGTCTGACATATTTGCATGTTTCGGGACCATCTTTTATGCCATTTCAAAGCTGTATCATGTCCCATTCTATGCCATACATCATCCTCTGCCATGCTTAGTTAGAGTTGCATGTTATGCCTTAGGATCGGTCCTTTGCATCCGTGCATGTTTGCATGTGTTTCGGTCGTCTCATTTCCATCATATGGCCATTGATTTGAGTGTGGCTGAGGTCCACCCATATTGGTGTAAGTCCATCTTACATTGAGCATGCCATTTAGTTCATGATTGTTGCGTGTTTGGCCATTGCATTGTGTATGCTTTGATCAGATCATTAATAGTCTTCATGTGGGCATGATAGCCTTCATATGTGCATTGTGTATGCCATTGTAGTTCATAGCATTGCGTATGCTAGGTTGCATGTTAGTCGCATTGTGTATGCCATGCATATTGCATTGTGTTTGGAGTAGGGTTTAGTCCAAACACGGGAAACGAGGGACGTTTCGTACTCAAAGTGACGAAACGTGTCTCAATTCCCGGTCGCCGACACTCTAGATTATCCATGATGGAGTCTAGGCCTTGTTGTGTTTTCATGTGCATTCATATCACATCGAGTCGTGCATTTCGACTCCTCGGCCATCATGCATCGAGATGCGTGATTGGTGGCACGAGGATCGAGGTCGTGCATACATGTGTGAAAATGCTTTGCCATGCCCATTTCTTGCTCTCTGTTGCAGCAAATTAGAAATCAGCAGCCTTCAAGAGCTTTGCACAGCATTCCAGGATTAGTTGCAAACAGAGGCGAATCGGGGTCGTAATGGATTTCCGCGCCAGGCAACTCAAGCATGCATCATTCATCATTCGGAACAGAGCTGAGGCGGTCCATGGATTTGCATACTAGTTTATTTCATTTCTTAGTTAATTTGTTAATTAATTAGGGTTTTGTACTTATTCGGACTGTATTATTTATTCGGACTGTACTATTTATTCGGACCCTCCGAGCGAGGGCAAAATTGTAATAAGTGTGCGTGTGTGTGATGTATGTCTTCCAACCCCACGTCTTTCTCCCTTTTATTTACTAGCTTATGATGGTTAGATTAGGGCATGTTTCAATTAGCATAGTTATGCTCGCATGTTTGCATCCATTCATCTGTCTTGTATGCACCGGGCTCGATGCATCATACTAACTGCATTGTATTTCAATTCCGAGTTGAATACGTGCATCAGTTGTTGCATTTCATATGCCATTTTAGAATAGCCGAGCCTATTATAGTTGCATTTTTGCATGTGTTGCATTAGGCATCTCAGCATAGTTAGGATCCATGCATGTTTTCTAATTGGCTTCTTTCTTTGGCTTGGAGTACTCGGTAAGTGTTTTTGCTTTAGCATCCTTGCATGCGTGTGAGTGACTGCCATTATAGCATGCTTACCATGAGGCTATGTGCTTATGTGATATACCTGCCTGAATGTCTGTGGGTGAAGGTTGGATTATCTGAATTGGAATAATACATTGACTGTGAGTTTTAAGCCCACTTGAGAGTGGCAAAATCATGCTTTCTAAGCCCACCTAAGGGTGGCAAATTCACATTTTAGCCTACTTGCGAGTAGCAAGCCGTTTTTCAAAACAAACATGAGATATTTTGTTCCAATTCAGGCGATCCGGTCTATACTTGTATGCTGCGCGCATCACATAGTGATCCTAGGCTAATAACCGGATTAAGAGCACATAATGTTTTCAAAACTCGATAGCATGGTTAGTAGAGGCCGATCTTTGATCGGGCGAGCGGGGGTGCTCACGAAGTGACCTTCCCCAATCGCACCCAAGTTCTCGAGCCGAGGCAGCTTTGGTGATGATGGATATGTGGCCTTAGGCAACAAGTCAGGGTTTCCTAAATTTCCCAAAATAAAATATTTAGGTGGCGACTCTGTATCTGGCAAAGCAGTCCATGTTTGGCACTTCTTTCTAAAAATCAGTTTTTCAAAAACGATTTGCCGGATTTGGACTCTTTGATGATTCATCGGTCTTGCATTGCACTCTGCGAGATTAGATACATGATCGCGACATTGAGTCCTAAACTGTAGTGAGCCCAAATGAACAAAACGGGATTCCCTCCCGGGACGTTCGGGGACGTCTACACAATGTTGCTTCAAATTTTGAAAGATATGCTTCCTTCAGATGCAAATTTATCGAAAGACTCCTATGATGTCAAGAAGATTATTAAGGATTTGGGTCTCAATTATCAAAAGATTTGCACTTGTCCTAATTACTATATGTTATTTTGAAAGGAACATGCAAATGATGAAGTGTTATAGTGGTGCTTCAAGGTAAATGAGAATGATTTGGAGCATAATACGAGTACTTCATCTAAAAAGAGAAGGAAAAAGGCTACAAAGGTTTTACAGTTGTTTCCCTTAAAGCCTCGATTGGAGAGCTTGTGCATGTCTTCAAACATAGTTGCTTCAATGAAATGGCATACTGAAGCTCATACAAATGATGGCATAATGAGGCATCCTACTGATTTTATGCCTTGGAAAACATTCGACTCTCGATGTGTAGATTTTTCCTTTGACTCCCGCAATGTTAGGTTAGGGTTGGCAACAGATGGATTTAACACTTAACGAAAATATGAGTACCAGTTATAGTATATGGCCGGTCAAATTAGTCCCATATAATTTGCCTCCATGGATGTGGATGAAAATATCTTCTTTCATCTTATCATTGAATATTCCTAGTCTGAGCTCTTATTCGAATGACATAGATATGTATATGCAGCCTTTAGTTGAAGAATTGAAGGAATTATGGGGTGTTGGAGTACAAACTTGTGATATCTCTTCCAAATAGAACTTCATGCAACTCTAATGTTGACTATAAATGACTTTCTCACATATGGTGATTTGTCTAGTTGGAATAACAATGGTGATCTTACATGTCCTTCTTGTAATTATAAGACTCATTCTCGATGGTTAAAACATGGAGGAAAATATTGTTTTTTGATCCATTAGCATTTCTTGGATAAAGATCATAGTTTTTGTAAAGATAGAGCATCATTTGATGGCAAACAAGAAATAGAACCAACTCCCAATATGCTATTTGACTTTGAGATCATGATGCAAACAAAAGGCCTTGATTACAAATTTGGGAAGACAAAGGAAAATGAAAAAAAGAAAAAAAAAATGAAAGAAAGAAAGAAATGAGAGGAAGATGATGAGATACAACCACGGAAGAAAAGTACATTTTTAACATTGCCGTATTGGGCAAATCACATACTGCATCACAATCTTGATATAATGCATATAGAGAAAAATGTGAGTGATAGTATATATAGAACATTGTTGAATTTAGATAGGAAGACAAAGGATAACTTGAAGACACGTCTTGACTTACAAGAAATGGGTGTAAGATGTGAATTTCACTCACAAAAGATCAATTCCAATGAGACATATTTGCCTCCAATTTGCTTCTCAATGATTTTAAAAGAGAAAGATGAATTCTTGAAAGTTTTGAAAAGGATAGAAGTGTCAGATGGTTATGCTTCAAATATTTCACGTTGTATCCAACTTAGACAACGTAAGATTATAAGTTTGAAGAATCATGATAGCCATATTTTGATGCTGCCACTTCTTCCTACATCATTACAAAGAGCATTGCCAAAAAAAGTCATTTAATCTCTAATTGTGTTATCCTGTTTCTTTAGGGAACTATGTTTGAAAGTCTTGCAAGTGGAAGAGCTTGAGCGACTTGCATCTCGAATTGTAGTGACTTTATAAAATTCGGAAAGAATCTTCTCTCTCTCTTGTTTTACTATTATAGTGCATTTAGTTGTCCATTTGAGGCTAAAATTGTTGGCCTAGTTCACTATAGATGGATGTATCCTATTGAGAGGTTAGGCATGACGACTTCTATCCATTTATGTTTTTGACTTACATCACATCGACATCCAATTTAGACGATCTATAATTATACTCCTTTTCATGTAGGTATCTCCAACGTCTAAATAGAACCCATCTAGAGGGCTCTATAGCTGAAAAGTGCTTAATATTTTGTACAAGGACAACAATGACTATTGACCTTGATCAAAAGTCATGGATACAAGCACATCATTATGTGCTATTTAACAATGATGAAATTCAACCATTTCGGATTTAAGTAATATTTATGAGTTATGATATGTAAATTAGTTTGAGTTTCCCATCTTAATACATGCAATAGTAACACAAGGTTTGTATATACAAAGAACACAAGGAGCATATAAATACACAAAGTTGTCTGCATTATCTAACTGATGAAGTTCTTAACAAGATGCATATGGAAAAGTTTTGTGAGTGGTTTCGATCATATGTAAGTATGTAGCTATTAAATAATACTATTACCATCTACAATTTTAAGCATAGAGATTAATGTAATCGTTTTACTGAATCCTATAATATATTAGGTTGTAGCTATAGATGACACAAGAAAGCAACAACTTACTGATAAAATCAAATGGCTTGCTCAAGGTCCAAACACTCTAGCTAGGCGATTCAAGTGATATGTTGTTGATGGTTTTAAGTTCTAAGCTCTGGACAAAGGACTTTGGACATTAAAGAACAACCCTAAAAGCTCTTGTGGGACCTTAAAGGGAGTTTGTGAACAAGAAAGGCTCATCCTCTTTAGGACGTGAATCCTTGACCTCTTTGATCATCTTCTCCTTACCTTTTCCTTAGTTCTAACTTTATTTTCAATTATGTAATTGTTGTAAATCCTCATGGATGTGGAGGGAGTAGCTTTAGCCACCCATCTATTAAGTTGATAGTCTTGGCTTTGTCTCCTTGCTTTTCTTAGCTTCAACTATCTAATTCTTGTGAATTTAGGACCCTTGTGGATGTGCTTGGGAGTAGTTTTAGCCATCCATTCACAAGTTCAATAAGTAGAATAGCTCTTCTTACTATTACACCACTTATCTTCATATATCTCCTCTTTCAATTGTGCTAATATAGATGTTTCAACTCTTTACTCAATGACAATGAGTGTTAGGGATTGTTTCATGAGGTTGCTTGGGTGATCCATTGGATATGGTGTTGATAGGTATTGTTCTCCCCTTTTCATTAAATATTTTGAAAGTAAAATAAGACATTTTGGGTCGAAGGAAGCTGAAACTCCCATCTTGATCATGTGTGAACATAGAAAAGGATGCTGTCATCCTTGTTTTGTGACTAGATGAGGAATTTTCAGCTAATTTGATGAATCTCTTGTTTTAAATGACAAAGCTTCCGCCAAGAAATGATTTGCATTAATCTACGCTCTTCATTTAATAGCATGGATTTAGGTATTAATTTGCCCTTATTCACAAAGAGAAGATGCAGGTTCCTATATGTTTCTTGGGCTTGAATTTGTTCTTGATTTTGATCTATTTATTTTGTTCCTTTAAGCAAAATATCTGTTGTATATATCTGTTTATGTTACTGTTACGGGCTATAGCCTATTCATCTCCTCTCCAAATGATCTCTATCAACAGAGGATGTGGAAAGTGTAGAATCCCCCCAAAAGTCTCCTTTTGGCCTCTATCCTAAAACCCTATACTTACCTAATTCCTAGCCAAAGAGGGAATTCGGCTAGCCACTTTCTACTTCGACCAGCTCATCTGGTGTCTGATCGATCATTTCCCCCAAGAACAGAACATATAGTTTCTGGGGAAAGCTCTGCTGAACAGTTCTGGACCTCCTGGGATTGTTGCTTTACTTTATTTAGTATGATTTGTTAGATTCAGTAGTAGTTAGGCTGAAGTGATTCATTATTGTAATAATTCCTCTCTCTCATTTTTCTTATTCGAATTGTTATAATAATCTTCCAACCCATCGTCTTTCTAATCCTTTTATTTACCCGCTTTCCTTATTGCATCATGTTTTGTTTATCATGCCTGTATGTTGCATCCACTTTTCATACATTTGGGTTTGGATCATCCGCATTAATAGGATTTACTATCTTCAAAAGATGAATACGTACATAAATCCATGTATTGTGGTGATACTCATACTACATCTTAGCATCTCGATTCCTAGATAAATATTCTGTGTGTATTGCACTAAAAACTCACATATCGGATCAAGCATATCTGTGTATATCTATGTATGTTAGGACTCGCCTTGGAGTACTAGGTGAGCATTTTGAGGTTTAGTATATTACATGTGCGTGTTTCTTGCCATATTTGTTGCTACATCATGAGGCAAAGTGCTTAAGTGAGATACCTATTTGAATGCCAGTGGATGGAGGTTATGTTATTTATTTTAGAGTGTAGATGATTCTTATGCTATGGATTTTATCCAAGAAAACTCTTTTAAAAAATGTATGAAGTTAGAGCATAACCAAAATTTACGACACAGTCTATATTTGAGTGCCTCAGATAGTAACGATAGCATTATTAATAATCGAAATATGGATTTACATTGATTATAAAATCATATTATGACTTAGTAAAGGTTGATCTTTGATTGGGTGAGTGGGGTACTTAATTAATGATCTTCCCCTCTTATACCTATGTTCTCGAGCCGAGACACTTTGGTTATAACGGACAGTGGCCTTTGGCACAAGTCACAGGTTTCCTAATTTCTCCCCAAGATTAGGTGGTGACTCTAAAATCTAATGATGTAGTCCATTTCTGGCAATATTTTGCAATAAAATGGATTTTCTATAAAAGTTGCTAGATTTGGACTCTTATTTTCTGTTTTACATTGCACTAGTGATATCAAATTAGAAATCGGGAGTTTGAACTGTCGAATGCACTTGGTAACCCCAAAAAGGCATTCCACACATATGTCATGTGAGCCATCTCAAGCATTGGAATGTGGACAAACCACATAAAAATAACTATAATCATAAGGTACAATGAACCAAGCTCAATATGCATGAAAAACGGTTGCAGGGCATGAATAATGATGATAAGAAAACATAATGCTAAGAGTAATATAGAAAGGTTAAAGTAAATAAAAAGGAGGGGGGAGAGAGAGAGAGAGCGAAGTATACATAAGTAAAGAAAGAGATAGAGAGAAGTATATGAATCAAAGATATGAAAGAAGAAGCTATTCTAAGAAAACTATCAAAGAAAAGAAGTAATAACTAAAATAAATGGAAGCTCTATGAAAGAAGAATTTTAATGAAAGCTATCAAAGAAGCAATAATCAAAATGAATGGAAGCTAAGAATCATAAAAATATAAGAAGTTACATTTACCAATTTAAAGAAGCTACCACTAAAATAATTAGAAGCTAGAAAATAAAGAAAGGGATGAGTCTACTCTCTTCATCATAGAAGCTAACATGAGAGAATACAGTTCTCCAAGAAAAGTAAAAGAGATAAACAAATGAGATGAGTTCAACTTCTCAATCATGAGAATGGATATAAGAAGCATAAACTCCCTCCAATCATCAAGTAAAAATGAAACTAATCAAGAGACAAAGCTATTCTCTTCTTAAGATGAATGATGAAAGCATGGAATTCATCATGATCATACAAGCTTTCAACAACAAAGATGAGTTGTCTTCACATCACCATGAGAGTAAAGATGAGATAAGGTAGAATCAAGCATGAATAACCAAGAGAGAGAGAGAGTGAACTCACCCTTGTCATCATGAGAATAATCATGAAAGGATGAGTTCCTCTAATCATCAAGTGATAAGAATAATGAAATGGGTTTACTCCATTCGTCATAACAATGAACATGAAAGAGTGAACCCTTTCTATCAATCATATGATAATCATGGAAGCTAAACAAAGCACAAAAAATGAATGAAAATCAAAGAAACATAAAAGAATCTACACCTCTTATTCATGCAAAGGAGCATATGAATGCTCTAATCCATGTCAAACTAGATGGAGATAGTAGATTACAATCAATTTCTAAGAGGAAGCCATGTTTGGCTTCCAAGAAAATGAAAAAGAAAATGACAAGAAAGTGAAGGAAAGTGCCAAAAAAAGAAAAGAGAAGCAATCTACAACTATAACTATGGAATTAAAACAATGAAACTCAATGAAAATAAGAGAAAGCTCATTCTCTGCATAATGTAAAATACATATAAATGCCTAAATCCATGTTTAAATGGATTGAGAGAATAGCTGTCATCCCTTTTCAACGAAGAAGCACATGTTTGGCTTCTACGAAAATAAGAGAGAAAGTGAAAAGAAAATGCAAAAAAGTAATGAAACTAAAGCATTAATCAAAGATCTAGCTAATTAACCACTATGCAATCCTATTACTCCACAAAGAAAGCAAGAAAACACATCAATAGCTAGTGCTTGGAAAGTGGAAAAATAAGAAAGAAAATGCAAGAAAGGTGAAGGAAAATGAAGCAATCAATGCAAAATTGAATGGATTGGTCTAGAATCCACTATACAAGCCCTCAAATCAACTAAGAAAGTAAGAATTTACATTAATATATAGTGTTTGGAAAGTGAGAAAATGAAATAGAAAAGTGCTAGAAAGTAGAGAATTACATTGCTATTTGAAACCTATGGAGAAGTAGCAAGTCTCTCTACTATCGTTATGCCCAATTCACATTCAAAACACTATAATCTCAACAAATAAATGATGTTTTTGAAGAGAGAGAAAAGAAAAGAAAATGAGAGAGAAAATGAAGGAAAGTGTTAAGAATACCTCTAGCAATGGAGAAAGGGCTCAATTGATTTCAATTTCCTCCTTCAAGCTTCTCTCATGGCTTTGAGATTGCATCTAAATCTCCAGAATTGAAGCCATGGATGAGAGATTTAAGATATATGTTTACGTTTATATTTATACAAGAGATAAAGAGAGCTAAGCAAGAGTCCAAGAGTCTAGGCCTTACAAAAAAAAAAAAAAAAAAAAAGTCTCACCCTTGAATTTTGGGGGGGGGGGGGGGGAGGGGAGGGAAGGGGGTATTTATAGCTTGTGAGGCTTAGGAAGGTGCCTTAGGGCACAATTTCTTGAGAATTACGCAGTACGCATCTTCCAAGATGCTTGGGGAACCATCTTCTAGAAATTGTTCTGTGTGTCGCAAATATTGTACAGCTAGACAACTTTCCTGTAGCTAAACAACTTTTCCACAATTGTGGCTTTAAGCTATAGCCATGGGAATGAAAAGGAGTAGTTGTAATAATTTGTGTGGCTTAGTGAGTTTCTAGAAGATGCTCTCACATTCTACCAATTTTTACTTTCTTCTTGCTCATGTTTTGGAAGATCTAAGATTTTTTTTAAAGGTAGGAGCTTCAACATTGCGGAATGTTTGGAATAAACATCCCAAAATTCATTTTGAAAATGGTTTTAAAGGTCTAAAAAAAATCATTTTTGGCCAAAATAGGTGTAAGGTAAGGATCCACTCTTCATCCATGGCTTATACTAAAGACATCGAAGCAATACATCTTTGTTTTCATGATCAGGAAGTTTCAAGGAGGTGCACAAGTCTTAATGGCGGTCAAAATAGGGTGTCTACAGGTACACATTAGTAGAGTTAGTTTATTAGTTGTTAGTAAGGAAATGGGGCGATACAAAGAATATCAAACTTCTCTTCATATGAATTAAACTCACAATCTTATATCACAAAGTGGTGTTATACAACCACTAGGTGAATGGCTTTGGCTGTCATTTCAATTAAAATGAGTGAATGGTCATGTTGGTAGTGGCATAGCCAAGAATACCATTTAATAGGGCCAGTCAACAAATTGTCATCAATGATTTCATGTCATAATCTTAGTTCTACACAACTTATTAACATTAACATTCACATGATCCTTCATAAATTTCACATATTTCCAATTAAGTTGACAAAAGCAATTCAAACTAATCAAATTACAAGTAAAACCAAATATTAGGACATTAATATAATTTAATTCTACAAACACAAGAAAATTTTAACACTTTTACAATTGTCTATGATGAATTTTCATGCTTTGAAAATGATCACCATTTTTATATGTATTTGTAGGCACCCTATTTTGACCGACCTTCAGACTTAAGCACTTTATTCCGAACACTTGATGATGAATGTTGCAATGTGCAATCTTTTGAATTGCTCAGCAGGAAAGCCAAAATTCCAGCTTTAATCCTAACCTAATATCCGTTTTGGCCAAGTTATTTTTGACCCTCTTAATACCCTTTTTCAAAATGTTTTGGTTGCGTGGTTCCAAACATTTATACAATGGTCCAAGACTCACATTTTCAAACTCCAAATATTGTCTTTTCCTGTAGACCAAGCAAAGGACAGAGTGAGAGTTAATGGAATGGGTGGAGTTCTCTAGAAATATATGCTTTTCCATTCAGATTATGCTGGCCATACACTATTGATGTAACGGTACATTTTTCTCAGCGGTCGAATAACAACTTATGGCCGAATGGAAAATGTGGCTGGCTACACGAATAATTGTACGACCAAATTAATTGTCCGGGTATAGAGCATTTTCAGAAAATTCAATTTTTTCTACAAGTTTTACACAAATATCTTATATATTTTCATCCAAAAGTCTATATAAACACGTCTCTAATTCATTTTGAAGGGTTACAAAATTTCCAAAGACCAAGAGACTTGTTGAAGAGCCATATCCTCATACTTCATCTTCAACCTCCCTTCTTCTTGCTTACATCACCTAAACACCACAAAACCTTGGGTTAAAGCTCTTAGATGAGAATTCTAGGACACACTCAAGGACTTTGAGGGTGGTAGTGTCATGACCCAAACCCGCCCCCATGGGTTAAGGTCACAACCGGCTAGTAACCAAGAGATTACCTACAGCCTCAAACTAGATTAGATATACTTCAACAGAGTTAAAAGGGAGGGGGCCAAAACGGAAGCAATTTAAGACTTTTGTCCATAGAGCTGTGCTTACATGGCACATCATAACATTTCACATATATTCATTAATAACCCACATCAAAGAAAGTTAACATATAGCTTTACACAATAGGATCATTCAAGTCATGCTTAGCCAATCAACAGCTTATATACAACCGTAATTCAAAGTTCTCGCCAACGTAACAAAAATATATCAAAAGAACAAAAGGGCGAAAACAAGTCTCGTGCGTGAGATATATGGGCTGACTCCTCAAAACTTGACTATTTCACACCTACTTCACTGGGGCTGGGTTTGGATATTGCTTGGCTCACCTACAATCACATGAATGAGAGTGAGAGAAAGCCCAGTGAATAATATCAAGCGAAGAAGGTACATGAACGGTATTTAAAACAAAATACATCAGACGGCCTTGGGCCCAATTCATATTTCTGTCTAATATGTCAAATGACTAAGGATTTAAACATATCAAACGGCCTCAAGCCCAATTCATTCATATCCAACGGCCTTTGGCCCAATCGTTCATGTCCGACGGCCTTTGGCCCAATTGCTTATGTCCAACGGCATTTGGCCCAATTATTCATATCCGACGGCCTTCAGCCCACTCATTCATGTCAAACGGCCTTTGGCCCATTCATTCATGTCAGGCGGCCTTTGGCCCATTCACTCATGTCGGACGGCCTTCGGCCTAATCAATTGTATCCAACGGCCTTTGGCCCAACCATATAGCGTAACAAACATTTGTCCACAATTCAAATTAGCAAGCTTATAAGACTTTTATAGAAATAACCAATTGGACAATAACATACTTCAAAATATCTTTACTAAGATATTACTCACAGTGATCTGCCGGTGGATTTGCCCTTGCACTTGACCCTACATAATTCATAACACAATGGGTCATAATTCAATTCATTCCGTTCTTTAAGTCGCATAATGTTCTTAGGCTTCTTTCATGCTTTTGAATCCATTTAGAATGTCCAATGCATGCCTAAGAGTGCTTAAAAGTGAAAGGGAACGGAAAACAAAACATAAATCATCTTTTCAAAATTTTTGAAACAGGGCTCTCCGCTCGAGCGAGCGGACCCCTCGGGTCTGCAAAAGTACTGGTTGCCTCATATTTACACTCGAGCGTGACTTCGGACGCTCGAGCTGAGAGTCGACATATATGACTGACGCTCGAGCGTGACTCTCCCTGCTCGAGCGGACATCAAAGTCTGCAAAAGTTCTGGGAACTCACATTTCACGCTTGAGCTGCCCTTCCCTCGCTCGAGTGGACACGCCAAATTTTGGAATTTCCAGAATTGTTCTTGGAGTTCAAACACAACATTCAAAGGTCCAAAACTCATGTTCTTGGTTCAAAAATGTGGGAACACATTATATATCATAAGTACATAAGCAATATGAGGCCAGTTGTTCAAAATCAAGCTTAAATCATGATCCAATTCTCAAATTATTTTAACAAAGCACTTAGCTTCATAATTAAACTTCATTATTCATATAACCAAACTCCATAAGCTCCATGGATTATACATGCAAGTTAGCTTTTGATTTCAATCTTGTTTCAAATGGAATTAATGATACATATAATCATGAAACTCATGAGAATCATGCATGCATGTGAGATTTGATGCCCAATTCATCATGTTCATCATGCCTTAAGTTGGATTATACAAATCCATGGCAAATTTTAACATGCATGTACACATAGACTTCAATCTCAACAAATTCAACACAATTCACATTCTTGATTACAATACAACTTGAATTCATGGAATTACAAACTCAGACCCATGAATTTACTCACCTAGGAGCTCCAATCCTTTAAACTATAGCTAATCCTTGAGTTAATCTTCAAGATCACCAAGCTCCTTGATTAATTCTCTATCTTGAGCTCCCTCTCTCTCTAAATTCGGCACTCTCTCTCTCTCTAGAGTGCAATCTCATCCAAAATGAATTCAAGAGAAGGAATTGAGTGTAATAAGGCCCTTTATATAAGCTTTCCTAATCAAATTTGATTAGGCCAAATAATGGTGCTTAATTAATCATTCTGAATCAAATTATTTTGATCCGAATAAATTTTCAATTAAATTTCACCATAGGCTCTAAAAATTATGCTAATCATAATAGCGTAATCAATTTTGGTTTTCGTGACCGATAAGACCTTCAATTTAAATTCTAAAGCAGAAAATTAGACAAATTTTCCTACAGTGAATAGATAAAAATTCAAAATCACATATAATCATATGAATGACACTCAAAATCATATCAAACACATAATCACAATCATGATTAAGATTAATTAGCATAATACGGAACAGGGTTATCACAGGTAGGGTAGAGTTTAACAACGAGGAAGCTCATTCTCTCTTCAAGAGATGAAATTTTACACTTTCTCTCCCTCTTTCTTCATTATCAAGCCCTGTGCTTCATTATTATTGTGTTGTAATCATATGATGGGTCCTTATGGATGTGGGCGAAATTAGGATATAGCCACCCATCCATTGAGTTGATTGATTTCTTTGCTTTCTTACACTCTTGCACTTCTTTATTGCTTTCTAATGCTATATTTCATTGTGGTTGTATATAGATGTGTGAATTGGAACCTTGTGGATGTGGAGGGAGTTAGGAATTAGCCACTCATCCACAAGTTTGATTATGTCATGTAGTTTTCTTCATTTTGCTTACATTTTCTAGGAAGCCAAGTAAGAGATACTTGTCAAAAATGTTGAAAACTCTATTCTCTATTAGTTTTGAGCATGGAAATGGATGTGACATCCTTATTGTCACACCCCAAACTTGCCCCTAAAATTTCGGGCATGACCTACTCAGAAACAGACACTTATTCTGTTATATAAAAATATCCGGGGCCTGAACGGAAGCGTTAATATAATAAAATAACATGCAGACACATCCATTGAGCTACTACAAACATGCCAGGACTACGACTCGGAATTAAACATCTAGTGAACATGCATCTGAGATTAAGTTACATACACATTTACAAGTCCAGCCTAGAGGTTGGGCATACAACAAAACATTAGATACAATCAACCTTAGCCAACAAAACATTAGTACAAAATGACAAAGTCTAACAAAACTGCACTAGCATGCAAAGGCTCCTCCAAGTGCCTAGTTATCCTTAGGTTGACAAAAGATGGATGATATTGATGCTAGGACTGACCTCCAAGTTGATTACCTATAGAATCAGACAAAATTACAGAGTGAGACAAGCTCAGTGAATAATAATACTTAAGTAGTTTAATATCCAATTTTAAACATAATACATAATAGTGCATTCACAAACATGAGATCCAAACAGTGAGTCTGATATTGTTTTACTTTCAGAACGGCCTTGGGCCTAGTATTACAGTTATAATAGAACGACCTACTGGCCCAGAAGTATACTGAACAGCCTTTCGGCCCAGAATGTACAGAACAGCCTTTCGGCCCAGAAATATACTGAACAGCCTTTCGGCCTAGAATGTACAGAACAGCCTTTCGGCCCAGAAATATACTGAATGTGGTCAACCTTACATTGTCACCAAATTCCGATCAGTACATATGTTAATGTCGTGTTTAACAGTAAACAGAATGGTCATAACATATATTAATGGTAAATAAATGTACATTCCGTATACTATTACTTACAGTGTTGTTGCATTGCGGTGGTTCCTCCTGTGGTGTGTCCTACACACATAGATAACACATATTAGTTTCTTTCTTCTTTTAAACCATTTCTTACATTTTTACATTTCAATTGCATGCACAGTCATAAACAGGTATCAAACACAAATTCCGAAAAGAGCTGAGGGTTAAGCACGTAAAACGAAGCGAATGAGGTTTCTGACCTGGGCCGCACGTGCAGCCATCACCTCCGCTCGTGCGGACATGCACCGCACGTGCGGTCCCCCTCCACCGCTTGTGCAGCCAAAAACAGTATGCTTCCCCGTTTTTTTTCCTCTTCTCCTCACGTGCGGCCACGACCTCTGCACGTGCGGCTTGGCCCCTGTTTGGCAGTTTAACCTTCATACAGAACCCCATGTTTGGTGATCATCCATGAGGTCCAAAATAGATTCTTTCTATGCCAAAACATGGTTCAAAAATTATGTAAACAAGAATACAAACACAACCACTTGAACATGAAGTTGATCTACATCAATTGTTCACCACCACAATCTATTTCTATCACATATACATACTTATATATATAGCCATATGTTTATATAAGTGCCAACATGATAATTCAAGAGATAAGTTATAGATTTCCTCTTAAGTGACCCATACTAAGTTAGAATCATCAAACAGTAGCATTATTTGTACCAATAGATCAACACACCCATCCAACTCTCCATTACCATTCTAGGTTACACCATATCAAGCAATTCCTTCTCCAAATTAAAATTAAAGGATGGAATTAGGGAAATTTAGACTTACCTTGAACTTCACTATCTAGATCTCCCTTCAATCTCACAAGTCTCTACCTTCTTTGATGAGCTACTCCTCACAACCCTTCTCTCAACTAAGTTCTTCCTCCAGGAGATATTTCAATAAGCTTCTAAGTCAAATGATCTAAGAACTTTATATACATGGAGAGATATTTATACAAGGGTGAATAAGGCAAAAATTTAATCGTTTAAGCATCCCAAATTGAAATTCCACAGAAAATCCCATTATAGCTTAAAAATCATGCAGATTTCGAATATCAAATCAATTTCAGAAAGTTAAGTCTCTAAGGAGTCCAATTTCAGATTCAAATAGTTTAAATGCGACAGATAATTTCCTTATTCAACAGATAGGAATTCATATTTCCAAGTTTCACTTAATTCATCGTAATTTCACATAGAGTTTCACAATGAGCATTCAAAAGCACAAAATAGAGGGCTGAAAAGATACCAGAATCATGTACGAGGGTCGGGTTATTACACTTCCCCCCCCCCCTTAAATAAGTTTGGTCCTCCAAACTTGTTTTACCTTAGGACAGAAACAGATGCGGATATTGGTGTTGCATTTCATCTTCCTTTTCCCAAGTTGCCTCGGTTCCGTAATGTTCTTGCCATTCCACCTTTACCATTGGAATTTCTCGGTTCCGTAACTGTTTCACTTGACGGTCCAGAATTTGAATTGGTTTTTCCTCGTATGTTAACTTGTCAGTCAACACAATTTGGTGATAATCAATAACATGTGACGGATCTAGAAGGTATCCTCGAAGCATAGACACATGGAACACGTTATGAATCTGACTCATATGTGGCGGAAGGGCAACTTGGTAGGCTACTGGACCCACTTTTTCTAAGATCTGGAAGGGACCAACATATCGGGGTGTCAGTTTACCCCTTTTTTCCGAATCTTGGATGTCCTTTTATTGGGGTAACTTTCACAAAAACATGACTGTCCACGTCAAACTCCAAATTCCTACGCCAGTTATCTGCATAACTTTTCTGTCTACTTTGGGCAGTTTTCAATCTTTCTCGAATAATTCTAACTTTTTCAGTTGTCAACTGGACAATCTCTGGCCCTAACAATGGCCTATCTCTAACCTCAGCCCAACACACGGGAGAACGACACAGTCTTCCATACAGAGCTTCATAGGGTGCCATTTCAATACTCGAATGGTAACTGTTATTATACGTAAACTCAACCAACGACAGATGAGTTTCCCAACTTTCCTGAAAATCCAAAACACACATTCGAAGCATATCTTCTAGCGTCTGAATCGTCCTCTCGGATTGTCCATCTGTTTGAGGGTGGAAAGCTGTACTAAACTTTAATTCTGTACCCATTGCATCCTGTAGACTTTGCCAGAACCTTGAAACAAATTTTGGATCTCTATCTGACACAATTGAGACCAGAACACCGTGAAGCCTTACAATTTCATTCACATAGATCACAACAAGTTTATCTGCATTATATTGGGTCTTCACAGGCAGGAAGTGGGCGGACTTAGTCAATCGGTCGACAATGACCCATATAGAATTCATACCTCGAGGTGTCCGTGGTAAGCCTACAACAAAATCCATGGTTAGATGTTCCCATTTCCACTCCGGGATTGGAAGGGGTTGTAATAATCCTGCTGGTTTCTAATGCTCTACTTTTGCTTGTTGACATTGCAAACACTTAGAGACAAACTCCGTGATCTCTTTTTTCATACTTGGCCACCAAAAATTTTGCTTCAAATCCCGGTGCATTTTAGTACTTCCAGGATGCATTGAAACCCTTGAGGCATGTGCTTCTTCCATCAATTTCCGTTTAAGTTCTAACACATTAGGAACACATACTCGGTCTTGAAATTTAAGCACAGAATCTGTCAAAGTGAACCCCAGTTTCGGTTTTGTCTCCATTTCATCACATATCTTCTTTAGAGCTTCATCCTCCATTTGGCGTAATTTAATCTCCTCAAGTAATGTCGGTTGGGCCATCATTGTTGCCACTGTTACTTCTTGATCATGTATCACCAAGTCGACCCCCATCTTATTCAGCTCACTTATCAACTCCTTTTTCTCTGTCAATAGACTTGCCAAATTTCCCACATTTTTCCGACTAAGTGCGTCTGCCACCGTGTTGGCTTTACCAGGATGATAGCGGATCTGTAAATCATAATCCTTAATAAGTTCCAACCACCGCCGCTGGCGCATATTCAACTCTTTTTGGGTAAAAACGTATTTGAGACTTTTATGGTCGGTATAAATGTCGCAAGTAGTCCCATACAGATAATACCGCCAAATCTTTAAAGTAAAAATTACTGCGGCTAGCTCAAGGTCATGCGTGGGATAATTCTTCTCATGAGGTTTAAGCTGTCGAGAGGCATAAGCGATAACCCTTCCACTTTGCATAGGCACACAACCAAGTCCTTTATGTGATGCATCACTGTAAATCACAAATCCCTCAGTACCAGACGGTAGGGCAAGGACCGGAGCTGTAGTCAACTTCATTTTTAATTCTTGGAAAGCAGATTCCCGCGGTTCCGACCATTCAAATGCAACTCCCTTTTCAGTCAACTGTGTGAGTGGTACAGCAATTTTGGAAAAATCCTAAACAAATCTCCTATAATACCCGGCTAACCCCATAAAACTACGCACTTCAGTCACATTAGTCGGAGTCGGCCAGTTCACAATCGCCTCAATTTTGTTTGGGTCAACAGAGACTCCTTCCTTAGTTATAATATGCCCCAGAACTGCCACTTCATGTAGCCAGAATTCACACTTCTTTAGCTTTGCGTACAACTTCTTTTCTCGGAGGGTTTGAAGAATTAAACGAAGATGGTTTTCATGAGCCTCTGCATTCCTTGAATAAATAAGGATATCGTCAATAAAGACCACTACAAACTCGTCTAGATAAGGTTTGAAGACACGGTTCATCAGATCCATAAATGCTGCTGGTGCGTTAGTAACTCCGAAGGGCATAACCAGAAATTCATAATGACCGTATCGGGTTCGGAAAGCTGTCTTCTCAACATCATCAGCTTTAACTTTCAATTGGTGGTATCCGAACCGTAAATCAATCTTGGAAAAGACCTGTGCCCCTTGTAATTGATCAAGTAAATCATCGATCCGCGGTAATGGATACTTATTCTTGATTGTTACTTTATTAAGTTCCCGGTAGTCTATACATAATCGGAGTGTTCCGTCTTTCTTTTTCACAAACAGGACTGGTGCACCCCACGGAGAAACACTCAGGCGGATAAACCCCTTATCCAGTAGGTCTTGCAACTGAGTCTTCAATTCCCTCATTTCAGCTGGTGCCATTCGATACGGGTTTTTAGAAATGGGTTGGATTCCCGGTAGCACTTCAATCGTGAACTCGATTTCACGGTCCACTAATTCTCCTGGCAATTCTTCCGGAAAGACGTCCGGAAATTCACAGACAACTGGAATCGCATCAGTATTCTCATTTATTATTGGCCCTTCCAAAACACTACATAAATACCCTCGACACCCTTTCTGAATTAATTTACAAGCCCTTGCTGCAGAAATCACATATGGTGGAGAAGTTACTCCCTGTCCTTGAAAAGTAAATTCTGATCGCCCCGGAGGGTGGAATTTGATTTGCTTCATCAGACAGTCTATAGTGGCACTATATTCACCCAACCAATCCATTCCCAGAATAATATCAAAAGAAGTCATATCAAGTGGTAATAGATTAGCATATACATGGACATCCCCAATTAGAAGTTCACAAGCAGAATATACGGAGGTACAGATCATGGAATTTCCCATAGGTGAAGATACACACAGCACATAAGTCAAGTCTTCTTCAGGTTTATCGAAATGTTTGGCAAATAATCTTGACACAAAGGAACAGGTAGAGCCAGAATCAAATAAGACATAAACAGAATGACCATGAACCATAAATGTACCTGACACCACTGTTGTTGCATTCTGTTCATCTCTCGGAACCAACGCAAATACCCTGCCTCGTCTCGTAGTGTCCTTATTGTTAGTAGGTTTAGCAACTGACTTGGCATTAGGAGCCGGTGTAGACCCTGCTGAGCTTGTGGCGGTCTTATTACCAGTTTGTTGATTCTTTTGCGGACAGTTTTTTATCAAATGACCCGTTTTGCCACATCGAAAGCATGCTCCTGACAATCGATGACAAATCCCACGATGTCTCCATCCACATTCTGGACACACAGGAGCTGAATTTTGAGGAGAAGTAGTAGTGCTGGAGGTCCCTGAATTTTGCTTCTTGTTTGGCGGAGTGGTTGACCCCTTGAACCATTGGTTGTTCTGCCTCTTTCCCTTCCATTCAGAAATCCGAATCTGAGCAGCAATATTCCCTTCTGCTATAACAGCCATTTCTAACACATCAACGTAGGTAGGCAACTTCAACACATTAACTCGGTCCAGAATAGTACCCTGCAATCCTCCTTCGAATTTTCGTGCCTTCTTATATTCTGTATCTACCATGTGAGGTGCTAACCGGGCTAATTCTGCGAATTAAGCTTCATATTCAGCAACAGTTTTGTTTCCTTGTCTCAATGTTTCGAATTCGGTCACCTTCTTGTCTCGCATACTCTGGGGAAAATATTTATCATAAAACAGCGCCAAGAACCTGTCCCATGTCAACCCCTGATGCATTGTTCTTGTGAGCATCCACCACCTCCGTGCCTCATCTTCAAGAGTAAAAGTAGCAAGCTGCACCTTTTGGATTTCAGTACAAGGGAAAACTTCGAACAACTTTTCTATTCACAATACCCATGCCTCAGCTTTCATCGGTTCGATTCCGCCTTTAAACACTGGCGGTTTCATCTTTTTAAACTCCTTAGTGAGTGTAATAGTTCTATCCTCAGCTTGAAAATCTTGTACCACAGGTGGAGGTACCGGTAGTGGTGGCGGTTGTGGTTGTTGCTGCTGTTGCTGTTGCCGTAGGGTCTCCGCCATTTCCATAATCATTCTTTCCATCCTGTCCAACCGTGCTGAGGTAACATCTTTCTGGTCTTCAGTCCTTGTTCTCACCATAGTCTACAAAATAATCAATTACAACATACACAAACGAATACAATAGACATTGATCACCATCATTAGCGTTAGCAGAAAACATTTAACATTGCTATCAATCTTCCTTTACTGTATGATGCCTACATCTTTCTAGACATCCTAAAGCTCAATGGATTCGTGTGTGAGATAGCAACGCGTGCTCTGATACCACTTGTCACACCCCAAACTTGCCCCTAAAATTTCGGGCATGACCTACTCAGAAACAGACACTTATTCTATTATATAAAAATATCCGGGGCCTGAACGGAAGCATTAATATAATAAAATAACATGCAGACACATCCATTGAGCTACTACAAACATGCCAGGACTACGACTCGGAATTAAACATCTAGTGAAAATGCATATGAGATTAAGTTACATACACATTTACAAGTCCAGCCCAAAGGTTGGGCATACAACAAAACATTAGATACAATCAACCTTAGCCAACAAAACATTAGTACAAAATGACAAAGTCTAACAAAACTGCACTAGCATGCAAAGGCTTCTCCAAGTGCCTAGTTGTCCTTAGGTTGACAAAAGATGGCTGATATTGATGCTAGGACTGACCTCCAAGTTGATTACCTACAGAATCAGACGAAATTACAGAGTGAGACAAGCTCAGTGAATAATAATACTTAAGTAGTTTAATATCCAATTTTAAACATAATACATAACAGTGCATTCACAAAGATGAGATCCAAACAGTGAGTCTGATGTTGTTTTACTTTCAGAACGGCCTTGGGCCTAGTATTACAGTTATAACAGAACGGCCTACTGGCCCAGAAATACAGAACAACCTTACGGCCCAGAAGTATACTGAACAGCCTTTTGGCCCAGAATGTACAGAACAGCCTTTCGGCCCAGAAATATACTGAACAGCCTTTCGGCCTAGAATGTGCAGAACAGCCTTTCGGCCCAGAAATATACTGAATGTGGTCAACCTTACATTGTCACCAAATTCCGATCAGTACATATGTTAATGTCGTGTTTAACAGTAAACAGAACGGTCATAACAGATATTAATGGTAAATAAATGTACATTCCGTATACTATTACTTACAGTGTTGTTGCGTTGCGGTGGTTCCTCCTGTGGTGTGTCCTACACACATAGATAACACATATTAGTTTCTTTCTTCTTTTAAACCATTTCTTACATTTTTACATTTCAATTGCATGTACAGTCATAAACAGGTATCAAACACAAATTCTGAAAAGAGCTGAGGGTTAAGCACGTAAAACGAAGCGAATGAGGTTTCCGACCTGGGCTGCACGTGCGGCCATCACCTCCGCTCATGCGGACATGCACCGCACGTGCGGTCCCCCTCCACCGCTCGTGCGGCCAAAAACAGTATGCTTCCCCGTTTTTTTTCTTCTTCTCCACACGTGCGGCCACGACCTCCGCAAGTGCGGCCTGGCCCCTGTTTGGCAGTTTAACCTTCATACAGAACCCCATGTTTGGTGATCATCCATGAGGTCCAAGATAGATTCTTTCTATGCCAAAACATGGTTCAAAAATTATGTAAACAAGAATACAAACACAACCACTTGAACATGAAGTTGATCTACATCAATTGTTCACCACCACAATCTATTTCTATCACATACACATACTTATATATATAGCCATATGTTTATATAAGTGCCAACATGATAATTCAAGAGATAAGTTATAGATTTCCTCTTAAGTGACCCATATTAAGTTAGAATCATCAAATAGTAGCATTATTTGTACCAATAGATCAACACACCCATCCAACTCTCCATTACCATTCTAGGTTACACCATATCAAGCAATTCCTTCTCCAAATTAAAATTAAAGGATGGAATTAGGGAAATTTAGACTTACCTTGAACTTCACTATCTAGATCTCCCTTCAATCTCACAAGTCTCTACCTTCTTTGATGAGCTACTCCTCACAACCCTTCTCTCAACTAAGTTCTTCCTCCAGGAGATATTTCAATAAGCTTCTAAGTCAAATGATCTAAGAACTTTATATATATGGAGAGATATTTATACAAGGGTGAATAAGGCAAAAATTTAATCGTTTAAGCATCCCAAATTGAAATTCCACAGAAAATCCCATTATAGCTTAAAAATCATGCAGATTTCGAATATCAAATCAATTTCAGAAAGTTAAGTCTCTAAGGAGTCCAATTTCAGATTCAAATAGTTTAAATGCGACAGATAATTTCCTTATTCAACAGATAGGAATTCATATTTCCAAGTTTCACTTAATTCATCGTAATTTCACATAGAGTTTCACAATGAGCATTCAAAAGCACAAAATAGAGGGCTGAAAAGATACCAGAATCATGTACGAGGGTCGGGTTATTACACTTATTCCATGAGTAGGAAGGGGAGTCTTCAATAACCTCTGATAAGTTTCTTACTTCCAAAGTAAGGCTTTCACCTAGAAATGGTGGCAATCTACTCTCTCCAATTAATAGCATGGATTTGGGTATTAATTTACCATTATTCACAAAGAGATGAATGTAGCTTTCCATTTATTTCCTGGGTTTGATTTCTTCCAACCCCAATTTCTATGTCTGTTCACATTTTCATTTGATAATTGTTGTAAATATCATGTTGTACATAGCTTCTTGTGTTGGTGAATGATAGGTGAAGCCTCTGTACCTCTTCCTTGAAATATCCTTGTGATAGGAATGGGTAGCACGGATGAACATCTTTTGGAAAAATGTCTTGTTTGTTCTGTTTTGGTTCTGCTACACAAAAATAGAGCTCCCGAATTTTATGTATGGCCAACCAAATAAACTATATGGCCAACAAATTTTTCATCTGCCAAGATCATTTATTTGGCTGGCCAGATGATTTTTCTATGCAGAATAGAGCAAAACAGGGCAATTTTTGATGAGTGATCCCCTAGGCATTTGCAACTGTTATTTAAGCTTTGCTTTATATTTTCTCATGATTTGTTAGATTCAGCTTCTATTTGGCTGAATCAATTTTTGTTGTAATAACTTCCAACCATGCGTCTTTTTATTTAATTCATTGTTATAAGAATTTGCAACCCCATGTCTTTCTATTCATTCATTGTTGTAACAACTTCCAACCCCCATTTCTTTTTATTCTTTTTATTTCCTTAATTTCCATATCTATGTATAGCATCATGTTTTATTTGTCATATCCATGCTTTGCATCCATTTTTCATGCATTCAGGTTTGGCTCATTTGCATCTGTGGGATTTATCATTTGAAACGTGATTCTGTGCGCTACCTCACACCTTGAGATAATTCACATGTCATGTCTTAGTAGCTTGATCTTTAGTGGTATCTTTTGTATATGTTGCATTAGCTGTTTGCATATAGGATCATGCATATGTTTCTAACATATTCTTTTAGCTTTTCATGGATGAGTAGTATGTCTGAGTTTCTAATTTTAGTAGCCTGTTGTGGTGCTTAAATTGGAATGATGTTGATTCTTATGTGTGTGAGCTGAGTTTGCTTTGAGTTATACATTTATCTAAAAGGGCTTTCAAAATGCATGAAATCAATGTATACCAAAATGAGTGACACAGTCTATACTTGATTGCTTCACATAGTAAATCATAACAATAATAATAATTAGAACATGAGCATATGCTATATATAAAACTCATATCATAGTTTAGTAGAGGTCGATCCTTTCATCGGGTGAGCAAGGTTGCTCAATTCATGACATTCTCCCTTCATACCTAAGTTCCCGAACCACGACATTTTTGGTTATTATAACAATTCTGGTTTAGAACCGACCCATTTCTTACTTTTGAATATGAGAATCCATGTACATAACTGTTGTTCATCTCATTTCCATCTTGTTGCTCGTTGAGTTTGGCTATTTGGAGTTTTCGTTGCATTTGAAACAGGTTGGAAGTTAGTTTTTTAATGAGTTATTGCCCAGATTTTGGCCTATTTGCCTGAGCAGTCTTTGTTATGCTCGAGCGGTCTTTTACAGTCTGTAGAATTACTGGAAGTGTGATAACTTTACTCAAGCGGCCTTTCTTACATAGGAGCAGTCTTTTGCAGGTCTAAACTTCTAGGCGGGGGTCATTTTGCGCTTGAGCAATGGTTTAGGTCACTCGAGCAATGTCACTTATTGTGTTTGTTGCTCGAGTGGTGTTTTGGTCGCTTGAATGGTCTGTGTGTATATCAGTTCGAGAAAAGGGCATTTTGAGTCACTTTTTCATCTCATTCTCTCTCTAAACATTTCAAAATCCTAAATCTACTCTCTCTCTCTCTCTCTCTCTCTCTCTCTCTCAAAGTTCTTACTTTCTAGCTCCAAATACTCTGAATCCTTTGATTTCTTCACCCTCGTCCTTTGGAAAAAAAAGAAGATAAGGCACGTCGAGGACTTCGTTTTAATTGGAGGAGTTAGTGTTTTTTACTTTGCCAAGTTCTACCTTTTGCTCTCCCTTGTCTTCTACTTTGAGGTAGGGATTTCTTTTACCATTAATATGATTTTTAGCTTAGTTATTTGCTCTTTGAAATGGGCTAGTGATTTGGGGATTTTTGGAAAAATCTAGGGTTTGATTTTGAAATCAAAAGAGGGGCTTTCCAAATGGGTTCTTGAAAATGGTTGTGGGGGATGTGCTTATGGTTGAAATATGTTAAAATAGTGGATATCCTTTCTTAAAATTGATTTTCCAAGTAAAGGGGATTTTTTTCTAAAATTGGGAATATTTGGATTTGTGAAAGGAAATGGAAAATGATGTTGGGTTTTATAAGATTGGAACAATGTTTATGTTGATGATGATAGTAGAGTGAGATATGTAATATTACTCCCATTGTGAAAGGATGGAATTATATATTTTGATTAGAAACTATCTATGTATAGAAATATCTGTTTTCGGCTATCGGTGGAGGATAGTCTTGATTGTTGTAGACATTGCATGAAGATTATGTTAAATTGAAACTAATTTATCATACATTGTGCGTTGAGCATCATTTCATATTGAACATTGTAAATATATTGATTTTTTAGGGAAAAAAAATGGTGAATACCTTGGTGAATTTGGTTAAGGGGTGTGGTTGTGGTTATAATGTTAGCCTGTGTGTCTTTGGTGAAATTCCATAAACCTGCACGGTTAGGTGCCGATCCTTCTGGTTAGTACCGGTAAAATGGCTTGGGTAGTCCTTGTATAGCCTACTGGTAGACACTTGCCTAGAGATTCCTAGTGTTTTGTATCCACTGCCCTATTTTCTACTATAAAAGGATTATTTTCATGAACTGATTTATAATCTGGCATTGTATTGTTTAGAGATGGAAAACGAGGAATGTTTGACAAATGGCATGCATGTGCATTCACCTCATAATTTTGCTAAGATTCATATATTCTGTTAGAGTATCTCTATTGGGCTTTGGCTCACCCTATGTGGAAAACATCTTTCAGGTGCTGATGATATGCCTCTACCAAGGACATAACTTTGGAGGACATGGAGCTAAGGGCTTCATTTTTATTTATTGATGTAATTATTTTTATTTAAGCCTCGGGCTTTACTTGTATTGAGTTAAACTCATTTTTTTGTACCTAAATATGGACTTGGAAAGTTGTAGCCATTAGGGCATACGATTATTTGGTTTTACTTTTACTTTAATTCATGTATCCATGCCAAATGCTATAGATTCATAATCTAGGATTTATGAATATATATTGCATATGTCATCTTTTGTATTGATCAAAGTTATGAATGGAATAGAAGATATGATGTTGTTGATCACTTGTAAGTGATGTTATGAGTTGGGTTATTGTTATTTACTTTGGGGCTTTACAACTTAGTATCAGAGCTGCTGGGTTTGAATACTTTGGGATCGTGGGCTGTGGTTTTTACCACAACGGGTTCTCTTGCTAGATGGTATAAGAAATAGACTTGGTATGTTATGTGATAACATGCTTCTTCGATATTGATTGGGTCTATGAGTTTCTAAAAGTCCTTTTAGAATAGCACTTATTTCTAGCTGAAACTCTGGCAATGTCACGGGACAGTCACTATCGGGAAAAGTAGTTCGTTTGTGTTTATGTGATTAGGTGCTTATGTGGAGTGAATTAATTGTTGTCCACCATATTAGGACACGAGTGAATTAGCTTTAGCACATTTGTGAATGTGCTAATATGTTGTGTTACCTTTATTAGGATGCCAGGACATGGACATGGTGGTGGTAGGCGTGGTAGGCCTAGACAGTAGGAGGTGCCGTTACCGGATAACATTCCAACGAATGAGGAGGGAATTGGTCAGGCCAACATGGCCGAGCCAGTAGGTCAGTAAGCCATGGGCACTTTTGCTTGTGAAATGGCTGGTGCTTTGTGGAAATCTATGGACATTCTCAGAGGTGAGAATCAAGTCCAGACCTATGTTGTCAAGACAGGGCTGTCCTTTTTGAAGAAGAAGTTATTTCAGTCGAATTCGAATGAGTTTTTAGGGGACCCAAAGGAGCCACTGAAGGCAAATAAGTGGCTTGAGTAGATGCTGAAGACATTCGAGATGCCTGGCATCCAAGACGACGGTTTGAGGGTGACCTTGGCATCCTTCTAGCTAAAAGGAGATGCGGGTCAATGTTGGAAATATGCGTGTGGGCACATTAGAGTGACTTGAGAGGCCTTTGTCAATGCCTTCCAAGACAAGTTCTTGCCTCCCACTTCTAGGGAAAAGTTGAGGGATCAGTTTTGAGCAACTGAATACATCTGTAGCAGAGTTTGAGGCCGTTTTTACTAGCCTCTCTAGATTTGCACCAAAGCTTGTGGCAACGGAGAAGCGTCGGTGTATCAAGTTCGAGAAGCAACTAAGGACCGAACTCATTTTCAAGGTGGTCGGGTCTATGATTAGGGATTACAATCTTCTTGTGGAGCTGACGGCTCATTTAGAGACTGTGATTCAAGTGGAGGTGGAGAGGATGGGGGGCTCTAGGTAGAGGAGTAAGGAGGTTCAGGAAGAGACTCGGGACAACGAGAGGCAAAGGGGTTCCACTCCATAGCAGTCCCAGGCAACACATTTCTGATCCATTTTTCCTGTACCGAGTTTTGGTTCAAGGAGAGGTAATTAGGGTGGGATCACTTGCTTTAAGTGCGGTCAGTTGGGCCATAAGTCTTTAGTTTGCCCGCAAAGAGGAGGAGGGAAATAGCTTGCACCGTCTTCGGCTCATCCATAAAGCCAAATTCAAAGAAGATGGCAGACCCCTACTTGTTATCAGTGTGGGCAGTCGGGGCACTTAAGAGGTTTTGTTCTCAGACATGTGGCACATCTGGTGTGTCTGGTTCGAGGCAGACATAGAGCCATCAGCCTACCCAGTTAGCACAGGCCTCAAAGGCCACTCAGGGAGCCTCTTCGGCTCAGTCAGTTTACCATTCTTATGCTTCTAGGGGTGAGTAGGTAAAGCAAAGACACACCGGGTGTGTGTAAACTATTACCATGCCAGATCAGTTGCCAGCACCCTTGGTTATAAGAGGTAACTTTTTGTTGTTTAATTTTATTGCCAATGTGTTCATTGATACTGGTGCATCTCATCCCTTCATTTCATCTGCATTCACATTAGTTTTGGGGTTAGAGGTGGCTCAGTTAGCATCTCCACTCAGGGTAGAGTCACCAGCTATGGGTAAGGTTGACTTGGACCGAGGATGTTGCAGTTGTGAGATTGAGGTTGCTAGTCACCGACTTCTTTTTCTTTTTGTTTTGTTAGACATGTTGGGTTTCGATGTCATCTTACGCATGGATTGATTGTCTTCGTACTGTGCTGTTATAGATTGTTACCGTCAGAGAGTTACAGTGTGCACCTCGAGTGGTGATTGTTTTTATTTTCTGGGGGACAGAGCTGATAGAGTTTTGTTGCCAGTATATGAATCGCATGGTCGGGGCGAGCTTAGTTGTCTTGTTGTAGCTTTCTTGAGCAGTGAAAGTGATGTGGTTCAAATTGAATTGTTAAAGGTAGTTTGTGAATACCCGGACGTCTTTCCTAAAGATCCTACTAGTTTGCCACCCTACTGAGAGATTGAGTTCTCCATTGACTTAGTGCCCGGCACGGTATCGATTTCCATGGCACCGTATAGATTTGCACCCATCGAGTAGTATAAGTTGAAGATTCAACTCCAAGAGTTATTAGATAAGGGCTTCATTCGCCCTAGAACTTCGCCTTGGAGAGCACCGACTCTATCTGCTAAGAAGAAAGATGACACTTTGTAACTGTACATCGATTACTGAAAGTTAAACCGTGTAACTGTTAAGAACAAGTACCTGTTACCTCGTATAGATGATCTGTTTGACCAGTTGAAGGGGTCGTGTTGCTTTTCTAAGATTGACTTAAGGTCGGGTTATCATCAGTTGAGGATAAAGGAGGAGGATATTCAGAAAACGACATTATGTACGCATTATAGCCACTAAGAGTTCTTAGTGATGCCTTTTGGGCTAACAAATGCACCGGCTTCATTTATGGATTTGATGAATCGAATCTTCCGTGAGTTCTTAGACCATTTCATGGTTATCTTTGTTGATGACATCTTGATCTACTCCCCCTCCGATAAGGAACACGAGGAACACTTGCAAGTCGTCTTTGAGTTGCTTAGAGCCCACTGTTTATATGCTAACTTGGGAAGTGCGAGTTCTGGTTAAAAGAAGTTAAGTTCTTAAGCCATCTAGTATCTGGGGAAAAGGTGACGGTAGACTTGTCATGACCCGAACCCACCCCCATGGGTTAAGGACATAACCGGCCAGTAATCATGAAATTACCTACGGCCTAAAACCAAATCAGATATATTTTAACAGAGTTAAAGGGGCGAAACGGAAGCAATTTCAAACTTTTGTCCATAGAGCTGTGCTTACATGGCACGTCATAACATTTTACAAGCATACATTAATAACACACATCAAGGAAAGTTAACATATAAGCTTTACACAACAGGATCGTTCAAGTCATGGTCAGCCAATTAAAACTATATACAACCGTAATCCAAAGTTCTCGCCAACATGACAAAATATAACAAAATAACAAAAGGGCGAAAACAAGTCTCGTGCGTGAGACGTATGGGCTGACTCTTCAAAACCTTGACTGTTTCACACGAACTTCACTGAGGCTGGGTTTGGACCTCCCTTGGCTCACCTACAGACACATGAATGAGCGTGAGCGAAAGCCCAGTGAATAATATCAAATAAAGAAGATACACGAACGGTATTTAGAACAACATACATGAAATGGCCTTGGACCCAATTCATAGTTCTATCGAGAATATATATACATATAGGTCAAGTGACTACGGTTCCAAGCACGTCAAACGGCCTCGGGCCCAATTCATTCATATCCGACAGCCTTTGGCCCAATCGTTCCTGTCTGACGGCCTTTGGCCCAATCATTCGTGTCAAACGGCCTTTGGCCCATTCATTCATGTCAAACGCCCTTCGGCCCATTTATTCATTCATGTCAAATGACCTTTGGCCCATTCATTCACGTCAAACGGCCTTTGGCCCATTTGTTCATGTCAAACGGCCTTTGGCCGAATCATTCATGTCAAACGGCCTTTGGCCCAGTATTCATACATGTCAAACAGCCTTCGGCCCAATCAATTGTACCCAACGGCCTTTGGCCCAACCATATGGCGTAACAAACATTTGTGCACAATTTAAATTAGCAACTTATAAGACTTATATGGGAATAAGCAATTGGACAAATAACATACTTCAAAATATCTTTACTAAGATATTACTCACAGTGTTCTGCCGACGGATTTGCCTTGGAACTCGACCCTACACATTTCATGAACACAATGGGTCACAAACAATTCAATCTGTTCTTAATTCATACATCCCTCTTAGGCTTCTTTCTTATCCTTTTAACTCATTTATGATGCTCAATGCATGCCTAAGAGTGCTCAGAAATAAAAGAGAACGGAAAATGAAACACAGAACACTTTTACAAAATTTCTGAAACAAGGGTCCCCGCTCAAGCGTGGGTTCCGCCGCTCGAGCGGACCCTCATGGTCTGCAAAAGTACTGGTTGCCTCATTTTTACTCTCGAGCGTAAATTCGGACGCTTGAGCTGAAAGTCACACTACATGGCTCCCCGCTCGAGTGTGAATGTCCCCGCTCGAGCGGACATCAATGTCTGCAAAAATTCTAGGAGCTCGTATTTCATGCTCGAGCGGTGCTTTCCCCGCTCGAGCGGACATGCCAAATTCTAGGTTTTCCAGCAACCATTTTGAGCTTCAAACTCGGATTCAAATTGACATATCTTGCATTTTATGACTCATAGTTCTCATATACATTTACTAACATGATGCCAACACCAATTCACCACATTATGAAGCTCAAATCACATGAATTAATTACACGCATGCTCCAAATTGCACCAAACTCATTTCCAACATAACAAATTCATGCATTCAAAACTCATACTCTTATGAATTGTACATGCATGTGAGATATAGCTCTCATTCTCAATTTAAATAATGAAGAGATGATCAAAAGCATGAACTTTAATCAAAGATTCAACATGGATCATGTATCTCATGCTCAAACATACAAATTCATGGCAATTCCTTTCATGCATGCATTCTTTGACTTCAAATTCATCAATTACAACACAATTCTTGTTCTTGATCACATATTCTCTTTGAATTTACATGATTACAAACCCAAATTCATGAATTAAGGGTTGATCACTCACCTAGGAGCTTCAATTCTTCCAATTATGGCTAACTCTTGAGCCAATCCTCTTAGTCTCTTGAATTCTCTAGCAATTCTTCAATGTTGGCCCCTCTCTTTCACTAAATTCGGTTCTCTCTCTCTCTCTCTCTCTCTCTCTCTCTCTCTCTCTCTAAAGAGCTAATCTCAGCCAAAATGAGTGAAATGGGCTCAAAACTTCATGAATGTGAGTGTGATGCCCCTTTTTATAGCCCCTCTTAATCAAATTCCATTAACACTAATTAATTGAGCACTATTTCATCAATTTAATCTATTTAATTTGATCCGAATCAATTTTCAATTAAATTTCAATGTAGGCTCTAAAAATAACGCTAATCACAATGGCGCAATCAATTTCGATTTCTGTGGCCAATAAGGCCTTCAATTTAAATTCTAAAGTAGATAATCAAACAGATTTTCCTGTGGTGCATGGATAGAAATTCAAAACCACATATATTCATACAAATGGCACTCAAAATCATATCAAACACATAATCACATTCGTAATTAAGATTAATTAGCATAATATGGAGCAGAGTTATCACAGTCTTCCCCCCTTTAGGAAGTTTGGTCCTCCAAACTTATTTTACCTTCGTCAGGAAACAAATGTGGATAGCGTAGTCGCATTTCATCTTCTTTTTCCTATGTAGTGTTCGTCCCATAGTGTTCTTTCCATTCCACTTTCACCATCGGGATGGACTTGCTTCTCAACTGTTTTACTTGCCGGTCAATGATTCGCTCCAACTATGCAGCGTACTCCATATTTTCATCAAGAGCTACCCGGTGATAATCAATCACATGAAACGGATCTCGAAGATAACCCCTTAACATTGATACATGAAACACATTATGGATTTGTTTGAATCTCGGTGGCAAAGTGACTCGATAAGCAACTGGACCAAGCCTTTCCAGAATTAGAAACGGCCCAATGTAACGGGGCGACAACTTACCCTTCTTTCCAAACCTGACTTGGCCTTTCATCGGAGTCACACGAATAAATACATGGTCACCAACCTCATACTCGAGAGGTCTTCTTCGAACATTTGCATAATTCTTTTGTCGGTCCTGAGCTGTTTTGAGCCTTTGTTGAATAGTTTTGATCTTCTCAGAAGTGTCTTGCACAATTTCAGGCCCAAGAAGAGCTCTATCCCCGACTTCTGTCCAACAAATTGGTGATCTATACAAAGCCTCGTATGGTGTCATATCGATGCTGGAGTGGAAGCTGTTATTGTATGCAAAGTCTGCGAGTGGTAAATAATCTTCCCAACTCCCTTGAAAATCCAAGGCACACATTCTTAACATATCTTCCAAAGTCTGTATTGTCCGTTCTGATTGTCCGTCTGTCTGTGGGTGGAATGCGGTACTAAACCTCAATTTTGTCCCCATAGCCCTTTGCAAACTTTTCCACAATCTAGACACAAATTTCGGATCTCTATCCGAGACTATAGATATCGGAACTCCGTGTAAACGAACAATCTCATCAACATATATAGTAGCCAGTCTATAAGCATCAAATGTAGTTCTAACAGGTAAAAAATGTGCAGATTTAGTCAATCTATCAACTACAACCCAAATAGAATCCATACCTTGAGGAGTCTAAGGTAGACCAACAACAAAATCCATAGTCACATGCTTCCACTTCCATTCAGGAATAGGGAGAGGTTGAAGTAGACCGCCCAGCTTATGATGTTCAGCTTTTACTTGCTGACATTGAAGACATTTGGACACATACTCTGCAATTTCTTTCTTCATTTTAGGCCACCAATAGCTCTGTTTCAGATCCCGATACATTTTGTTATTGCCCGGATACACAGCAAATACTGACTTGTGAGCTTCATCCAGAACTCTTTTCTTCAGCTCCGGAATATCTAGGATACACATTTGGTTTCGAAACCTCAACACTTCACTTTCAATGCTGAATTCTGCTTTCAGACTTGTCTCAAATTCATCAATTACTTTCTTGAGGAATTCATCATCTTTTTGTTTCTATTTAATCTCATCAATGATTGTCGGTTCGGCTGAAATTGTGGCTATCAGTCCGCCCTATTCACACAATACCACTTCAATCTCGGGCTTCTCAAAATCTTGCAAGATTTCCTTTTGTTCAGTAAGCAAACAAGCCAAATTCCCCATTGATTTTCTGCTCAATGCATCAGCAACTACATTGGCTTTCCCAGGGTGATACTGAATCTCAAGGTCATAGTCTTTTATCAATTCAAGCCATCTTCTTTGTCGCATATTCAGCTCCTTCTGTGTAAAGATGTATTTCAGGCTCTTGTGATTTGTGTAGACTTCACATTTTGCCCCATACAAATAGTGCTGCCAGATTTTCAAAGCAAAAACAACTGCGGCCAATTCTAAATCATGTGTTGGATAGCTCTTCTTATGTGGCCTCAACTGCTGGGAGACGTAGGCAATTACCCTTCCGTTCTGCATTAGCACACAACCCAAACCTTTATAAGATGCATCACTGAAAATTACAAAGTTTTTTGTACCTGTGGGCAATGTCAATACTGGTGCAGTGGTCAGTCTCGTTTTCAGTTCATGAAAGGCAGATTCTCTTTCGTCATTCCATTCAAATGGTTGCCCTTTGCGTGTCAGTTAGGTAAGAGGTACAGCTATCCTCGAAAAGTCTTTCACAAACCTGCTGTAATACTCGGCTAAGCCCATGAAACTACGGACCTCCGTTACATTTGTCGATGTAGGCCAATTCACAATTGCCTCTATTTTCTATGGGTCCACTGAAATCCCTTCTTTGTTGATAACATGCCCTAAGAAAATAACTTCATCCAACCAAAACTCACACTTCTTTAGTTTAGCAAATAATTTATTTTCTCTAAGTGTTTGCAAAATAGTCCTCAGATGTTGTTCATGTTCAAGTCTATTCTTGGAGTATATCAAAATATCATCAATAAAAATCACAACAAATTTATCAAGGTAGGTTTTAAAAATTCGGTTCATTAAGTCCATAAACGCTGCCGGAGCATTAGTTACCCCAACTGGCATAACAAGAAATTCATAATGGCCATACCTTGTTTGAAATGCGGTTTTCTCAACATCTTCTGCTTTCACTTTCAACTGATGGTACCCGAATCTCAATCAATTTTGGAAAACACTTGTGATCCCTGCAACTGGTCAAACAGGTCATCAATACGAGGTAGGGAATATTTATTCTTTATTGTTACCTTGTTCAATTCTCGATAGTCGATACACAAATGCAAGGTTCTATCTTTCTTTTTCACGAACAACACTGGTGCACCCCATGGTGAAGTGCTAGGTCGGATAAACCCTTTGTCAAGCAGGTCTTGCAACTATTCTTTTAGTTCTTTTATTTCAGCAGTAGCCAATCTGTCGGGAGTTTTAGAAATAGGCTGGGTTCCTGGCATAATCTCAATCGTAAACTCTATCTCCCTGTCTATCAATTCCCCTGGTAATTCATTTGGAAACACATCTGAAAATTCTCTAACAATAGGGATACTGTTCAATTCAACATTCATAGATTGTTCAGATAGCACACAACACAAATAACCCTGGTACCCTTTCCTGATTAATTTACACATGCTTTCATTGCAGATATCAAATAAGGTGGAGGCACTACCCCGTTACCCACAAACGCAATTTCTTCATGTTCTGGTGGTTTAAACACAACCCGTTTTGTTACACAATCAATGGTGGCACAATATTTAGTTAACCAATCCATGCCCAGAATTATATCAAAGTGCCTAAAGTTCAAGGGCAACAAATCCACATACAGAATAGCATTCCCAATTCTCATATCACAAAAACGATATACAGATTCACACAATACAGATTCCCTGGATGGAGCAGATACACATAGCAGATATGGCAATAATTCTAGAGGTCTACTCAGTCTAGATGCAAATGCACATGTTACGAAAGAGTGTGTTGATCCGGAGTCAATTAACACAAAAACATCCTGATTACGTATAGAAATAGTACCTGAGACAACTACGTTAACATTCTGTGTATCGCCTGGAACAAGCGCGAAAACTCTCCCTTGCCTCACAGTATCTCCGGTGGTAGTAGATCTCATAGTATTTCCCGGTTTTGGGATGGATGCTATTGAGCTAGCAGCTAATTTTCCACTGTTCTGGTTACAATCCCTAGCCATGTGCCCTTGTTTACTACAATTAAAACAGGCTCCTGACACACGGTAACAAACCCCATGATGCCTTTTACTACAAATATAGCACGTAGGAGATGTATCTCGGGAAGAATTCGAAGTACTTGAGGAGCCCGTGTTTTGCTTCTTTGAAAATTTCTTCTTTAAAAAGAAGCCCTGTCTTTTGCCACCCTTCCAGTCAGTTGTTAATCTGGTTTGTCTAGCTATGTTAGCTTCTGATATTATGGCCCGGTCTAGCACCCCAATATAGGTTTCCAGCTTCAGGACATTTACCCTTTCTAAAATATCACTTCGAACCCTACCTTCAAAATGTCTCGCTTTCTTGTAGTCGGTATTGATCACATGTGGTGCAAACCTGGCCAACTCATCGAATTTGGCCTCATACTCATCTACTGTCATGCTGTCTTGTTTAAGTTCCATGAACTCCGATACTTTCCTGTCACAGACACATTGAGGGAAGTACTTATCATAGAAAACTTCCAGGAATTTCGCCTAGCCAATGTCTTTATGATTTTCACGTATTAACATCCACCATCTTCTTGCTTCGTCTTCTAGCATAAAAGTGGCCAGAAGTACTTTCTGTGTCTCTGAACAAGGAAACACCTCAAACAACTTTTCAATGCCGAGAACTCATGCTTCAGCCTTTAACGGGTCTAATCCCCCATGGAACTGTGGTGGTTTCATTTTCTTAAACTCTTTGGTGAAAGCTATTATTCGGTCATCATTCTGTAAGTCTGGCACGGGTGGTGCTGGAGGTAGAGGTGGAGGATGTGGTTGTTGCCACTGTTGTTGTTGCCTCAATGTTTCTGCCATTTCCTGAATCAATCTTTCCATCCTATCCATTCTAGCAGTAGAGGACTCCTCTATTTCATCACCTCTTGTTCTCACCATCTGATTAGACTTGCATTATACTTTATACTAAAGATTCACGGGTATGCATATACTAAAGAGCATACATATTCACATAATTCGCAATGCAAGTAAATCACAAACATATAGCACATAATCATTTATTTTAGAGCATTTAAACACAGTCTTAACATTTACAAATTCCTACTTATCACATGAATGCACCCTAGATCTTTTCTAGATGCTTATTGCTCTTTTGGACAATTGTGTGAGTTATTAACTCGTGCTCTGACACCACTCTGTCATGACCCGAACCCCGCCCCCATAGGTTAAGGACATAACCGGCCAGTAATCACGAGATTACCTACGGCCTTAAACCAAATCAGATATATTTTAACAGAGTTAAGAGGGCCAAACGGAAGCAATTTCAAACTTTTGTCCATAGAGCTGTGCTTACATGGCACGTCATAACATTTTACAAACATACATTAATAACTCACATCAAGGAAAGTTAACATATAAGCTTTACACAACAAGATCGTTCAAGTCATGGTCAGCCAATCAAAACTATATACAACTGTAATCCAAAGTTCTCGCCAACATGACAAAATATAACAAAATAACAAAAGGGCGAAAACAAGTCTCGTGCGTGAGACGTATGGGCTGACTCTTCAAAACCTTGACTGTTTCACACGAACTTCACTAAGGTTGGGTTTGGACCTCCCTTGGCTCACCTACAAACACATGAATGAGAGTGAGCGAAAGCCCAGTGAATAATATCAAATAAAGAAGATACACGAACGGTATTTAGAACAACATACATCAGATGGCCTTGGGTCAAATTCATATTTCTATCGAGAATATATATACATATAGGTCAAGTGACTACGGTTCCAAGCACGTCAAACGGCCTCGGGCCCAATTCATTCATATCCGACAGCCTTTGGCCCAATCGTTCCTGTCCGACAGCCTTTGGCCCAATCATTCATGTCAAACGGCCTCTGGCCCATTCGTTCATGTCAAACGGCCTTCGGCCCATTTATTCATTTATGTCAAATGGCCTTTGGCCCATTCATTCATGTCAAACGGCCTTCGGTCCATTCGTTCATGTCAAACGGCCTTCGGCCCAATCATTCATGTCAAACGGCCTTTGGCCCAGTATTCATGCATGTCAAACGGCCTTCGGCCCAATCAATTGTACCCAACGGCCTTTGGCCCAACCATATGGCGTAACAAACATTTGTGCACAATTTAAATTAGCAACTTATAAGACTTATATGGGAATAAGCAATTGGACAAATAACATACTTCAAAATATCTTTACTAAGATATTACTCACAGTGTTCTGCTGGCGGATTTGCCCTGGAACTCGACCATACACATTTCATGAACACAATGGGTCACAAACAATTCAATCCGTTCTTAATTCATACATCCCTCTTAGGCTTCTTTCTTATCCTTTTAACTCATTTATGATGCTCAAGGCATGCCTAAGAGTGCTTAGAAATGAAAGAGAACGGAAAATGAAACACATAACACCTTTACAAAATTTCTGAAACAGGGGTCCCCACTTGAGTGTGGGTTCCGCCGCTCAAGCTAAAAGTCACACTACATGGCTCCCCGCTCGAGCGTGAATGTCCCCACTCGAGCGGACATCAATGTCTGCAAAAATTTTGGGAGCTCGCATTTCACACTCGAGCGGCGCTTTCCCCACTTGAGCGGACATGCCAAATTCTAGGTCTTTCAACAACCATTTTGAGCTTCAAACTTGCATTCAAATTGACATATGTTGCATTTTATGACTCATAGTTGTCATATACATTTACTAACATAATGCCAACACCAATTCACCACATTATGAAGCTCAAATCACATGGATTAATTACATGTATGCTCCAAATTACACCAAACTCATTTCCAACATAACAAATTCATGCATTCAAAACTTATACTCTTATGAATTGTACATACATGTGAGATATAGCTCTCATTCTCAATTTAAATGATGAAGAGATGATCAAAAGCATGAACTTTAATCAAAGATTCAACATGGATCATGTATCTCATGCTCAAACATACAAATTCATGGCAATTCCTTTCATGTATTCATTCTTTGACTTCAAATTCATCAATTACAACACAAATCTTGTTCTTGATCACAAATTCTCTTTGAATTTACATGATTACAAACCCAAATTCATGAATTAAGGGTTGATCACTCACCTAGGAGCTTCAATTCTTCCAATTATAGCTAACTCCTGAGCCAATCCTCTTAGTCTCTTGAATTCTCTAGCAATTCTTCAATGTTGGCCCCTCTCTCTCACTAAATTCGGTTCTCTCTCTCTCTCTCTAGAGAGCTAATCTCAGCCAAAATGAGTGAAATGAGCTCAAAACTTCATGAATGTGAGTGTGATGCCCCCTTTTTATAGCCCCTCTTAATCAAATTCCATTAACACTAATTAATTGAGCTCTATTTCATCAATTTAATCTATTTAATTTGATCCGAATCAATTTTCAATTAAATTTCACCGTAGGCTCTAAAAATTACACTAATCACAATGGCGTAATCAATTTTGGTTTCTGTGGCCGATAAGGCCTTCAATTTAAATTCTAAAGCAGATAATCAAACAGATTTTCCTACGGTGAACAGATAGAAATTCAAAACCACATATATTCATACAAACGGCACTCAAAATCATATTAAACACATAATCACATTCGTAATTAAGATTAATTAGCATAATACGGAGCAGAGTTATCACAAGACTCTTCTAAGATAGAAGCAGTGCAAGATTAGGAACAACCTAAGAATGCCTTTGAGATCTAAAGTTTCTAGGGCTCAGCCAGGGATTACCGATGTTTTGTGAAAGACTTCTTTAGATTGGCCTCACCATTGACTAGATTGATGAGGAAGGGGGTGAAGTTTATGTGGAGTGAGACTTATGAAAAGTAGTTCTAAGAGCTTAAGGTTAGACTCACCACAGCTCCAGTATTGATTATTTTGGAGAGGGGTTTGGGCTATTCAGTTTATTGTGATGCATCTTGAGAAGGGTTGGGTTATGTATTAATGCAAAAGGGAAACGCGGTAGCATATAGTTTACAACAGTTGAAAACATATGAGAGAAATTATCGTACTCATGACTTAGAGCTAGTGACGGTGATTTTTGCCTTAAAAATCTGGTGGCATTACTTATATGGTGAGAAGTTTGAAGTGTTTTCTAATTACAAGAGTTTGAAATATTTGTTTCCACAGAAGGATTTGAATTTGAGATAGAGGAGGTGGATAGAGTTTATGGAGGATTATAATTTTGAGTTGCACTATCATCTCGGAAAAGCCAATGTAGTAGTCGACGCCTTGAGTAGGAAATCAATAAGCAGTGTAGCTAGTATTGCTATCCGGGAATGGGAGATATTGGGTGCTATTGGCGAGTTCAACTTGCATCATAGCGAGTCCATTGAGTTGGCCATTTTGTTCACTGTAATTACACAATGTACACTAGTGAGCCAAGTTATAGAAGCACAAAGAGGCGATCACGAAATAGAGGTTATCAGAGGGAAGATAACTAGTGGAAAGGTGGAGAAGGGCTTGAATGTGTATTCTGACTCTAGTGTGAGGTATTTGGACTATCTTTTCTGTCATAATCTTGTAGGGAGTAGGTACTCTGAGGGTTCCACTATTCATGCCTTGTGGTATACCCGGGAGACACAAAGATGTACCATGACCTTAGTCACCAGTTTTGGTGGAGGGGGATGAAGAGTGACGTAGCTTTGTTCGTTTTGAGGTGCCTTACTTGTCAACAAGTGAAGGTTAAGCACCAGCGACTAGCAGTTTGTTGCAACCCTTACCTATAGCCAAGTGGAAGTGAGAGTATGTCACGATGGATTTTGTTGTGGGTCTTCTAAGGACTTAACGGGGTAATGATGTCGTGTAGGTGACAGTCAATCAGTTAACTAAATCAGCACACTTTTGTACCTATGCGCATGAATGGCTTGGTAGATTATCTTGCTGAGCTTTATGTTAGGGACATAGTTCAACTTTATGGGGTCCCTGTGACTATCATTTTGGATAGAGACCCTTGTTTCACGACTCAATTATGGCAAAGCCTACAGAATGCCTTGGGTTCTAGATTGACGCTGAGCACCACCTATCATCCTCAGACTGACGTGAAACGAGGATGATAGGCGGTGCACCGCCTTGGATACTAGATTGACGTTTAGCACCACCTATAGAACGCCTTGTGTTAAAAATCTTATTTATGTTGTAATATATAAACATTGTATATGTTTTTAAGGAATTGAACTGTAATAGTTGGTATTGAAAAATTCAGTGTATCCTTGTTACAAGTCTGAATGATATATGATTTGTTTTACTTTTAATGAATGTTAGTTGATTTTAAATTTCAGGGACGAAATTCCTTAAAGGGATGAGGTTATAATGATTCTAGTTTAGACTCAACCCATTTCTTACTTTTGAATCTGAGAATCCATGTACTTAACTATTATTCATCTCATTTCCATCTTGTTTCTTGTTGAGTTTGGCTATTGGGAGTTTTGGTTGCATTTGGAACAAGTTGGGAAATTAGTTTTTCAATGAGTTATTGCCCAGGTTTTTGCCTTTTCACTCTGTAGACGTCCCCGAACGTCCTGGGAGGATGAATTCCCGCTTTGTTCATTGGGCTCACTACAGTTCAGGACTCAATGTCACGGTCCTGTATCTAATCTCGTAGAGTGCAATGCAGGACCAATGAATCATCAAAGAGTCCAAATCCGGCAAATCGTTCTTGAAAACAGATTTTTTTTTTTGAAAGAAGTGCCAAACATGGACTGCTTTGCCAGATACAGAGTCGCCACCTAAATATTTTTTGGGGGGGATTTAGGAAACCCTGACTCGTTGCCTAAGGCCACGTGTCCGTCACCACCAAAGTTGCATCGGCTCGGGAACTTGGGTACGATTGGGGAAGGCCACTTCGTGAGCACCCCCGCTCGGCCGATCAAAGATCGGCCTCTACTAACCATGATATCGAGTTTTGAAAACATTATGTGCTCTTATTCCGGTTATTAGCCTAGATTTACTACGTGATGCGCACAGCATACAAATATAGACCGGATCGCCTGAATTGGAACAAAACATCTCATGTTTGTTTTTAAAAACGGTTTGCTACTCGTGAGTAGGCTAAAATGTGGATTTGCCACCCTCAGGTGGGCTTAGAAAACATGATTTTGCCACTCTCAAGTGGACTTAAAACTCACAGTTAATGCATTATTCCAATTCAGATAATCCAACCTCCACCTACAGGCATTCAGGTAGGTATATCACATAAGCACATAGCCTCATGGTAAGCATGCTATCATGGCAGTCACTCACACACATGCAGGGATGCTAAAGCATAAGCACTTACCTAGTACTCCAAGCCAAAATAAAAGCTATGTTAGAAATCCATGCATGATCGTAACTATACAGAAATGCCTAATGCAACACATGCAAAAATGCAACTACAATAGGCTCGGCTATTCTAAAATGGCATGTGAAATGCAACAGATAGCATGTATTCAATTTGGAATTGAAAATACAATGCAGTTAGTATGATGCGCCGAGCCCGGTGCATGCAATACGAATGAATGTGTGCAAACATGTTATCATAAGTATGCTAAATAAAACATGTCCTAATCTAACCATCATAAGCTTGTAAATAAGAGGGAGAAAGACGTGGGGTTGGAAGACATACACACACTCACGCACACTTATTACACAATTGCCCTCGCTCAGAGGGTCCAAAAGAATAATACAGACCGAATAATGAATCAACTATCCTAGCTAATTAATTATTACAAACTTCTAATTAATTAACAAATTAATTACAAAAATAGCCTAAATATGAAACTAAAGAGACCGCCGCAGCTCTGCCTCGGAATGCGTGGATGATGCATGCTTGACTTGCCTTGCTCGGAAACCCGGTACCATCCCACTGTTGCCTCTGTTTACACTGCCTTACTCCTGTGAAAATTATGAAAGTTTCCAGGACCCTTCTGAATAACTCCCTGAGTGTTGTGGGAAGCCACCGGCCATGATAGAGCATTACCGGCTATGAGAATGTTGCCATCGGCCCAAAATTGAACCACCGGCTGGACTTTGGTAGCCGGTCGGCATTGTAAGTGGCCGGCCGGCCGTTCCTTCCTGCAGAACCCTGTTTTGACAGTAGCAGAGGACAGACAGTGCATGGCAGGGGAATTTCAAAGCAATGTGTGCATGGTGACTCTCCCAATCATGCTATGGACTCAAGGGAGTGTGGCCCTTGGTCCTCGGCCCACCAATCACGCATTTCGATGCATGATGGCCAAAGGCACCAAGCTTTGCAAATCAATGTAAATGCATGCAACAAACAAATGAGTGCCTTACGCCCTATCATGTTGAGATCAAGGGCATCGGCGACCGAGGGTTGAGGCGTGTTTCGTCACTTAGAGTACGAACATACCTCACCCCCCTTGCTTGGTTTGACACCCCAAACCAAGCAAGACGTAGTGCATGTATGCAACATGGCTCAAATATGCGATTATATACAAAGATGGACTTAAACCGAGATGGGAAGGCCTCAGCCCATCCCAAAACAGTGGCCAAGAATACTAAAATAATGGTGCCAATTATGCAAAATAAACATGCCAATCGAAGGGCCTAAGACTAAGGCATGAAAGGCAACTCTCAAGAACACTCAAAGGTGACAAAAATGGACATTAAGCACTCATGTTAAACTCTGAAAAGCATGCGAAGGATGATGCCGAAACATGTTATGCAAGTAAGATATGCAACAATGTCCAAAACTTGAAGCCAATAAAGGGGTCCAAACCATAGCTATGTCAACCAAACCCCAAAGGAATAAAATGACTTAAAACAGTCCTAGGGGACTCCAAAACAAGTCCAAAGCATGCATAGATCATAGTCAAAACATGCCCAAGAAATGGATGCAAAACAAGGGAGATTTAAGGCCACAAGGAGGGCATTCTTCTACAACCATCCCAACCACTCATGGCATGGACTAAGCAACTGAAAACAGAGTTTTAACATGCAAAAAGGAGCCCTAAACTCACTGATATGGCAGCTAAGGGGCTCAAACCAACAGCCATGCACAATGACTCATTTTAAGGTACCAAAGGACACCTCTCCAAAGCATGGAAAGGATAATGAACGCAAGCATACAAGCATGGATTATAGACTGAAGTAGCATGGGAAATGACTCCAAATCATTGAAACAACCCAACTAAAACAGGCTAATGACTCACACACTCAAGGCTCACAAGCCAAAATACATGGTGGCTACACCAAACATGGAAAATATGACCAAATCAATACCTAACAGACCTTAAGCATGATGAAATATGACCAAAAGTTTCACAAAGCAAGGCAAAAGCATGCAAGCATGATGGTCTAATGGCAAGATGCATTTCTAGGCAAAATAGAGGAATACAAGGCAAGTATATTATGCATGCAAGGGACCATTAATCCGACCAAAAACAAAGGTATAACATGATCAAATAACACCCAAAAATCTCTGATATGGAGCCAAAAACCTCTGATATGGAGCCAAAAACAACTAAGCATGCATGCTACCCTTATGAGCAAAAAACATGAACAAATGAGAGACCAAGGGAGATGGGTGTCCCTCCCCTATGCAAGACTTCAAAACCTCTTATTCACCACTGAAAATCCTCTAGATTTCAGTGGTGAGAAGGCCAATGCATAAAAGTATTCAAAGCTCAACCAAAGAAGGCACAAAAGGGGCCAAACAAGGCCTTAGAGGGGGAGGTCGACCCCAAACACAAAAGAGACCTTAATGAAACATCTTAAACATGAAAAATTAGAGTTTTTATCAGTTATACACAAAGCTCAAAACAGCATGCAAAGTAGGTTAAACGCTAGTGCAAGATTGGGGAATATAAAGCAATATTCTCACCCTTGAAGAACACTTGAAGAGCAGCAAGTCCAGCCCTCCTCTTCTGATCAAAACCAGCTCTAAACTCGAAGAACAAACCCTCAAGACCTCAATAATCCAAGTATGGTGTAACACTAGGTGTCTTAGTTCAATACTAAGAACAAAACACACTTTTGAGCCCTCTAACACACACAAATAAAGAGAGAGAGGGAGATATAGAGAGAGAGTGGCGTATATATGCTATATAACTCTGATTTGCTCGACCCTCTCAAAGGAGAGGGAAGGTCTCCTTATATAGAGCAAGATGAAGGCTTAAAGCTTCTAAAGGAAGCTAAATAAAAGGTTTAAGGGGGGCAAGCTTCTAAGAGAAGCTAAGGCAAAGGGTCTGAGCTTCTTGAGGAAGCTAAGACATAGGGTCAAGCTTCCTCAAGAAGCTTGAGCAAAAGGTGCAAGCTTCTCTAAGAAGCTTGAGCAAAAAGGTGCAAAGGGTGCAATTCCTCCATACACGTGTATGGAGGACAAGTCCGTGCACTCCAGCTGGCACAGCTGGCATGCACAATGCTTGAAAAAGGCAAAAAGGGGGCACCGGCCAGAAAAGGAGACCATCGGCCAACTAAATAGCCGACCGGCCAAACAAATGGTCGGTAAAGAGAAAGAAAGGCCGGTGGCCTCATGCCACGGTCGGTGGGTTTAAGGGATGGCTCACAAGCCACCTCCTACCCTTAGAAGCACAAAACACAAGTCCTTGGTCCATGACCAAGCACAACACAGTCAAGTTGAGAGATCTCAAGGCACAGCGCGCAGCTGAGTCCTTCGGGAACTCAAAACAAACACAAACAATGAAGATCATCGGGTGTTCAAATGATGACGTCCAAGTCTTGAGGACAGTCAAAAATGGGGTGTCTACAGTTGCCCCTCTTTGACAGAACTCGAAAGTCATAACAATGACGGGAGTGAGTGTCAAAGCCCAGAGACGACCCATTTTTGACATGGCCGAAGACTCAGACAAAGCATGCAAGACAATAACGATATGCGCCCGAAGGTGGGGGCAAAATGCAACTGACAATGCAAGAAGCCAAACATAACTTATAATCATGCAAAGAAAGTTGTAACGAAGCACGACAATGCAACAGTTTTAAGCTAGCACACACAAATCCAACTACATTATAATGCAAAAAGGATGCAAGAGAATTACGTGATTCTCACTGCGTTTCACGCGGAGAATACAATACATGTGCGGTTCATCTGGTCGCTCCAGCTCCAAATGAACCGTGCATACAATATCGTGCCTGAAAGAAGAAGAAACTCAACAGGTACAATATTGTTAGCAATATGCATAACAATGCAATCTAGAGCTGCGTGACAACGCAAACCGAGTGGGAAGCATAACAATGCGACTTGGGGCAAGCATAACAATGCCATGAAGGCACAAACACATGTAAGTAAAGAACACGTGACAACGTGCACAATGTGTGAAGATGTAGACACATGTAAGTAAAGCATGCGTGACAACGCATACAATGTGTATAAAAAGGACTTGAACACGTACAAGTAAAGCAATACGCGACAACGCATGCAATGTGTATAAAGGGAACTTGAACACATGCAAGTAAAGCATAACGTGACAACGCATGCAATGTGTATAAAAGGAACTTGAACACATGTAAGTAAAGCATACCGCAACAACGCATGCAATGTGTATAAAAAGGACTTGAACACGTATAAGTAAAGCAATACACGACAACGCATGCAATGTGCATAAAAGGAAATTGAACACATATAAGTAAAGCAATACGCGACAACGCATGCAATGTGTATAAAAGGAACTTGAACACATATAAGTAAAGCAATACGCGACAACGCATGCAATGTGTATAAAAAAAACTTGAACACATGTAAGTAAAGCATAACGCGACAACGCATGCAATGTGTATAAAAGGAACTTGAACACATGTAAGTAAAGCATAACACAACAACGCATGCAATGTGTATAAAAAGGACTTGAACACATATAAGTAAAGTAATACGCGACAACGCATGCAATGTGTATAAAAGGAACTTGAACACATGTAAGTAAAGCATAACGCGACAACGCATGCAATGTGTATAAAAGGAACTTGAACACATGTAAGTAAAGCATAATGCAACAACGCATACAATGTGTATGGTAATGCTAAAAGGGGGCAAATTCAACTAAAAACATGGTAAAGGCACGTTATTCATGATGCTGAGATGCGAAATTAGAACAAGACAAGGCATTGTGTAATGCAAGACACGTAACGAGCGCGACAAATATGGTCAAAACAGAACAATGCGATTCCATATGTTTAAAGCGATTTGCGGACTCCACAAGGTATAAAAAGGATACGAGGAAGGATACTCTTTGCGCGCATCGAGCATCGCACATAGAAGACATGGCTCGAGGTCAACACGAAGGCCAGTTAACATTCAAAAGCGTGCTTTCTTGCACTGTCTTGAGTAATGAAGGTGCCAAACCACATAACTGATCCGAACAAGGGCGTGGGAGGTGCGTCGACCACAAGGGGAGATTACCGGTATCAATCCCGATACTCTGCTGCCTTGCTTTCTTTTTGCTTTACTTTCCTTTTTACTAGTAGTTTAAGCATATTGCACTGCCTCAGGCAGGTTTTCAAAACTGTATATTTTTGCAAAAGACATGATAGAAATGAAACGGTTATTTCGTTCAAAAAGATATTACATTTGTACTTTCTACGCATCGTGTCGCGTGACATAACAATGTGAATGAAATCAAACTTCGTTTGAAAATTAAGCACTTTCATCGTAATAATCAGGTAGTGAACCGACTTACAACTCGATAAGCTAAACAAAGAACTCGATAAGCTAACCAAGTGTGAGTACAACTCGATAAGCAAAACAAAGACTTAAAGAGAGTGAAATACAACTCGATAAACAAATATATAACAACTCGATAAGCAAATGGGTGTAACTCCGCAAAGATCGTCATCGGAGGGCATTGGAAGTGGTGCTAGTCCCGAATTCTCAGCATGTTCAACACATAAACAGCTCAGGGAACAAGAAGGAAGACCATCGGCCACAGGGGAAAGCCATCGGTTTCAAGAAATGGTCATCGGCCAAGATCTTTGACCAATCGGCCAAAAATAGTGGTCGGTCAGCACTATACTTGGTCGACCGGCCATTAATGGCAAGAACCATCAGAATGCTGACACCTGTCCTCCACTCACACCTTATCCCCTACAAAAAGCCTCAGCTTCGTAGTTTTTCTCAATTCAACACTGATTTGCTCCAAATGGAAGAATTTCATGCCCAGAATCTCATAGCTTGGATTGCCAACTTGGACGGCTCGGAAAAGCTGAATCTTCGGGGCTTCGATATAAATACACTATTCACTCTGAGTCGCACTCCGCTACACTTCCCATTTCTCCATGCCGCGGCAAGGTTTTGGAATCCGGTAACACATGTCTTTAGCTTTGGCAGGCAAAAGGTGTGTCCTACCTTTGAAGATTTCCAAGCTTTGATGGAGTCCGATCACAATGAAAAGATCTTGCCGCAGCTTCACTTTGGCCACGCCCAAGCCTTAGGGCAAATGTGTGGGCTCACGATGCACGACGCTCGGTCTTTGATTTGTGACGGAATGCTGGATGTTCCGAGTTTGATTTGCCGATTTTCTGATGCCGGTGACCGCGGCGACCATCATTGGCAAGGTTTTTGGCAACATGCTCTTTGTTTGTGCATGCTATCTCATTTTTTGCTTGCCTCAGGCTCCGGAGGATCTAGCGTCCGGTTGATCGAGGTTGCCCAAGGCTTAAGGGAGAGCAAAAGCTGTATTGCCATGTCGTTGGCCGAGACATTGATGGGCTTGGATGCTTTTCATCACCGAGAGACGACCAGATTTGCAGGGAGTCCACTACTGCTGCAGGTACGTTTCCCGCCCAATCTCACATATATATATTGCTCACATCACTCAGCCCTCAAGCTCGGTTTTTCTCACGAAGCCCTTTTCTCACTCTTCTCGCACCGTACATCTCTCTATTCTTTAATCTCTCATTCTTCATCCCTCCCCAGGTGTGGTTGACGGACAAATTGCATGTTGTGGACTCTTGCCCGGCATACTCAGCTCGCGGTTACTTTTTCCAGCAACGCCTAGTCGATGCCCTGGATGAGGGATGGTGGTTCGACTGGATGTGCAATTTGTCTGCAGACCGCATTGCTTGGCGATGCCCTTGGCTCAACCTACCAGCAATGAGTTACAGCATGTCCCGGCAGACTGGGATTCAGTTGATTGGCTTCACTCACTATGTGTTCTATTTCCTATTCCGATTCCAGTGCCAGTTCGGCCATGATCAAACTTGCCCGCCAGAGGGGATAGAGTACCCTGCTGCATTCCTGGTCCGAGGCCCACAGCTTGCTCGGTATGCCACGGCATGGGGAACTAGAGAGCTCCTGGCCCCCGCTCCCACTTTCAGTTGCATCTTGTCTGATGAGTGCATAGATTGGCTCAATGAAGAGGCATAGATTGGGCCCAGCTTGGTATCAGAGGCTTCGACCAGTTCTGGGAGGGGGCGCAGGAGCACCTGACTTAGCTATGCCCCGGATTTATTGCTTTATTAGTACTTTTAAGTTTTCTTTATGAATGTAACCAAAAGCGACTTCAATTTGTATGCAAGAGCAGGAGGACTTTGTATTGAAATCAATAAAATTGAAGGTTGCGGGTACTGAAATTTTTTCGCTTTGGTCCAAAAATGATCTAAGTTGTAAAAAGATTAATTTGAACAAAGTCAACTTTTATTAAAACTTTTCAAAACCATTTTCGACATGGATCAGAACTGGACACGCCTGAGATTTGTCACTGAGATGCACAACCCCGGATCCCAGCAACTAGAAAGTTGCCCCTAGTCTGAAAAGCACTGCACCGGAGATTATAACCGAACTCTTGAATGCTGAATAGACAAAGATGGCCGAGATGATCAAATGGACAAAGTTGATCGGGGAAGAGTTTATGGCTGAACTTCAGGATGAAGTTGCCTACGTATCCCAAAGATAGGAATCAAGCCTCACGTAGTTCAAGCTTGGGTTCACTCGAGTATTTTCACTCTCCTTTTGCGCTCTAACTTTTGCCAAGGCCGCCCTTTGCGGGTTTTCAACCTTGCGAGCTCAGTTTTTATGATTTCAAATTTTTTCAATGCTCTAACTTTTGCCTAGGTCACCTTTTCGGGTTTTCAACCTAGCGAGCCTCTCAGGGGTAATATTTCTTTAACTTGTCCATGTTGATCAGTTGGGAGAACTCTAGGCCATCTAAATCCATCAGAACCACAGCTCCACCTGACCAGATAGCTTTGATGATGTAAGGACCAGTCCAATTGGGTCTGAACTTGCCCCTTGGGTCGTGGATGGGAGCTCAGTTGTCCTTGAGCACCAAATCTCCTTCCTTCAAATTCCTGGACTTAACTTTCTTGCTAAAAGCCTTGGCAATTCTGCGCTGGTAACCTTGAACATGGTACCATGCTTTCAGTCTGCGCTCGTCAAAGAGCATGAGTTCTTCAAATCTGCTTTGTTGCCAATCTGCTTCAGCTATCTGACACTCAGCCAGCACTCTCAAAGATGGAACTTCAATCTCGATAGGTAGAACGGCCTCTATCCCATAAACCAACGAATACGGAGTCGCCCCAGTAGAAGCTCTAATTGAAGTCCGGTAGCCCCACAGAGCAAATGGCAACTTATCTGGCCAGTCCCGGTAGGTTTCCACCATCTTCTGCAGTATGTGTTTGATATTCTTGTTGGCGGCCTCGACCGCTCCATTGGTTTGCGGCCAATAGGTGGATGACTTATGAAAAGCCACATTGTATTTTTCTAACAAATCAATCACTTCCTTCTTGAAGTGGGAACCATTATCTGAAATGATCTCATTTGGGACTCCGTAGCGATAGATGATGTTGTTTCTGATGAATTTTGCAACGTGCGATACCTTCAACACCGCATAGGATTGGGCCTCGACCTACTTTGTGAAATAATCTATCGCGATCAGGATGAACTCATGCCCATTCAACCCCTTCGGGGTGACAACCCCGATCACATCGATTCCCCAAACTGAAAATGGCCATGGCGAAGTCATATTGTATAGCTTCGACGGCGAGATGTTCATGCGATTTGAATGGATTTGACATTTGTGGCATCGCCGAACAAAGCCGATACAATCCTCCTCCATGGTAGACCAATAATAACCTTGTCTGAGGATCTTCCGAGCTAACATTACCCCGTTCATATGCGCACCGCATTCCCCTCCATGGATGGCCTCCATCAGGCGTTTTGATTCTTCAGCTTCAACGCACAGCTTATGCATTCCCAGATGACCTCTCTTATACAATTTACCTCCACAGATGATGAACTGAACGGCTATTCTTCTGATTGCCCTTTTATCCTTGGCATTTACCCCTGGTGGATATGCTTCCTTCTCCAAGAAATTCCAAATGTCGTAATACCAGGGGTTATTATCTTGAACCTCATCTATAGCAGCAATCGACTCGTAAGCCGGCACAAATTTTTGGTCGATAATGACTGGACGCATCCGGACTCCAAACAGGATGTCTATCATGGAAGATAGAGTTGCTAGTGAATCTGCGAATCTGTTGTTCTCTCTTAACAGATGAGCAAAGTTTAACTTCTCAAACTGAGGAATTAACAAGTCCAAGGTCTGGTGATACATTATCATCTTTTCTTTTTTGACTTTCCAATCTCCTTTCGCTTGAGATAGAACAAGGTTCGAGTCCCCGATGACGTCCAACCGTTTTGCCCCTAGTTCCAGGGCTGCTTCTAGACCTGCAATACATGCCTCATATTCTGCTTCGTTGTTCGAGACTTTGAACCGGAGCTTAAAGGCTAGAGGGATACGGGAATTGTCGGGTGCTATCAGCAACACCCCTATTCCATACCCATACTGGTTTGACGCTCCGTCAAAGTACATCGTCCAAGTTTCATCGTCGATATGCAAAATGGCCTCATCTGGGAATAAGTACTCAACTGCTTCACCCCCTTCCACTGGATGATCGGCTAAGAATTCTGCTACCACTCTTCCCTTGACTGACCTGCGCGTTACATATTTCAGATCGAATTGGGAAAGCAACAGCAACCAACGAGCTAGCCTACCCGTAAACGCCGGTTTCTCGAATAGATATTTGATGGGATCTAATCTCAAAACCAACATTACAGAATGAGCTAACAGGTAGTGCCGCAGCTTCCTGGTAGCCCATACCAAGGCTAAGCAAGCCTTTTCCAACGGTGTGTAGCGAGTCTCATACTCCAGCATCTTCTTGCTCAGGTAGTAGATGGCTCTCTCCACTTTGTCCTCTGATTCTTGCGCGAGCATGCAGCCCATTATAGTCTCAGTTACTGAAAGGTACAATAATAATGGCTTCCCCGGTTCAGGCGGTGACAACACGGGTGGGTTCTGTAAGTATTCCTTGATCTGTTCAAAAGCAGCTTGGCATCGGTCGTCCCATTGGAATTTATTTCCTTTCTTCAGGAGGCCAAAAAGTGGTTCACAAGTCAAGGTTAATTTTGTGATAAACCGTCTTATGAATTGCACTTTACCCAGAAAGCCTCGCACCTCCTTTTCAGTCCTTGGTGGTGGCATTTCTGAGATGGCCTTGATTTTGGAAGGGTCGACTTCAATACCTCTCTGTGTAATCAGAAACCCTAGCATTTTCCCTGCTGTAACACCAAACGTACACTTCTGAGGATTCAGCCGCAACCAAAATTCTCTGATCCTTTGAAAGAACTTTTGCAAGGCGGTGTAGTGGCCCTCTCTTTCTTTGGACTTGACAATCATGTCGTCCACGTACACCTCAACCTCTTTGTGGATCATGTCATGCAATATCGTGGTCGCGGCCCGTTGATATGTAGCTCCAGCATTCTTCAACCCAAATGGTATCACTCTGTAGCAGTATGTCCCCCACAGGGTAGTGAAAGTAGTCTTCTCCCGGTCTTCGGGTGCCATTACTATCTGATTGTACCCTGAGAAGCCATCCATGAATGAAAGCAAAGCATGTCCCGCTGTGAAGTCCACCAACTAAAGAATACTAAAATAATGGTGCCAATTATGCAAAATAAACATGCCAACCGAAGGGCCTAAGACTAAGGCATGAAATGCAACTCTCAAGAACACTCAAAGGTGACAAAAAAGGACATTAAGCACTCATGTTAAACTCTGAAAAGCACGCGAAGGATAATGCCGAAACATGTTATGCAAGTAAGATATGCAACAATGTCCAAAACTTGAAGCCAATAAAGGGGTCCAAACCATACCTATGTCAACCAAACCCCAAAGGACTAAAATGACTTAAAACAGTTCTAGGGGACTCCAAAACAAGTCCAAAGCATGCATAGATCATAGTCAAAACATGCCCAAGAAATGGATGCAAAACAAGGGGTATTTAAGGCCACAAGGAGGGCATTCTTCTACAACCATCCCAACCACTCATGGCATGGACTAAGCAACTGAAAACAGAGTTTTAACATGCAAAAAGGAGCCCTAAAACTCACTGATATGGCAGCTAAGGGGCTCAAACCAAGAGACATGCACAATGACTCATTTTAAGGTACCAAAGGACACCTCTCCAAAGCATGGAAAGGATGATGAACGCAAGCATACAAGCATGGATTATAGACTGAAGTAGCATGGGAAATGACTCCAAATCATTGAAACAACCCAACTAAAACATGCTAATAACTCACACACTCAAGGCTCACAAGCCAAAATACATGGTGGCTACACCAAACATGGCAAGTATGACCAAATCAATACCTAACAGACCTTAAGCATGATGAAATATGACCAAAAGCTTCACAAAGGAAGACAAAAACATGCAAGCATGATGGTCTAATGGCAAGATGCATTTCTAGGCAAAATAGAGGAATACAAGGCAAGTATATTATGCATGCAAGGGGCCATTAATCTGACCAAAAATAGAGGTATAACATGACCAAATAACACCCAAAAACCTCTGAAATGGAGCCAAAAACCACTAAGCATGCATGCTACCCTTATGAGCCAAAAACATGAACAAATGAGAGACCAAGGGAGAGGGGTGTCCCTCCCCTATGCAAGACTTCAAAATCTCTTCTTCACCATTGAAAATCCTCTGGATTTCAGCGGTGAGAAGGCCAATGCAGAAAAGTATTCAAAGCTCAACCAAAGAAGGCACAAAAGGGGCCAAACAAGGCCTTAGAGGGGGAGGTCGACCCCAAACACAAAAGAGACCTTAATGAAACATCTTAAGAATGAAAAATAAGAGTTTTTATCAGTTATACACAAAGCTCAAAACAGCATGCAAAGTAGGTTAAAAGCTAGTGCAAGATTGGGGAATATAAAGCAATAGTCTCACCCTTGAAGAGCACTTGAAGAGCAGCAAGTCCAGCCCTCCTCTTCTGATCAAAACCAGCTCTAAACTCGAAGAACAAACCCTCAAGACCTCAATAATCCAAGTATGGTGTAACACTAGGTGTCTTAGTTCAATACTAAGAACAAAACACACTTTTGAGCCTTCTAACACACACAAATGAAGAGAGAGAGGGAGATATAGAGAGAGAGTGGCGTATATATGCTATATAACTCTGATTTGCTCAACCCTCTCAAAGGAGAGGGAAGGTCTCCTTATATAGAGCAAGATGAAGGCTTGAAGCTTCTAAAGGAAGCTAAACAAAAGGGTCAAGGGGGGCAAGCTTCTAAGAGAAGCTAAGGCAAAGGGTCTAAGCTTCTTCAGGAAGCTAAGACAAAGGGTCAAGCTTCCTCAAGAAGCTTGAGCAAAGGGTGCAAGCTTCTCTAAGAAGCTTGAGCAAAAAGGTGCAAAGGGTGCAATTCCTCCATACACGTGTATGGAGGACAAGTCCGTGCACTCCAGCTGGCACAGCTGGCATGCACAATACCTGAAAAAGGCAAAAAGGGGGCACCGGCCAGAAAAGGAGACCATCGGCCAACTAAATAGCCGACCGGCCAAAAGGTTAAGCCGACCGGCCAAACAATGGTCGGTAGAGAGAAAGAAAGGCCGGTGGCCTCATGCCACGGCCGGTGGGTTTAAGGGATGGCTCACAAGCCACCTCCTACCCTTAGAAGCACAAAACACAAGTCCTTGGTCCACGACCAAGCACAACACAGTCAAGTTAAGAGATCTCAAGGCACAGCGCGCAGCCGAGTCCTTCGGGAACTCAAAACAAACACAAACAAGGAAGATCATCGGGTGTTCAAACGATGACGTCCAAGTCTTGAGGATGGTCAAAAATTGGGTGTCTACACACTCAAGCAGTCTTTTTTGAGCTCGAGCAGTCTTTTACAGTTTGTAGAACTATTGAAAGTGTGATAACTTTGTTCGAGCGGCCTTTCTTGCGCTCGAGCAGTCTGCTGCAGGTATGAACTTCTAGGAGGCGGTCATTGTGCACTTGAGTGGTGGTTTTGGTCAAGCGAATGGTGTCACTTATTGTGTTTGTCACTCGAGCGGTGTTTTGGTGGCTCTAGTGGTCTATGCATATATCAGTCCGAGAAAAAGGCATTTTGAGTCACTTTTTTTTATCTCATTCTCTTTCTAAACATTTCAAAGCTCTAAATCCACGCACTCTCTCTCTCTCTCTCTCAAAGTTCTTACTTTCTAGCTCTAAATACTCTCAATCATTTGATTTCTTCGCCCTCGTCCTTTGGAGAAAAAGATAGAGCACGCTGCGGGCTTCGTTCTAATTGGAGGAGTTAATGTTTTTGGCTCCCCTAAGTTCTACCTTTTGCTCTCCTTTGTCTTCTACTTTGAGGTAGGGATTTCTTTGACCTTTAATATGATTTTTAGCTTAGTTATTTGCTCTTTGAAATGGGCTAGTGATTTGGGAATTTTTGGAAAAACCTAGGGTTTGATTTTGAAATAAAAATAGGGGTTTTCCAAATGGGTTCTTGAGATTGGTTGTGAGGATGTGTTTATGGTTGAGATATGTTAAAATGGTGGATATCCTTTCTTAAAATTGATTTTGTAAGTAAAGGGGGTTTTGTTCTAAAATTGGGAATATTTGGATTTGTGAAAGGAAATGGAAAATGATGTTAGGTTTTATAAGATTGGAACAATGCTTATGTTGATGATGATGGTGGAGTTGGATATGTAATATCACCTCCATTGTAAAAGGATGGAATTATATATTTTGATTGGAAACTATCTGTGTATAGAAAGATCTATTTTGGGCTATCAGTGAAGGATGGTCTTGATTGTTGTAGACATTGCATGGGGATTAGGTTAAATTAAAACTAATTTCTCATACATTGTGCATTGGGCATAATTTCATATTGAACATTGTAAATGTATTAATTGTGAAAAAAAAAATGGTGAATACCTTGGTGAATCTGGTTAGGGGGTATGGTCGTGGTTATGATGTTGGCCTGTGTATCCTTGGTGAAAGTCCAGAAACTTGAGCAGTTAGGTGTCAATCTTTCCAATTAGTGCCGGTAAAATGGCTTGGGTAGTGCTTGTATAGCTTACTGGCAGACACGTACATAGAGATTCCCAACGTTTTGTTTCCACTGCCCTATTTTCTACTATAAAAGGATTATTTTCATCAACTAATTAATAATCTGGCATTGCATTGTTTTGAGATAGAAAACGAGGAATGTTTGAAAAATAACATGCATGTGCATTCACCTTATAATTTTGCTAAGGTTCATATACTGTGTTAGAGTATCTTCACTAGGTTTTGGCTCACCTTATGTGGAAAACAACTTTCAGGTGCTGATACCAAGGACATAGTTTAGGAGGACTTGGAGCCAAGTGCTTCATTTTGTTTATTGATGTAATTATTTTTGTTTAAGCCTTGGGCTTTACTTGTATTAAGTTAAACTCATTTTGTTCTACCTAAGCATCGGCTTAGAAAGTTGTAGCCATTAAGGCATATAATTATTTGGTTTTACTTTTACTTTAAGTCATGTATCCATGCCATATGCTATAGATTTAAAATCTAGGATTTATGAATATATATTGAATATGTCATCATTTGTATTGATCAAAGTTATGAATGGAATAGAAGATATGATGTTGTTGATCATTTGTAAGTGATGTTATGAGTTGGGTTATTGTTATTTACTTTAGGGCGTTACAGTTATGAAGGATTGTGGCATTTGGTACGAGTCACAAGTTTCCTAGCTTTCCTAAAAGATTAGGTGGCAAGGATGTAGTCCATTTCTGGTATATTTTATGATTAATGGATTTCCTATAGCTTTTGTCGAATTTGGACTCTCATTTTGTATTTCACATTGTACTAGTGAAATCAGATTGAAGATTGAGAGTCTGAACTGTCGAACACGCTCGGGTACCCCCTAGACACCTATAGTATTCAATTATTTATGAATTTGATCACAGAGAAATATTTTTCCGCAGTTAATCCTTTTTTCTTTTTTTCTTTTTTCTCTATTAACTTTTTTGCAAGGTCAGTATCTCTTAATTTGGAAAACTTCTTATTTGAGAGCATATGAACAATGTAATTTTCAAGTCGATTTAGAAGCCTAAAAAATTTGTATAAGGTTTGCTTTTATTGTTTAACTTCACTGGGTTCAATTTGTAAAATTAAAAACTTTTAGTTTTTTTTAGTTCTAAGTTCAATGGGTTAATTTGCAAAATCTCAAATTTTTTGGATAAAATTTACATCTACTCTACAAAATTTTAGAAGTTCAGTGGTGTTACTAAATGTAGATCCACCCACGCCTATTTCTTATAATGACCGATCAATATACTGACTTGATCGTCAAAGGGTCCTCCCAACCTATCTATGTTGGCGGTGATCTCTGACTTTGGTTTTTCTTGCAGAACCAAGAAGTGGGGACATCATCTCATTTTTTCCCTGTGGAGATAATTGCACCATCCACAGTAAGTATATTTGAATAAATTATTGGAAAAAAATCTATTTTACCCCCTTGTGGTTTGACCCAATAATACTTTACCACCTGTCTTTTAAAAATAGCCACATACCTCATATGTTGTTTTGAATTAAAATAGTACAGTCACATTTTCTATTCAAATTAATAGAGATTGTGTCTCAACATGCCTATTTTTAGAGTAGGGAAAGAAAAAGAATTATTCAAAGTTAAATTTCAATGTAAGACGATGAAATTAGCCTTGTTTTACCTTTTTTATCTTCTACCTACCCTAAAGTCCTAACCTAAACTTACCCCTTCTCATCACACAATGTATATATAAAAATTATATACACGCTATAATTTATTATCATAAAATTATTTTAATCCAATTTTAAATTTTAAAATTTTAACCCAATTTCATATTTAATAATATTTTAAATCAAACATATACATATACATATACATATATATATATGAGAAATTAAATCCTAAATTAACCTAAATAACATTTTAAATTAAACATGTACATATATATATTTAACAAATTAAACCAAAAAATAATTACAGTGTCTACATATGTACATAGTGTTAATTATATATACATGTATAATATCAAATTAAAATTAAAAATTAGGTTTGTTAAAAAAAAATTATTTGCAAAACTTTAGTTTCTTAATGATTTGTGTTATGTTTTTAATTATGTTTTTTTTGTTTTTGTTTTTGTTTTTTCGTTTTTGTTTTTTGTTTTTTTGTTTTGGCTAAGTGATGGAGATAAATTTATTTAGTTATTTACAAAAAGAGCCAAAAATAGAAAAAGACACTACTGAAAATTCTGAATTTAGCGGTGTTAAACGCTATTATAGGTACAAAAAAACATTGCTAATTCTTTTTGTGACATCTAGTACCAAACGCCGAGAATGCAATTGTCGCTATAGCGTTATGGCGTTTTTAGAAACGTCGTTAAACGCGGCCCAAAATATCCTCCTTAATGGTAACATGACGTCACTATGATATTTAGTGACGTTTTTAAAACGCTGTCATATCTTTTTGAAAAAATCTAACCATTTGTCTTTAGGGTTTAAGTGGCGTCTTTAGAAACGCCATGATATCTTTTTCTTCTTTTTTAATTTTTTGGGTGTTTTTTTAATTTTTTTAAATTGTGCTAATTTTATGTGATTGAACTAAAAAAATACCTGTAATAAAACTGAATAGCACTAATATGAAATAATAACTCCCATTCAAATAGCAAATGCAGCATTAATTCACTTTCCCATTCAATTTAACATCCAATCACCATTAACCACAAAATAACATATCCACAAATGATGTTTGAACATTAACCACAAAATAACACCCAAAAATCATGTTCTAGCATAGAAGCTGTAGTCTTCACCGATCTACATGCCGGCATCAGAACATAAACTGCAATCAGATTTACCAAAATAAACATAAATTGAAGAATTTGTACCCAATACTTATAAACAGTACTTAAAATTTGAAGAAGCACTGACAAGAAGATTTTATCACATAACAAGAAGCACTACAATTCCAAGAATATAAATGCAAAGAAGCACTATGGCTACCTCAGATAATGAAAACTACTTATTTCTAATTTGAAAGTGGCACTAAATATGTCTACAAGGAATAAAACAGAAAGTGATATCTATTTATCCATGGTTTGATTCAATACTAAATTTTCCTTTAAACCCAACTAAATGAAACCATTCATCCTTAATTTTTTTTTATGAGCAAATCTCAAATCTAGATTAATAATATTTTAACTTGTTTAATGTAAAAGTTTCACATGCCAACTCACCATGTCTATTCGATAACAACAAGTTGCAAAAACACTTCTGACCTTTACATTTAATCAACAAAGCCATTCACATCAACAATAATGTAACATAGATCAAACCAAGGAGATAGGGGTAGCAAATTATCATCAATAGTAAAGTAAAGAAAAGACAAGAAAAAAAAAAAAAACCTAATGGGAGGTTCTGTCCAAATGATTCCCTGTTGCACACCTTTGTAGAATCACATCCTTTACCCAAGCTGTTGTATCAAAATATCATCCACAACATCACCCCAAAAAACATCAGTTAGAACACATCAATTGTTTTGTTAATAAAACAATTAAAAACTACAATTATTCACTAATTTCCAACACCAAATCACATCATGTCTTAATAGATTTAGAAAAGTGAGAAATTAAAAACTAGTGATATTGGTACTTTTACCTTGTTAATTCTTCTTCTTCTTATTCGTATTCTTCTATTTCTTTGAAAGGTGAACCTATATTGAATAAGAACAAGTATTTTAATTAATAAGACATTGTATTGTCAAAAAAACTTTGATTAAATGATTGCTCACCTCTTAGGATGAAAATGCATGAGATTGTTGTTGATGTGGCATTAGCCGAACAGAGAGATGACTACTAAGTGAATCCACAACCTATCATTCAATAAGGGCTTAAGTTGTATATTACCTCTAGGAAATTTAAAGTAATAACTAGTAAAAATAGTTAAAATACCTGTTGCCTATGTAATGGGTTTGAGGGTGCAACAGCTGGATCAACAGGCACACCTGCATCTTACAATTAAGATTTCAAAAACTTAATTTGTGACTGAAAATCTATGCATATAGCCTGAATTTGTTTCTCCATTACGTCATTCATCTTCGACTCTAACTGCATTTGATACCGTTGAAGTTGCTCTTGCACTTGTTCTTAAACTTCAGTTTGGAAGATACAATTCTGGGCTTGTGACCGCCTATATCCACCTCCAAAAACATCAGTGGGAGACGGTCCCAATCCAAACATCTGAACACGACCAAGTCGCTTTGGGCCCATAACTTGTGTGAAGATCTACTCATGTAATGTTACAGGGTCAGTAGAAAAACCCTCCATGTGCTCCGTTAACTCATTCATTTGAGTCTACAGTCTTGAATTCAATAATTAGCCTCCAATATAAATCATATTAAAAGTCTAGAAATAAAGTGGTATCACATACCATAACGTCATTAACTTAATCACTATTTGACATCCCATCTTTCACGTACGCAGCCATCTATGGCCGACTAGAAAGAACCCTATTGTTCTTTTTTGTCTCCTGTAAATAAAAAACAGATAAAACAAAACATTAGAGTGAAATCAAAAAAATTATCACATTACAAAAATTAATTAATTAATTAATTAACATCACTCCAAATAACCTGGTCCAAATACATCCTTGACATAGTGGAATCACCGGAGTGTGTTCCATGCAATAAATTCAATTGATGAATGAATGGATGACAAAACCTGGGCCATAGACAGAAATTCAGGCACTTATTTGAAAAAATAAAAATAGGATAAGTGTAAACACCTCATTTTGATGGCCCTTAAGACTTGGACGCCACTGATTGATCACTCAATGATGAATGTGTACACTTGTTAAATGCTTGATTTCCTCAGCAGAAAACCTTAGTTTTGAACCTACAAACCTTGTGCCTTGTTTTGGACCAAAGTAGTGGTTTTTTAGGCCAGAGCATTCAGAGACCGGTAGACCCACTAGTGTGGCATGTTGCCAACTATTAGTGGCCAGCCGGCCACTAGTGCAAAAAACCAGATATTTTCTACCAGCTGTCTCCACAGATACATGCATCATTCCAGCTGTGTTTGTAAGGATATTTTCGAGGGTCTCTCATATATTTCTATATATAGATGACCCCTTCTTTTGTTAGAGAGGCTAGAAAAAAAAATTTGAATTTAGAAAATTTTGGGGAGCAAAATTTTGGAAAATTTCTCTCTCTCTCTCTCTCTCTCTCTCTCTCTCTCTCGCAACTTACATAATCTTTGCCTAAATACTCTAAACCAAACCTAGAGAGTTCCTTGTTGAGGTGATTTAAGCATGCATTTCAGCTCTTGAGGCTCTTAAGAGTGTGAAATAGTGGTTTGGGAATTCAAAGGATCATTCATCTTCAAGAGGTATACATTCTAGTTCTTTTGTACCATCTCTTTCTCATATTTTCTTGCTGTTTTTGAGTTTCTTTTTTAACTGAATGTTTGGGCTGAAACTTATGGTTTAAGGCCATTAAAGGTAGAAGGGTTGACAACCCTTCTTTGAATCTTGCTTCTAAGGCTTTTTCCCTTGTGTTGCCCATCATCTCATCAACTATTTTTGAGCTTTTTTAACCCTGATTTTCAAAGGTTTTTCAGAGGCTACAATCATGTTTTGAAGTCCCGAAAGTGGAGGGCTTAGCCTCCCCTCCTTGTTCTTGTGTGCTAGTTTTAAACCCTCAATATGTTAGCTTGTTGTTGTAGTTGTTTTTTTCATCAATTCCAGCACTATTTTAGTCTAGTTTAGGAATGTTTTGAGGTGTTTATTTCATTTAAGCTTTGTATAGTAGGCTTGTAGTGTAATGGTCCTCATAGGTTTGGTGGTTTAGGCCTTAGCTACCAACCTACTTGTGTTGATAGCATTTATTTCATGCTTTCCATACTTGTGATCACCTCTAATCATCTCTAGAACCTCTCTCATTTCTTGGCTTTTCCTTTGCTTTGAGAGTAGTTTCAAACCGATTGTTTGTTTAAGCTTGAGATTGAGATCGTTGTGCTTAATGGTTTAATCTTTTCAGGGGTTCATTACCAACGACATGACATCTCTCTGATGCGCAAAACAACCCTTTGTTTGACACTTCTTTCATTAGTAGGCTCTATCTTCATTATTGGACTTAATTGACTAATGAATGGAAAGGTAATTAATAGAGGTGTTAAAATTGAGATAAAATGGACCAAGATAATAACATAATTTGGTGTTCAATTGGATGTTAATTGAACACGTGGAGACTTTAGTCATTTCATACTTGTTAGTGATGAAATTATTCAAGTTTCAAAGGTCAACCACTTCCCTCAATCAAATCATGATAGGGAGGAGGTTTGCGAGTCTTTTATTGTGCATTTATCAAAATTGTATCCCTAGGTTCATAAGTCATCACGCAATGAAATTGCACCGAATGATGGCTTGTGAATCGAGCCTACCTCTCCTTTGAGATGTTTGATGATAAGGAGAGGCAGGGTGGACAAACATCCCTCGAGAATGCTCTGTTTGTTCTCTGTTGCAGCAGGAAAGAACCAACATTAGTGGCCGGCAGGCCACTTTTACTGGGCAGCTTGCCACTGTTAGTGGCTGGCCAACCACTACTTCTAGGTTGTCGGCCACTTTTTCTAGCCAGGCAGTGTCCTTTTTCCAGCAGAGTGGAATAAAGGCTAAGGTGAAAAAATAGTGCAATTTTCTAACCGTGCAGTAGAGGCATTTTGGCAACAAAACAAGGGACTTTGTCGAGTGGAAATCCGCGGGCATGCATGGGTCAACCCACATTCCTGGGGCTCATAATAGTTAAGGAATTAGCTAATTAATTGTGCATTGTAATTAGCTAGTTAGTTTTTGAATTAAACTAAGTAGAATAGCTAGTTAATTTTGTGTTGTACGTATTTAATTAGCTAAAATAGTTAGTTAATTCGTGGTGTTGTAATAATTAGCTAGTATAGTTTATTTATTTCATTTGGTTTGTAATAATTAATTAATTTAGCTAATTTATTTATTCGAACCCACTTGTGAGAGGGCAAATATGTAATAATGTGTATGTCTTCTAACCCCATGTCTTTCTCCTTTTTATTTACTTATTTATGATAGATAGAATAGAACATCATGTTTCATTTAGCATATTCCATGTTTGTATCCACTTGTCTTGCATGCATCGAGGCTCGGTTCATCATTCTAGCAAGCATTGATGTTTATTACTTTGTTGAATACGTGTTTAAACCGCATGCTTTCAAATTGATTCACATGTCATAATTAGTAATCCAGCCTATTAATTGCATCATTGCTTGTGTTGCATTTGTTAGGGGCATGCATGTTTTTTTAACTCTTTTGTTTCTTTTGGCTTGCCTTGGAGTACGAGGTGAGCATTTTTGTAGTTTAGCATATCGCATACATGTGATTGTTGCCATATCTAGCATGATACCATATGGCTAAGTGCTTAATTGATACACTTGCTTGAATGCCTGTGGATGAAGGCTAATTGCTTGACTTGGAATAATTTTGAGTAATGCATATATGAGATCACTTTTTCAAGTGGTACATTCAAACACTTTTCAAAACAACCATGAATCAAAGTGTTCCAATTTTTGCAAATTAGTCTGTACTTGTGTGCACATCACATAGTAACAATAGCCTAATAATCGGAACAAGAGCATATAATGTAAATAAGAATCACATCATGATTAGTATAGGCCGATCTTTGATCGGGCGAGTGGGGTGCTCAATTCATGACCTTCCCTTGTACCTAAGTTCCTAAGTCGAGACAATCTTGGTGATGACGGACACGTGGCCTTTAGCATGAGTCATGGGTTTCCTAAATTTTCCAAAAATATTTAGGCGGCGACTCTGTATTTGGTAAAGCAGTCTATTTTGGCATTTTGATTCAAAATCGATTTTCCAAAAGATTTGCCAGATTTAGACTCTTTTGTGTTTATTTATTTCACGTTGCACTTGTGAGATCAGATTCAAAACTACGGGAGTCTAAACTATAGGGCTATCGTACCCGAAAGGAGCATAAAAAGTCCATCTATAGTTTCTGGCGACTCTGCTGGGGAAATTAGAGAACTTGACTCGAACTTCATAATGTGAAATTTTATCTACACTTATATGTTCTGTGCATTGCATTTTCATTGGTGCACATTAGTCATTGTGTTTTCCATCTACTATTTCTGAACGGTTTACCGAAGGCTTGCCCAAAAGCTTGCCAAAAGGCTAACCGGTCATGGGCTCTACCATGATCCTCCTTTCACTTCTCAGTGTTAGGTGTGAGAGGTATATTAGGTAGTCTTGCTGAGGTACCCCTTTTGACCAAATGGCCTAGCTGCATATAGTAAGCCATAGTGACTGATCCAAACTAGGACAGGATGCTCACCCAAATGCAGGATTGCGTGAAACCGCTTGATTGAAGTAGTGAAACCCTAGTTCGTGATAAAACTAGGGCAGGGTAACCCTACCCCTCATAGGGGTTTTTTGGCTCTCTCTTAACTGGTCTGTGCTTTACAGTGAAACTGTATAGGAATGTACATATTAGTCGCAAGGTTGGTATCTATTTTAGGGCAGAATTTAGTGTCGAGTACAGTCATTCAGCTGTAATCATATCTATTCTAGTGAATTGGGCTGAGGTGTTGTCTGTTTTCTCTTTTTCTAGGTAGTATTGGAACCATAGCTTCAAAGATGTCCCCCAAGTACTCTGGACTTCTGTTGATAGACTTTGTAAGGTCGGGGACCTAGTTCAGGGGCAACCAATGTTTGCTTCACTGCTTCCAGTTACAAGGCGAATGAGGATTAGACAGAATTCACCAGTCTAGTTCCTACAGCAATCACCTTTCAACTCACCTATACTTAGTCCAACTCAAGCACCGCCATCTACTCCTAGAATGGCTCAGTATCCCTCATCAGATTTGGAGAAATTATTACTCCGTCTACAGCAGTCAGTCGACTCACTCCAGCACGACATGGCCCACCAAGCCGAGGTCCCTACTAGGTTACAACAACAACAACAATAGTCGGTTGCGGCTTCTGCTTCTCATGCACCTAACGTGGCTACTCCTATGCCAAGCACTGCTACCAATACTGCTCAGGATCCACCAGGTGTTCCTATTCTTCCAGTCCAGATAGATCCAGTCTCGGTTCAAATGTCTAGAGCTCCAGCTGAGGCACCTTGCAAGTTAGAGTTTGACCCGACCTTGCTTAAAGTCAACAAACTAGAAAAGCTATTCAAAAAGGCACAGGAGGTCAACTCCATTCTAGATATAGAAGATGGTTACACTGAATCTGCAATCACTTTGCCAGAGCGGTTCAAGATGCCGTATATTGACCGTTTCGATGGCTCTGGAGATCCAATGGTGAATCTGCATCTGTTTTCTGATATCGTGAGACCAATGGGTTTGACCCGAGTTTAGAAGTTGTCACTATTTAGCCGAACCATGTCTGGAATAGCTGCCATCTGGTATGCGAAATTGGATCTTGAGGTAATGCGTCAAGAGCCGAAGGAGGGCTTCTCGGAGTTTCTGACAAGATGGTAGGCTAAAGCCTCGATGATGACCACAAGACCTTCTAAGAAGGATCAAATAAGAATGGCAGTTTAGAATCTGCATGGCAAGTTGGTGCAAAAGATGGTTGTTCTACCTCTATTGACCTGTATAGAGCTTCATGAAATGGGGGTTCAAATCAAGGATGCCATTAGACAAGGGATCATTATGGAAGATAATAAGCCTTTGAAGAAGAATGTTGTTCGCAATTCCAATGCTACTACCAGTGGAAGAATAGTTGTGAAATACTCAAAAGTAAAAACTGTCGCCAATCTCATCAAAAACTCTTTTACTGATAGTAACCAAAGCCCAACCATGTCAACTCGGCCCTAAGCCTAAAATTTTCATCCTCTTTACATGTGTCTCTCACAAGCCTTGAAAATGCTGCTAGAAAAAGGGCACCTAGAGCTCCTAGAACCCCAACTCCTTCCAAATCCTCTTCCACCAAGACATGACCCCGCTAAGTACTGTCCTTGTCATCAACAACCGGGTCATGATACAAACCGTTGCATCTGCCTCCATCATAAGATTCAGGATCTTATTGACGCAGAGATCATAGCTCTGCCAAAAAAAACCTCAAACTACCATTAACCCATTATCTCCACATCTCAACCTAATCTATACACTGTCATCCACCTATAACCCTAGCATATGCATCATCCAAACCCATTTACCCAAGCCTGAGGTGTTCATTCCAGAAAGCATGTACTCGTGTATGATGGATGCACTTGAACCCCAATCATCTCAAACCCCATCAAATACATCGCAGGCACTAATGGCCGGACCCACTACTTCTGAGCTGATGAGCATGATTGAAGATTTGCAGAGAATTGTGGCAGATTTAGCCTTTGGGATCTTGGCTCCCTCATCGACCACATCACATGCTAGAAATTTTAAGCCAAAAGGCTCCCCAATCTTGGGGCGGGCTACAGTTGAAAAGGGCCAACCCCAAGCTATCTCAAGTCTGCATAATGACATGTCAACAATGAATGGACCTCGCTTTGATAAAGCCACCCAATCCCTTGGCAAAGCTGAAGCAAGGAACGGGAATAAGGCAGGGGCAAGTATTGATCCTAATGAACATCTTTAGTGGGCTATTGAGGCTTTGAAGGGCAAAAGGATGAACAAGCAGCAAGTGCTTGCAGTTGTTGCAAAAGTTGTACATAACACTTTTGTCGATCGGGTTAAAGGCACTTTGAATTTGGGGCTAAACCATGAAAAGAGATGCCTGACCATAAACATCCCTTCCAGCTCCAGTCCTACACTCGTAAGGGATCATCAAACCAATACAACACTTGCCAACCCCTCTGTTAATCCTGTCAGGATTGGTAACCGCACCTTCAATCCCCTTTACATGACCTTATCCAAAGCTCTCCAAATCCTCATAAGACAAGGCTATCTCAAACCCCTGACCCTCGGCCTCTCCCTGATCCCTTTCTAGCTAAGTATAATGCTGCAAAGTATTACTCCTTCCATCAACAAACCGGCTATAACACTGGCAGTTGTTTTCGTCTTCGCCATGAAGTTCAAAATCTGATTGACAATAACGTCATCACTCCACCTGGTCCTACAAAGTCTATTGACACCGGATCGATGAACATGAGAGATAATGTGACTATGTGATCGAGGATGAACCACCTGCTGATGGCGCTCATTTCACTCTAGATGCAATGGATGGCACGCACTTTTTTTTAGCACTTTGAAAATGCTGTTTATTTGTACTTTTGAACTTGGGTATTGAGTCAGTCTTGTTATATTGAGTCAATCTTGTTATATTAAGTTAGTCTTGTTGTGTCAGAGGTTGGTTATTTCGGGGGTGTTAACTCGGACATCAGTTCCCTGTTTATTTTTCTTCTAAGAGGAAAAGTAAGGAAAGGGCCTTTAAGAGAAAATATAGATCGAGTGCCAAAGTGATGTGAGAATAAAAAATGAGAAAGGGTGGGAAACAATACCTGGAAAAGTAGTGGGCTCCTCGTGAACTGAGAGGTCTCCCACTAGTGGTAAAAATCTATGTGTTGTGTTTGTTGTTTTTGTTTGTCTCGATTCTTGTTTTAAGTCATTTTGAGTGTAAATAGTTGTGTTAGGTTGTTTTCACTTTGTTTTTCCTTTGTTAAGTCGTGTGGTGTACTGTGGTCAGGCATAGGCTCAATACCCAGTTTAAAACTCATTCTCGATTTCAAATTTCAAAAAATAAATCGTTTTGAGCTCAGAGTGCTGTGCCATTCCCAACATGATGTGCAAAACAAAATTCCTTCTTTCATAAAACTACAGGGTCCAACCCCGATGAAAATAAAGAGTAATAGAACGAGGACCTATCTAATGCTACATAGGTTTCGAACTGCAAAGCAAAAGAAAAGAGGGAAAATTGGAGCATCTGAGTTTGTTTCAACTTCAGCACTTTTTTGAGATTGCATTCCGGAGGCACCTTTTCAGGCCTTGTCATTTCTCCGAAGTGTGAGTGTACCTCGACCTCATGCTCAAGCCTGCTTCAAGTCAGAATGGCGATCCAAGTAGTCTTCCTGAGCACCATTCCTTGCCAGAGGCATCTTAGCTATGTCTGCAATGAGTTCCTAGTAGACCAACTGCGACGGTGGAAACTAGAGTTCGAATGACGATGCCTAGAATGTAAAAGCTCGGAATTTCCAAGACTAAAGTCTGGTTTAAATACCTAGGGTTGTATCCTCAGCTTGAAATCTGTATGGCAGTCCCATAGGTTGAGGTAGCATGTATGCACCTCAATTCTAGATACTTCACCAACCTAGTCTATCACCCCGTTGGAGAATAAGGAAAATTGTGAAAATGCTCAGGAAGAAAAGCGGCATCCATGGCTTCTACATGCAAATGTTACCCCTTGTCTGCATTTGAGGGCCTTTGAACTGTGAGTTGAAGGTAAGAGTTCAAAGAACACAAGAGGGACATTTCCATCAGAGTAGAGTGGTTCATTGCCACTCATCCCATGAGGTACTTTCTAAAGTGCCACTTTGTTTGTTTATTGTAGTTTCCGAGCATCATCCATTGCATACTACCATCACCTTTGTGCATCTATCGCACAAGCACATCACCTTCGTGTATCTATCGCACAAACTTATCATACTATTTCCATCCATTGCATCATATCAGGACCTCTTCTCATGATTTCAGCGTGGTTAGAGTTTTTTTTCCTCACATGATTTTAGCGCGTTTGGGATTTGTTCTTCCTCTTCTCACGATTTCAGTGTGGTTAGAGTGTTCTTTTCCTCACATGATTTTAGCGTGTTTGGGATTTGTTCTTCCTCTTCTCACGATTTCAGCATGGTTAGAGTGTTCCTTTCCTCACATGATTTCAGCGTGTCTGGGATTTATTCTTCCTCTTCTCACGATTTCAGCATCATTAGAGTATCTTAGGACGCATGAAACGCGACTCTAAGCTGTTTTCTCCTCTTCTCACAATTTCAGTGTGATTAGAGTATCTCAAGATGCGTGAAACACGACCCTGAGCGGTTTTTCTCATCTTCTCACGATTTCAGCGTGATTAGAGTATCTTAAGATGCGTGAAACGCGACCCTGAGTGGTTTTTCTCATCTTCTCATGATTTCAGAGTGATTAGAGTATCTCAGGACGTGTGAAACGCGGTGCTAAGCGGTTTTTCTCCTCTTTTCATGATTTTAGCATGATTAGAGTATCTCAGGATGCATGAAATGCGAGCCTAAGAATTTTTTTTTCTCTCCTCTTTTCATGGCTTCGGCGTTGTAGACGCCCCATTTTTGACCGCCCTTACGACTTGGACATCATCGCTTGTACACCCAATAATGAATCTATATGCTTGTTAAGTGCTCGAAGCACTCAGCGGAATGCCACAGCTTTGAGCCCTTCAAACTTTACAACCCTGTTGCCTCGTTTTTGGACCAAACCTAATGATTTTCAAGCCTGCAACCTCTGGTGGCCTGTTGGCCACTTTTATGGGTTATAGGCCATTGCACCTGGTTGTTGGCCACTAATGTGGCCTGCCGGCCGCCATTAGTAACCTGCCGGCCACCAATGTCTTCTGCTGATATTTTGTGACAGTTGTGCCAGCTGTTTGCACAGATGCTTCCATCTGCTCCCACGTGTATGGTTGGATATTTTTGAGGGAGGTTCATGTTTTTCTATATATAGAGGACCTCCCCTCTTGCTTTCAAGGTTAGAAAAAATTTTGGAGCAAAATTTTTCCTCTCTCTATAATTCTCTCTCTCTCTCTCTCTCTCTCTTGCAAATTTCTTCATCTTTGCCTATACAGTCTTCACCTTTACCTATATACTCTTAAGAAAACCTCTCCATCTTTGAGTTGAGATATCTTTGAGCCTTGTTTGAGCTCTTGAGGGTGTGTTTACTTTGTTTTATTGCTTGAAAGTGATCTCCTCTTCAAGAGGTATAAAGCTTTGCCTCTTTACTTGCTATATTTACTCTTTCTCCTTCTATTTTTCCTCTATTTTTGGGCTATAAAAACTCTGTATTTTTTGGCTTAAACTTGGGTTTTAAGGCCAATAAAGGTTGAGGGGTGGTTCAGCCTTCTTTACACCTTGCTCTCACGACCTTCACCATTGTGTTTCCCACCTTTACGCTATCTTTTTTTAAGCATTTAAAAACTGATTTTTAGAGTTATTTCAGTGGTTAAACTCGTGTTTTGAAGTCCAAAATTGGAGGGGTTAGCCTCCCCTCCTTGTGTTTTGCTTACTAGTCTAGCATGATCCATGTTTAAGCTTGTTATTCTAGCTATTTTTGTCTTAATTCTAGTATGTTTTAGGACTTATTTAAGACTATTTTTGGACTACTTTTAAGTGTTTATTGCATTTGAACTTTGTTTTGCATGCTTGTAGTGTAATTGTCCTCATAAGCTTGGTGTTTTCGGCATTAGACACCATCTTATTTGAGTTGATAGTGTTTATTTATGGCTTTCCATACTTATGATCACTTTTAATCTCCTCTGCAACCTCCCTTCTTTCTTGGCTTTTGTTTTTCTTTAAAAGTGATTTCAAATTATTTGTTTATTTAAGCATGAGATTGAGATGTCATTCTTAATGGTTTAATCCCTTTGGGTGTTCATTAGCAACGGTATGATATCTCTTCCATGCCCAAAACAACTCTTGGTTTGAGCCCTTTTCCATTAGAGGACTTGAATTCACCTTTGGACTCAATTGACTAAAGAATGGATGGTAATCTAAAATGAAGTAATAAAATTGAGGCTAAAAAAGAGAGCAAGATAATAATTTGGTTTGGATTCAATCAGACGTTAATTGAACCCTTGAATCTTGAGTCGTTTCATACTCCTTAGTGATGAAAACAGTTCAAGATTCATTGTCGACTACTTCCCTTGATATTTCATGATAGGGAGAGTCTTATTTTATTGCATTCATTTAAGTTGCACACTTGGTTCATAAGCCATCATGTAATGAAATTGCATTCATTGGTGGTTTGTGAATTAAACTTATTACTCCTTTGAGTTGTTCAAATGATAAAAATGGGTAAATTGTGCAAACAAACTCTTGAGAATACACTGTCTCTGCTCTATTTGCTCTCTATTGTAGCAGGACAATCCAGTCAGCAGTGGTCGGTAGGCCCTCTGCTGGCCACCAGTGCAAAACCCAGCATTGTCTTTTTGAAACAGAACAGAGTTAGTCTGGAGGTGGAAATCAGTGCAAGTGTTTTACTGTGTAACAGAGACACCTGACAGCAGAAACAGTGGCTTTTTCAAGTGGAAACCACATTCAAGCATGAGCCCTCCATCAATCTTCGGGATCCGTGTTGTAAATATATTAGTGTTGTGCTTAACATAGTTTCCTTGTAATTAATTAGTTAGAATAGCTAATTCGTCTTGTGTTGTAATTATTTTAATTAGCTAGATTAGTTAATTAATTCGGTTTGTAATAATTAGTTAAGTTGTTTAGCTAAATTATTCATTTGGGTTTGTAATAGTTAATTAATTAGTTGAGCTTTAATTAGTTAGCTAGTTAGTTCATTCGGACCCTCCTATGTGAGGGCGCATTGTTGTAATAATGTGTATGTCTTCTAACCCCACGTCTTTCTCCCTTTTATTTAACTGCTTATGATGGTTAGTTTAGGGCATCATGTTTTGTTTAGCATACTTCATGTTTGCATCCACTTGTATTGCATGCACCGAGGCTCGGTTCATCATTCTAACTTTCATTGTCCTTTAAATATTTCTTTGAATACGTGCTCAAACTGCATGCTATCAAATTGCTTCATTTGCCATATTAGTAGCCGAGCGAATCAATTGCATACCGCATGTGTTGCATTAGTCATGTTACATTAGTTAGGATCATGCATATTTTCTAACTTTTTTGATTGTTTTGGCTCACCTCGAAGTACTAGGTGAGCATTTTTGTGCTTTAGCATAATTGCATGCGTGTGATTGTTGCCATGTCTAGCATGCTTACCACGAGGCTAATTGCTTAAATGCTAAACTACTTGAATGCCTATGGATGAAAGCTAATTGCTTGAATTGGAGTAATTTGAGTAATGGTTATATGTGATCACTTTTTCAAGAGGTACATAATCAAAACAATTTTCAAAACAAACATGAATCAAATGTTCCAATTCTTGCAAATTAGTCTAGACTTGTGTGTGCGCATCACATAGAATGCTATCCTAATAAATCGGAACAAGAGCATATAATGTAAATAAAATTCATATCATAATTAGTAGAGACCGATCTTTGATCGTGTGAGCAGGGGTGCTCAATTCATGACTTTCCCCTCTCGTGCCTAAGTTCTCGAGCTGAGACAATCTTGGTAATGGCGTACACGTGCCCTTTGGCATGAGTCATGGGTTTCCTAAATTTTTCCAAAAAAAATATTTAGGTGGTGACTCTGTATCTGACAAACCAGTCCATTTTTGGCAATTTGATTCAAAATTGATTTTTCAAAAGATTTGTCGAATGGGACTCTTTGGTGTTTATCTATTTCACATTGCCCTTGTGGAATTAGATTCAGAACCGCAGGAGTCCGATACTCTAGGGCTTATTCGACTTTTGAAAGGGGGCGCGAAAAGTCGAGCTACAGTTTCTGGGGACTCTGCTGGTGATTTAGAGAACTTGACTTGAAATTCATGATGTGAAATTTTATCTACACTTATACGTTCTTTGCATTGCATTTGCATTGGTGTGCTTAAGTCACTATGTTTTCCGTCTGCTATTCCTGGACGGTTTGCCGAAGGCTTTCCCAAAAACTTGCCAAAAGGCTAACTAGTCACGGGCTCTGCCATGATGGGAACGCGACCCTTAGATCTAGACTACCGCTGTACCGTTTGATCCTCCTTTCACTTCTCAGTGTTAAGTGTGAGAGGTGTATTAGGTAGTCTTGTTGATGTACCCTTTTTGACCATTTGGCCTAGTTGTATATCGAAAGGCTATAGAGCCTGTGCCAAACTAGGATAGGATGCTTACCCGAATACAGGATTGCATGAAACCGCTTTTTTTGAATAGTGAACCCTAGTTCATAACAAAACTAGGGTAGGGAACCTTAGCCCCTCATAGAGGTGTTTTGGCTCGCACTGAACTGGCATGTGCTTTACAGTGAAACTGTACAGGAATGTGTGTATCAGTTGCAAGTTTAGAATCCATTTTTGGGGCAAAATTCAGTGTTAAGTGCAGTCCTACAACTTTGATGACATCTGTGTTAGTAATATCATTAGTTGAGGTGCTATGCAGTTTCTGATTACTGCTTTCTTTTTGCTTTATTTCTTTTGCTAGGTAGTTTAACACCATATATAGCTTCAGAAAGTTTTGATATCCCCCAAGTGCTTTGCACTCGAGTCAGAAGGCTTTGCAAAGCCGGAGATCTTGTTAGGGGACAGCCTATGTTTACTTCACTCCCACCGATTACAAGACGGAGGAGAGTCAGGTAGAGTTCACTGGTCCAGTTTTTACAGTAGTCACCCCTCAATTCACCTGCATCCAGTCAGGCTCAGGGATAATCTTTTACTTCTAGTCCAGCACGAGATTACTTGCCTATTCCGATGAAACAATATCCTCTAGTCAATATGGAGGAATTAATACATCAGCTTCCGCTCGTCAGGCCGAGGTCACAGCCCGTCAGGCTAAGCTAATAAACAATCTACAACAACAACAACCAGAGCTGACAGCAGCCTCTACATCCCATGCACCTTCTACGGGTATCCCAGCACCCGGAGCCACTACCCATACTAATGTCCAAGAAAATTAGGCAATCCGGCAGAGTCGATCACAACACAAGCCTCCAAAACACCTGTGTATCAAACCGAGGCTCCGTTCGAGTTTGAGGTTGACCCAACTATGCTTCAGGTCATCAAGCTGGAGAAGCTATTTGTAGACACCCCATTTTTTACCGACCTCAAGACTTGGATGTCATCTCTTGTGCACTCGATGATTCCGACATTTTGTGCTCGTTTTAGTGCCCGAAGTCCTCAGCGAAATGCCCTGTCTTTGAGCCTTCAAACCCCATTCCATTTTGTGCCTTGTTTTGGACCAAAACCTTTAAGGCTGCAACCCCTTGAGGCTACTGGCCACCAATTGAGCCTGCCGGCCACCCAAGTGGCCTGTCGGCCATCACTAGTGGCCTACCGGCCACCAATGTCTTTTTCCAGATATTTTGTTAACAGCTGTTCCAGTTGTTGGCACAATTGATCTCATCTCCATACACGTGTATGGATGGATATTTCTCAGCCAAATGTTTGTTTATCTATATATATGGGGTCTCCTCCCCCATTTTTGAGGGTTAGAAATTTTAGAGCAAAAAATCTCTCTCCCTTTACATTTCTCTCTCTATTGAAAATTTGTGCACACTTGCCTAGTTACACTACACTTTTGCCTACACTATCTTAACCAAAGTTGTTCACCTTTGAGTTGAGGTCCCTTGAAGCCTTCTTGGAGCTCTTGAAGGTGGTTTTAGCTTGAGTTAGTGCCTAAAATTGTTCTTTGCTTCAAGAGGAATAATACTTGTCTTCTAAGCTTGCTTTGTATACTTGTTTCGCGATTTCTTTACATTATTTTTGGGTTGTTTTTGGGCTATAAAAAACTCTATTTTTGTGGGCTGAAATTGGTGTTTTAGGCCATTTAAGGTTAGGGGGGTATCTCACCCTTCTTTATACCTTGCTTTTAAGGTTTTTTCACCTTTGTTTCCCACCTTCAAACCATCTCTTTTTAGGCTTTTGAGAACTGAATTTCAGAGTATTTTCAGTGGGAAAAATCATGTTTTGAAGTCCAAAATTGGAGAGGTAAGCCTCCCCTTCTCGTGTCTTGTTTGCTAGCCTAGTTAGCTCCATCTGTTAGCTTATTTTTCTAGCCTTTTGTAGCTTAATTCCAACATGTTTTAGGCTCTATTTTGGACTGTTTTAACTCTGTTTGGGGTTGGTTGTTGCATTTGAGTCTTGTTTTACATGCCTCTAGTGTAATAGTCCTCACAAGCTTGGAGTTTTATGCCTTTAGGCACCACTTGTTTGTGTTGATTGCATGTTTTAGTGCTTTTCTCACCTATTTTTAGCACTTATTAACCTCTGCAACCTCCCTCATTTCTTCACTTTTTATTTTCTTTGAGGGTTGTTTCAACCTTAGGATAGCTTAAGCTTGAGATTGAGGTTCATTTCTTAATGGTTTAATCCTCTTTCGGGGGTTCATTACCAACGACATGACACCTCTCTCTTGCCTTAAACTATCCCTTGTTTGACACTTCCTTCTCTTTAGAAGACTTCTCACCAATTGACTTAATTGGTTAAAGAATGGGTTGGTAAGTTAAAATGGGTAAACAAGTGGACACTAAAAGTGTGCAAGATAAGAAATTGGTTGTGTTTTGATGTGTTCAATTGGATGTTAATTGAACATAAGGAAAATTGAGACATTTCACACTCAAAGTGATGAAATGTGCCAAGTTTCCTAGGTCTCTATTGTCTTTGACCATGCATGATAGGGTGATGGTTGTTGAGTCTTATTTGTGCATTTATTAACTTATACACCTTGGTTCTTTGGCCATTATACAATGAAATTGCTTGAATGATGGTTTTGGAACCAAGTGTATCACTCATTTGAAATGTTTCGATGATAAGGAGAGATACACAGTACATATAACTTGTGAGAATACTCTCTCTTTGCCCTCTTTGCTCTCTGTTGCAGCAAGGAAAAGTGGATCATCAGTGCCCGGCTGGCCACTATTATTGGCCGACAGGCCATCAATGTTGGACGGCAACCCGTCAGTGGTGGCCAACTGGCCACCGCTTCTAGCTTGCCAACCACCAGTGAATTTTGGGCAGTGTGCTTGTGAAGCATGGTAGAGTTGATCTGGCGAAGAAAATGGTGCAAGGGTTATGCAACAGAGGCATTCGGGGACAGATAGCGGATGTTCTTCGGGCGAAAACTGAGCATGCATGGGCCTCCCTCACTTCCCAGGGAATAGTTAGCTAATTAATTAGTTTAAATTACCAATTCATTATTTATTTGTTGTAAATTAATGAGTTGTAGCTAATTTGTTTGTGTTGTAATATTTAAATTAGTTTAATTAGTTGTAGCTAATTAATTTACTAATTCAATTAGCTTAGATTAATTAAATTAGTTTGTGTTGTAATATTTAATTAGCTTAGCCTAGTTAAATTCTTAATTAATTAGCTTAGATAGTTAGTTAATTATTTGTTCATGTTTTGTAATAATTAGCTTAATTAGCTCAATTAGTGTAGCTAGTTAGCTTAATTCATTCAGACTCTCCTTCGTGAGAGCGTAATGTAATAATGTGTATGTCTTCCAACCCCACGTCTTTCTCCTTTTTATTTATCCGCTTTTGATGGTTAGATTAGGGACATGTTTCGATTAGCATACCTTATGCTTGCATCCATTCATATTGTATTGCATGCACCGAAGCTCAGCGCATCATTCAAACTGCATTGTCATTTCAATACTTCGTTGAATATGTACTTAGACCGCTTGCTATTTAATTTGATCCACATGCCATATTAGTAGCAGAGCCTATTAGTTGCATTATCGCATGTGTTGCATTAGACATTTGGCATAGTTAGGAATCATGCATTTTTCTAACTTTTTTGTTTTATCTTAGCTTGGAGTACTAGGTGAATTTTTAATGCTTTAACATACTTGTGTGAATGTGAGTGATTGCCATGTCTAGCATGCTTCCCATGACGCTAAACTGCTTGAATGCCTGTGGATAAAGGCTTGTTGTTTGAATTGGAACAATTCAATAAATGTATGTTTTAAGCCCACTTTGTTAAGTGGCAAATTTGCAAACTTTAAGCCCACTCGAGGTGGCAAAATCAAACCCTTTTCAAAACAAACATGAAATTGCGCTGTTCCAATTCAGGCGAACTAGTCTATACTTGCTTGTGCGCATCACATAGTAATGCTAGCTTAATAACCGGAACAAGAGCACATAATTTTGATAAAAATCATACCATGATTAGTCGAGGCTGATCTTTGATCAAGCGAGCGGGGGTGCCCAATTCATGACCTTCCCCTCTCATACCTAAGTTCCCGAGCCGAGGCAACTTTGGTGATGACGGGCACCTGACCTTTGGCACGAGTCATGGGTTTCTTAAATTTTTCCAAAATAAAATATTTAGGTGGTGACTCAATATCTGGCAAAGCATTCCAATTTTGGCATTTTTGATTCAAAAATTGATTTTCCAAAAGATTTTCTAGATTTGCACTTGTGAGGTTAGATTCAGAACCATGGGAGTCCAAACTGTAAGGCTATCTTTCGAGCTACCGAAAGGGGACGCGAAAAAGTCAAGCTACAGTTTCTGGCAACTTTGCTGGGTAGAGAACTTGACTTGAACTCATGATATGACATTTTATCTACACTTATGTGTTTCTTTGCATTTGCATTTGCATTGTTGCACCTAAGTCACCGTGTTTGCCATTTATTATTCCTGGATGATTTGTCAAAGGCTCACTTGGAAAAGCTTACCGAAAGGCTGACCGGTCGCAGGCTCTACCACGATGGGAACACAATCCTTGGATCTCGATTACCGTTGTACCATTTGATCCTCCTTTCACTTTTCGGTGTTATGTGTGAGAGGTATATTAGGTAGTCTTGCTGAGGTATCCTTTTTGACAATTCAACGTAGTTGCATATTGAAAGCCATAGAGACTGTTCCAAACTAGGACAAGATGCTCACCCAAATGCAAGATTGTGTGAAACACTTTTCTTGAATAGTGAACCCTAGTTCTTGATGAAATTAGGACAAGGTAACCCTACCCCATCATAGGGGTGTTTTGGCTCTCACTTAACTGGTATGTTCTGTTAGAATGAAACTTTACAGGAACATGCATATCAGTTGCAAGTTTGGGTATCAGATTTGGGGGCAGAAATCAGTGTTGAGTGCAGTTCTACAGCTTATGATTACAACTGTGTCTTATTCACATCTGAGCTGAGGTGCTGTGCGGTTTCTAATTTTTGTTTTCCTTTTGCTTTATTTCATTTTGCAAGGTAGTTTCTCACAATTGCTTTGGACAGTTTAATTACCCCCCCAAGCATTCTAGACCTGTGTAAGAAGACTTTACAGAACCGAGGATCTTGTTAGGGGACAACCAGTGTTTGCTTTGCTCCCACCGGTTAAGAGACAGAGGAGGGCCAAGCATAATTCACCAGTTCAGCAATCACCTGCATCCAGTCAGGGACAGTGTTCTACATCCACTCCAGTAAGGAATTATTTGCCAGTTCTTATGGCACAGTATCCTTCAGGTATGGAGGATTTGATCCTTAATCTCTAGCAAACCATTGAAGCCATGCAGCAAGATGCTGCTCGCCAAGCTGAAATTATAGCACATCAAGCTGAAGTGATAAATAGGCTACAGTAACAGCAACCACAATAAGCAGTGGCTTCTGCTTCCCATGCACCTCCTGCAGGAATTCCAACACCCAAAAACACTGTCAATGTCCAAGAGAATCTGGGCAACCCGGTAGACCCCATTCTACGGCAAGCCTCTAAGGCACCAGTGTACCAAATGGAGGCACCATTTGAATTCGAAGTTGACCCCATTGTAATGAAGGTCAACAAGCTAGAAAAGCTTCTCAAGTGGGCACAGGGTGTGAACTCAATCCCCGATATCAAAAATGGATACACTGACTTCGCAGTAACTCTACCGGATAGATTTAAGATGCCACACATAGACCGGTTCGATGGCTCTAGGGATCACATGGTCCATTTGCAATTGTTCTCAGATATCTCGCGGCCAATGGGCCTCACCAGACTTCAAAAACTTTCACTTTTCGGCCGAACCTTGTCAGGGATAGCGGCTATCTAGTATGTAAAACTGGAGGACTTTGTGAAACGAAGTTGGGAGGAAATGGCTGAGGAATTCATCGCACAGTACTCCTACAATACCCAGATCGAGGTCACAACCCATGATCTTGAAGTAACTCGTCAGAAGCCAAAGGAGGGCTTCTCAGACTTTGTAACAAGATGGAGGGCCAAGGCGTCGATGATGACTACTAGGCCATTTGAAAAGGATCAAATCAGGATGGTGGTCCACAATTTGCAAGGGAAATTACTACATAAGATGATTGTCTTGCCATTGTTTACATTCACTGAACTCCATGAAATAGGGGTTCAGATTGAAGATGTGATGAAACAGGGATTGATAACCGATGAGAAGGAGCAGTCAAAGAGGCCTTTCACATGCAGTTCCAATGCAACCACGAGTGGAAGAACAACTGCACGACCATCTGATGTGAATGTTGTCACCACTACAGCCAAGACTGCCAACCCTTTCGCCAGTACAAATCCACAAACCTCAACCTCAAACAACCAAGCTCAAACCCAAAGGGTCTTTACCCCACTATACATGCCTTTATCCCAAGCCCTGAGGGTGCTGATCAGAAAGGGGCATCTTAAGCCTTTAGAACAACATCCACTACCTGATCTTCTTCCACCTAAACATAACCCGACTAAATACTGTGCTTTTCACCAGCAGCATGGTCACGACACCGGCCAATGCTATAGGCTGCGTCATGAGATTCAAGATCTCATTGATAACAAAGTGATAGCACCACCTCAAAAGCCAAATATAACCACCAACCCTCTCCCAGTCTACAACCAAGTTCTTCTACCTCGGCACTTAAATCTAATACATACACTGGCCTTCCCATACAACCCCAGTGTATATATTACCCCTACCCACCTACCTAAACTGGCTGTGTTCAGCCCTGAAAGCACGAACTTGTGCATGATGGACGCGTTCACACTTCAACCCAAACCCGTAGTGGTGACAATGGTAGAAGGAGAACAATTGGCCTTGGAGAGTGTTAGCCAATTACTTGAGAGCTCTGTGGATTTAGCTGAGGGAGTGTATGACCCGTGCCACTACATTGTGCTAGTGGATCAGGCCAAGCCCGAAGTGGTATTACCAACAAAAGCAGAGGTCAGTGTGGTGAGAGAGGATGGTCCAAGTCAAGGTCTGGATGATCTAGCAGAGTTAGAGGACCTAGACAATTTGCAGTTCTACGACGAACAAGATTAGGGGGACGTGTAGATTAATTAGTTTGATCTAAATGGGTCGACAGACAACTCTGGGTGGCTGAGCGACGAGCCCGACGTAGAAGAGGGAATTGAACCAAAACCTGCAATGGTTGGAATGGCCGAGGAAAAAGGGAAATTGATGGAGAGCATCAGCGTTAAGAATTTAGCTCAGGAACTGGGCACCGTGAGTACAGCGGATACAGAGCAGGAAGCCACATTGAAGCGGTTTGTGCAAGAAAGGGATCAAGACAAACAGGAAGCTGGAAAAGCCCAACTCCTTGTGGGGAATACTTGTAATGATAGAATGGTCAGAACGGAACCAGACAATTGCTTGTTGGTTGCCAGAGGAATATGGTGGGAATATGATGATCTGCATCTTGCCCACACTGACGAGGATTGGGGTGAAGACCTACCAGACAATACCTGGTACTTTGAGGAAATTGACCATATGACTAGAAGTGGGTAGTATTTCAAACCCCCATATTTGGACCAAGCTAAAACCTCTGAAAAGGATAAAGAGGTTGAGAAGCAGAAGGTAAGGCAGTTAGAAGAAGAAGCAGTGCTGAAACAGCTGAAGAAGATCTAGGCCGATATTTCAATTTGGGGCTTGCTCATGGCTTCTCGCGTGCACCGACAGGCTATACTGTCAGCGATAGATAAAGCCAAATTGTCCATTGACACAATTCCTAAATAGCTCGTGGGGTTGGTTTTCCCCTTAGGTGTTGCGCTGACTTTAACCTTCTCAAACAAGGAATTGCCACCAGAAGGTTCAGCACACAACAAACCTTTGTACGTATCAGTGAAGTGTAGAGAAAAGTGGGTGCCAGTAGTATTGGTCAATACTGGGTTAGCAATCAACGCCTACCCATCTCATACAACCTATTTCATCGGTCTGAAACCAGCAGATTTCATACCTACAGCCCAGGTGATTCGGGGGTATGACAATACCAGCAGGGACATGGCACAGTATAGATCAAAGTTCAAGTGGGCCCGGCTCAACAGGATATTGAGTTTCACGTCCTGGATGTGCTGGCTACTTTCAATCTACTACTGGGAAGGCCGTGGCTACATCAAGTAAAAGCTGCCTCTTCTACCCTCCACCAAATGCTAAAATACCTCCATGGAAAGGGGGTGGCTATTGTGTTTGGGAATTCATCCATACATCCTCCGCCAGAGATAACTACGCTTGTAATGAAAATTATTCATGGCGAGGAGGATGTATTCCTTTCAGGTTTTTACCCTAGCTAAAGCCCGGGTAGTACAGACCATCTTGGCAGCTAATGAGGGCTTGTATGTCAGTGCTCAATCAATCTACTTCATGAATAAGCTCCAACATGTACTAGGAATGGGTTTGGGAATAAATGGCCGGAAGGGCATCACAACATTGGCCGATGTGCCACATAATCCACATGCATTTGGTCTTGGCTATACTCCCACCAAAGAGGATTGGGTTAGGTAAAAAAAAAAAGAGATGGCAGGAATAGCCAGAGCCAAGCAGACCGGGAAACGCTATGAGCTTGTGCACAGACCAATCCGGGGAACCCTAAATGGTCATTTTGTTCGAGAAGGTGAAGACTTCTCATTTTGCGGTTTCCCCGAACCCTAGTTTAACTCTGAGAAGCAGCGGGTTTCTGGCTTTGAAATTTTCTTCGACTTATAGCTGCAAGATAGTGATATAAAGGAAACGGCTAAGCCAATTATTGTTGAAGCTGAGAAGAGCATGGAAAATGACTCAAGCAACAACGAGCTGGAAATAGGAGCAGCACTGGCATGTCTCCTTTTAAATCCTCCAATCGACTTAGAGAGCTTGGGGGATAACCTGACCGTTTCCATAATCGGGGACCAACTGGGTGTGAACCCTTCTAGCAGCATTTTGGATGCATCTGACACACCATCTCTCGTTTGGTAGCTAGAGAAGGGCTACCAGTCTTGTAGTTCTGAGTCGGGTAGTGAGCTAGAATCTGATTCCACAGAGTCTATGGAGTCGGAATCTGATTCTGATGCTTTTAAGTCAGAGTCTGGTATTCCTGGGAGTGATAACCGGGATACTGAGGTCTTGTCCAGGTTGTCCTTTTCTTTTTCTTTTGAGTCAATTGTAACCGAAGAACTGGATGAGCTAGACCTTGTGAATGAGAATGCCACTGCAGATTCTGAGAATTTCTCTGTGCCGCTTGTTTATTGCATTGATCAGGACTTTCAAAATTTTAATGAAAACGATGGGGAAGGAATTCCTTTGATTTTGAAAAACTTGATCAATCGAGAGGAAGAGAGGTTTGCAAAACCCCTTGCCGATGAAATCATTGCTTTTAATGTGGGTACTGAGAAGGATCCGCGTCTGGTCCAGATCGGGTCCACGTTGTCTTCGAAGGAGTGCGAGCGCTAAGTCGCTTTATTAAAAGATTTCAAAGATGTTTTTGCGTGCTCCTACAAAGACATGCCTGGAATCGATCCTGAGATTGTACAGCATCAGATCCCTCTCGACCCCGAGGCCTGACCCCTCAAACAGAAATTAGAGAGAATACACCCAGATTAGGCTTTGAAGATTAAGGAGGAGGTCACTAAACAGATAGACACAGGGTTCCTGCTAGTATCTGAGTATCCAACTTGGTTGGCCAACATCGTTCCAGTGCCAAACAAAGATGGCAGAATTTGGGTATGTGTGGACTTTAGAGATCTGAACAAAGCCAATCCGAATGATGACTTTCCCTTGCTGGACATCGATGAATTAGTGGACTTCACTGCGGGTCATGTATTGCTCTCCTGCATGGATGGATTTTCCAAGTATAATCAGATTCTTATGGCACCTGAGAACAGAGCGAAAACTGCTTTCACTACGCCATGGGGAACCTACTGCTATAGGGTGATGCCGTTTGGGCTGAAGAATGCCGGGGCTACCTATCAATGGGCTATAACCACAATTCTGCATGATATGATCCATAAAGAGGTCGAGGTGTGCGTGGACAACATAATTGTCAAGTCCAAGGAAAGAGAGGGCCACTACACCGCTTTGAAGAAATTCTTTCAATGGATCAGAGAATACAGACTGAGGTTGAATCCACAAAAGTGTGCTTTCGGCGTAACAGCAGGGAAATTGCTGGGTTTCTTGATCACATAGAGGGGCATCGAGGTAGATCCTTCTAAAATCAAGGCCATCCTAGAAATGCTACCACCAAGGACTGAAAAGAAGGTGTGAGGCTTTCTGGGTAAAGTACAATTCATAAGACGGTTTATTTCTAAATTAACCTTGACTTGTGAACCACTATTTGGTCTCCTAAAGAAAAGAAAGAAGTTCCGATGGGACGATCGGTGTCAATTCGCTTTTGAGCAGATCAAGCAATACCTTTAGAATCCACCTGTGTTGTCGTCGCCAGAGCCGGGGAAGCCCTTGATTTTGTATTTGTCAATAACGGACACAACGATAGGATGCATAGTTGCTCAGGAATCTAAGGATAGGGTGGAAAAAGCCATCTATTACTTGAGCAATAAAATGCTAGATTACAAGACCCACTACACTCTGCTAGAAAAAGCTTTTTCAACCTTGGTATGGGCTAGCAAGAAGTTGAGGCACTACTTGTTAGCTCACTCCGTAATTCTGGTTTCGAGATTGAATCCCATTAAATATCTCTTTGAGAAACCAACACTTACGGGTAGGCTAGCCCGTTGGTTGCTTCTCCTTTCCAAATTTGATCTGAAGTATGTTACTCACAAGTCGGTCAAGGGGAGAGTAGTAGCGGAGTTCCTGGCAGATCACCCAGTGGAAAGGGATAAAGCGGTAGAATACCTGTTCCCAGATGAAGCGATTTTATAAGTTGAGGAAAAGATTTGGACAATGTACTTTGACTGAGCGTCTAATCAATACGGTTATGGGATAGGTGTGTTGCTGATAGCACCCCACAATTCCCATATACCTTTAGCCTTCAAACTCTGGTTCAAGGTATCCAATAACGAAGAAGAATATGAGGCATGTATCGCTGGTTTGGAAACCACCTTGGAACTAGGGGAAAAAAGGTTGGACGTGATTGGGGACTTGAACATAGTTGTTTCTCAAGCCAAAGGAGACTGGAAGATCAAAGAAGAAAAGAAGAAGATCTATCACCAGACCCTAGATGTTTTGATTCCTAGGTTTGAAAAGCTGACCTCCACACATCTGCTAAGAGAGAACAACAGGTTCGCTGATGCCTTATCAACTCTATCATCTATGATAGACATCCCGCCTGGAGTCCGGATGCATTCGATCATCATTGAGCAAAGATATACGCTGGCCTATGAGACTATCACCGCAATAGATGAAGTGCAAGATCAAAACCCTTGGTTTTATGATAGTTGGAACTTCTTGGAAAATGAGGTTTATCCACCATGGGCAAATGCCAAAGATAAAAGGGCAATACGGCGGATGGCCGTTCAATTTATCACTTGCGGAGGTAAACTGTACAAGAGGGGTCATCCGGGAATTCAAAAGTTGTATGTCGAAGAGGAGGACTCAAAGCGCCTGATGGAGGCCATCCACAGAGGAGAGTGCGGAGCGCCCATGAACGGAGTAATGTTAGCCCGAAAGATTCTCATGCAAGGTTACTACTGATCTACCATGGAGGAGGATTGTATCGGTTTTATTTGGCGATGCCATAAATGCAAAATTCATGCTAATTACATGAATATCCCGCTGTTGAAGCTGTACAACATGACTTCACTGTGGCCTTTCTCAGTCTAGGGAATTGACATCATCGGCGCAGTCACACCGAAAGGGTCGAATGGGCATGAATACATTCTGGTGGCAATTGATTACTTCTCGAAGTGGGTGGAAGCTCAGTCCTACGTAGTGTTAAAGCAGTGCATGTGGCTAAGTTCATCCAAAACAACATCATTTGCCGATATGGAGTCCCAAATGAGATCATTTCAGATAATGGCTCCCATTTCAAGAAAGAAGTGATAGACTTGTTGGAGAAATACAATGTGGCTTTTCATAAGTCATCTATATATCGGTCGCAAACCAACGAAGCTGTTGAGGCTACCAACAAGAACATCAAGCATGTTTTGCAGAAGACGGTTGAGACCTACAAGGACTGGCCAGATAAATTGCCATTTGCACTCTGGGGTTACAAAACTTCAATCCGGACGTCCACTGGGGCAACTCCTTATTCTCTTGTCTATGGGATGGAAGTTGTTCTGCCAATCGAAATAGAAGTCCCATCGCTGCAAGTTATGGCTGAGTGTCAGATAGCAGAGGCGGACTGGCAGAAGAGCAGGTTCGAAGAATTGATGTTCTTTGATAAGAGAAGGCTGAAAGCATTGTACCATATTCAGGGTTATCAACACAGGATTGCCGGGGCTTTCAACAAGAAAGTTAAGTCCCCGAAATCTCAAAGAAGGGGATTTGGTGTTGAAAGACAACTGAGCTCCCATCCATGACCCTAGGGGCAAGTTCAGACCCAATTGGACTGGTCCTTACATCATCAAAACTATCTGATCGGGTGGAGCTATTATTCTCATGGACTAGGATGGCCTAGAATATTCCCAACCGATCAACATAGACAAGTTGAAGACATACTATTCCTGAGAGGCTCGCTAGCCAAAAAAACCCGAAAGGGCAACCTAGGCAAAAGTTAGAGCACAAAAAATTGGAAATAAAGAAAAACTGAGCTCGCAAGGTTAAAAACCCTAAAGGGCGGCCTTCGCAAAAGTTAGAGCACAAAAAGAGAGCGTTAATACTCGAGTGAACCCGAACCGAACTACGTAAGTCCTGATTCCCATCTTCAGGATACGTAGGCAATTTCATCCTGAAGTCTAGCCGTAAACACCTCCAACTCAACTGTCCTGTTCGTATGCTGATCAAGTCATCTTTGTCTATTCCTTATCTGAAAGTTCAGTTGTGATCCTTATTCTGATAGAAGAACTGGTTACAGTGCTGAGCAGTGTTATTCAAACAAGGGGCAATTTGTGATCTTTGGATTCGGGGTTGTACATCTTGAGGACAGACTCTATACGTGTCAAGTGGTGATCCTTATTGAAAATGGTTTTGAAATGTTTTGATAAAAGCTGATTTTTGTTCAAATTTTACCTTTTACAACTTAGACCATTTTTGGACCAAAAGAAAAAATTTTAGTGCTCACAACTTTAATTTCATTGATTTCAATATAAAGTTCTCCAACTCTCGATACAAATCAAAGTTGCTTTTTGTTACATTTATAAAACTTGAAAAGTAAAGATCAAAGCAATAAACTAGGGACGTAGATGAGTCAAGTGTTCGTAAGTCCCCCGCTTGTGCTTATGGAAGCTTCTGATGCCAAAGTGGGCCCGATTTGTGCCTCATTGTCAAGCCAAGTCAGGCACTTGCCAGAAAGGGCGCAGCTAAAACTAGGGGCAGGGGCCAGAAGCTCTCTCGTCCTCTAAGCAGTGAGGTACCTAGCCAAATGTAAACCTCAGATGGGGAATGAAATCGGATACTCTAGCCCCTTCTCTGGGCGGGTCTGGTCGTGTCCAAACTGATGTCTGAACCAGAATAGAAAGTAGAATACACAGTGTGTAAGGCCGATCAATTCAATGTCAGGTTACCGAGTCATGTTGTAGCTCATTTTGATTAGATTAAGCCAAAGGCAACGCCAAGCAATGTCAGCAACGGACCTGTTGCACATCTAGTGGCACCACCATTCTTCATTTAGGAAATCCACTAGCTGTTGGCAGAAAAAGTATGCTCGAGCTGAGTATGCAGGGCAAGAGTCCACTACCTTTAGTTTGTCCATAAGCCATACCTGGGAAGGGATGAAAGAAAAGAGAGAATAAAGAATAGAGAGATGTATCATGAGAGAAAAGTGAGAAAAGGGTTTTGAGAGAAAAACAGAGCATAAGCACCGAGAGATATGAGAAACATATATTAGAAAGGGTGGGAAACATTACTTGAAGGAACAGTGGACTTCCCGCGAATTTTGTGGTCTCTCGCCGATGGAAGGCATCCAAGCTCATCAAAGTCTTAGCCAGCATTAAGTCGATGCAACTCTTGCCCCCTTTCAAACCTTGGGCCACTTTAACTAGCCAAACGCTAGACCCGCCAAAACTAAGGGCAAGAAGGAAATGTGCCAGCATACATAAGCAAAGGGCGTGCTGCCAGAAATCCCGCCAAAGAAGATCGCCATGGTCACCGACCTCAGAAAATTGATGAATCAAACTGGGAATATCCAGCTCTCCGTTGTGGACCAAGAATTGAGCCTCGTGTAAAGTAAGCCCGCACATCCATCCCAAAGCTTGAATGTGGCCGAAATGAGGCTGAGGTATGATTTCCTCATCGCGTCGGGATTCCATTAGTGCCTCAAATTCTTCAATTGTCAGGCATATCTCTTGTCCCCTGAAGCTAAAGACATGTGTAATTGGGTTCCAACATCTAGGCGCAATATGAAGGAATGGAAAACAAAGCGGAGAACGGCTCAGCGAGAAAAGTGCATTTATGCTGAAACCCTGGAAATTCATCTTTTCAGAGCCATCTAAAGTTGCAATCCAATCTGAGAGTTTTTCGGCGAAAAATGGCTCTATTTGTGAAGAATTTGCAGCTGAAATGAAGAAACTACGAAGTTCAACCATTTGTAGAAGATAAGGCAGTGAGTGGAAGCCAGGTGTTAATAATCTGGAGGTTCTACACATTGGTCGTCAGTAGGCCACTTTTATGGCCGGTAGGCCACTGTTGGTGGCCGACAAATGCCATTCATGGCTGGCAAATGGCTGGCAATTTCTTTATAGAGCCGGCAACTTTCTTGTATGGTCGGCTGTCGTCCTTTGTGCTAAACAATGCTGAAAACATGTGTTTTATTCTGCACTTTGTGTGTCTTAAGGTCTTATTTTGAGTCCTTTTTGGTTTTAGCAAGTTCGTTGAGTTGTATTTATGTTGTTTTGTTTTGTTTATCGAGTTGTTGTTATTTGGTTTATTGAGGTGTATATCGCATTTTGTATTTTGGTTATTGTTTGGTTCACTACCCGATTAAGCGTCTTGTTTTAATCAAACGTTTTTGGCCATTTCAATTCCCTGTTCATTTCATTCATATATGGTGCTCATGATGCAAAATGACAACACATTTTTCATAAAAACTGCAGGTTTTATTTCGATCATGGCTTTTTTACAAAAGAGTAGTACAAGTTTTAAAGCAAAATAGAACTTTCTAAAGCTATACATGTGCGAATGTTGCTAACAAAAAGAAACTAAGCAAATACAAAAAATCAGCGCCGGTCATCTCAGGCTCGAGAGGCCCTCTTCGTCCTCTTCCTCGAAGGAGAAGACTCTGGGGCACTGTCATCATCGGCTCCACTGTCTGACTCAGATGCCAAGCCAAACCCGGAATCCTCACCGCTCTCTACTCCAGAGCCTGACTCAGCATCACCTCCACTTTGAGATCTCGAGCCACCGTCATCCCCACTCTCGGAGGACTTAGACTGCAGAATCACCGCCTCCTCAGAGCCACTGGTCTCAGCATCGTCGTTACCCAACACTGACTTGGAAGGGCTCCTCCGACCTCGACCACGACGCCCCTCTCGGCTGCGTGCTAGGGCCCATCTCTCTCTCATCTCTGCTGCTGGAGGAGGTGGTGATGGTGCAGGCGTAGTCGTCGTCACTAGTGCTCTCAATATGGCTGGAACCTGAAAAGATACAGCATTGACGCATCAGATACAATAGTTGTAGATGTAGTATGATGAAAGTGGAAGAATGTAATGAGTGCAAGTACAATACAGTGTGTCAATGCAGCATATCAGTATGATGTAACAAGGGGCAGAATCTATACCGTGGTATGAATATCAGTGCTTCAGTGAGAATAGTGTGTACAGTAGTGTGGAAATACTGAAATGCGGGCAGAGAATAGGGAGAATTACCTAAATACCATCGAGGCTGAGCAGTGCCTCTCTTCCGCTGCACCATGTCCATCAGGGAGGCAATCAGCTCAAGAGCCCTCTCCATGTACTCTGTAGAGGCCTGCAAATGTATTTGGGTGATCAGTATCTGTAATGAACATATCTGAAATGAGCTCTAGAATGCAAATGTAAAGAATAGTCCATACCTGAGTCAGGCCTCGAACCCAAACAAGTGCATGCCCGGCCGCTGCGAGCTCAATGTGGACCTAGTAGGCATCCCCAGTATGCCACCAGCATGTCAACTCGGTCGGAAGCCCTGACCAATTGCTGACCTGCCCAACGAGAGGGGCCTCTCCAGTCCTGGCCCTCATCGCCCGAGTCTTACCTGCCGTAGAGGCACCTACTGCTTTGCCTGCACGAGCACAAATAGTCCCCCTCCCCGTGGAAGTAGTCATTGTCCAAGCCCTCCGTGAACTGGATCATATCCTGGAATGAGAACTCTTTGTGGCCCTCTTAGATACTGGAGGAGGCATGGGCACTACTGGCTCAGGCAAGCCCATGGTCCGGCGCATGAATCACATGCCTAAATCCAGGCTCGGCACACCAGGCCCTCTAGTAGAAGTCGAAAACGGGATGCCACTCGGACACCAGCGTACTGATCCCTAACTCCAGCTGGCATCAACGCCCAAGGCTGCCAAGCAATCAGCAAACAGGGGATATATACAGATGGTTAGTCGTTACCAGTTGTTGATAAAGCAAAAATAACTGTGAGTTTTGAGTTACCTCTGCTGCAATCACTGTGTTGAAGTACCGGCGAAAGAATGAGAAGGTCTTCTAGGTCCTCCACAGGCATCTGCCATCATACCGGTGAGAGTATGGCACAACAGGAGGCATCTCCACCTCTGCCTCTAGAGCAAGGGTCGGGAAATATGCGTATACCTATAGCTACAAGGAAAAGGCAACAGTGAGTATACAGTGTACAGAAAGTACAAGTGTAGATGCAAAAAGTAGAATATGTAGTACAGCGTATAGAAAGTACAGATATAGAAGATGCAGAACGCGTGATGCAGGAAGCACAGTGTATAGATGTAAACAATGAAGTAGGCAATGTACAGAAAGTGCAAAGCAGAAAGCATATAAATAGAAGACAGAGAATGAAAAGCAAAAATATGAAGCATACCTTCCAGGCACTCCAATAGCCTCCGACTCTGTCTCCCCGCCTACGGGACGTGGTGCTCATATAGCCGTACAATGTGGCAAGGCCAACGCCACCCCAATCATGCAGCTGGATCTGAGGTAGGTCCACCAGGGCACTCAGGAGATACAACCCTACGGTGTTCCACCTGTTCGCAAACAAGGTGGTACCGAAGAGGAACATCAAAAAGCCTCAAGCGTAATGCTTGGTGTCCTCTGGGGTCTCTGGCTCTCTCTCTCGGAAGTGCTCAGCGAACCAGCTATATCGTACCATCCCCAATCGGAAGAGAGGTGGGCGTGCTCCTAGCAGGTGTAGCCAGGCAGCCTCCCACCCGCCCATGTCCATATCGTAAGGGATCAGATTACCCCCTACTTCTACGTCTATGAGCATGGCGAAGTCATAGGGAGTTGTCGTTATCTCCCCGGTGCTGGAAAAGTGGAAGGAGTTGGTGGTATCCCATCACCGCTCCACCAATGCACCGAGAAGCGGTCGACTCGCAATATGGCGTGATAGTCCCATGTAGAATAAACCGAAGCCGGCCTCGTCAATCATGTGGCACACACCGGCTGGCAGCTCTATATACCAGTCCCTCGCGGACGTGGCTCCATAGCCCCTAATAAAGCAAAAATCCTTCTGTGATCAGAACAGTGATATACAATGATATGAGAACAGGCAAATGAAAGGCAGTGTAAGAAATACAGTGCATGAGTGTGATTAAGGCAAGAAATGTAGTGTAATAATTACAGTTGAAGCAACTAATACAATTAAAGCAAGAAATTCAATGTACAGTGAAAAAAACATGAGAATACAGTGTATACCTTTGTGGCACCGTAAGACAAATTGGAGTTCGGCTCTCGTTGCAAGAGGTCCCCCGGTGCGTGTTGCGCAAATGCTCTAAAGTGCCTGATACCCCCGGGGGGTAGCACATGTATCTAAGGATGGTATATCGCCGCATCAAAGGGGCGTACCCCCAGTGGTAGTATCTCGGGCTCAGGCTCACCCTCTATCTCTGTCGGAAGTGGAATCTCAAACGGAGCTCCGTCATGGGGAAGATCATCCACCATCTAGAAAGAAGATGTGAAAGTGGGTGAAAAATGAAGTGAAACAGAGAAAAAGGGCAAACTTGCGAAAAGTCAAACCCTAGGAGAGAGAAAATGGAAGGAAAAGTCCAAACCCGGAATAAGGTACCAAACCCAAGAGAAACTCAAGGGGAACAAGCCTCAAATGGTGAAAGTGAAGGAAAAGCACTGAAAACAAATTTCAATCGGTTCAAAATGGAGGAAACAAAGAGGATTTAGCAAATAAACTTCGCGTGGGGTGTTGGAAAACGCATAAATAACGCGGATCTAGAGCGAAAGAGCACCTAGAGAGAGAGAAGGAGCAATTTCGGGCATGGGGTAATGAGGAAATGAGACCCCATGCCCTATATTTAAAGACCCAAGCCAAAAAGACCCAAATGCCCCGTATCTGCCGCAGGTGGCCGGCAGCCACATTAGTGGCCGGCAATAGTTATTGAAGGCCGGGAGGTGGCCGGCGGCTTCATTTTGTGGCTGGCAGGTGTCCTTTGGCCTCCCCTGTTGTCCTAATGCTGTTTTGTGTCCTTGGTTTCCAAGAAGTGTAGAGATTGTTCACTGTTGAGTTCAGAATGTCTCCACGGAAGTTGAAAACCGTGTTTTCGGTGCGCGGCGTTTGTCACTTGTCAACATGAACAAGGGGTATCCTTTAAACATATTGTAACTCTTCCGAAAGGTAAATTGGAAGTTGTTTGTCAAATCATGCTTCTGTACATGCATTTCAGATTGTTGCATGAATATGCATTTCATGTCATTGCATTTCACCTTGTTGCCTCAATCTGCGTTTCATTTCGCTTCCTTGTGTAAGATATGCATTTTATGGGTATTGCGTGCACATCTTGCATCATGTTATGAGTTACGCATAGAATATGCTCTTGCTATTGTTTCTCACATAGAATATTCTTTTGCTTTTGTTTCTCACATAGAATATGCTCTCGCTGTTGTTTCTCGTATAGAACATGCTTTCGCTCTTGTTTCAACGCATAGAATATGCTTCTACTTTTGTTTCTCGCATGGAACATGCCGTTAACATTGTATCTCATTTGTTTGTTTTGCATAGAACATGCATTCTTGACGTATCGCACTTGTTAAGTTGCTTTCTTACATTGGCACGATATTGTATGTACGGTTCATTCGAAGATATGCACGATATTGTATGTACGGTTCAATCAGAGGAGTTCAAGGTAAAATCATTCATGCCATATTCCGCTCATACCCATTCTTCATCTCGTGTGAGACGCATTAGGATTGCAAATCGGTTAAAGACATTTGGGTGAATCCCACTGTTCAAACCTCCCCTTCGGTTAAAAACATTCGGGTGTGTCCCAGTGTTCATACCACCCTTCGGTTAAAAACATTCGGGTGCATCCCAGTGTTCACACCACCATTCCTCCTATTGCGTGAGATGCGTTAGGATTGTCTACATAGGTTAAAAACATTCAGGTGCGCACGATGTTCACATTATCCTTCCTCCTCTCACGTGCAACGTGTTAGGATCTCAGTTAAAACCTCGGTTGCGCTCGACGGTTATGTCGCTCTTCGCCTTTCCTGCATGACGCGTAGTTAAGCTTGCATAATTTTCTTACATCCTTTCTGCATGAAATGTGGTTCGACTCGTGATTCCCACGCATGGCGTGTTTATTTACTTACTTATTTTCATGATTGAGATTGCTGAACTTTGTTTCGATTTGTTTAAATGTGGCATTTTCATTGCACTGCATTTGCATTTGAATGCTTCCATTACATAGCCTCATTGCATGATCATAAGTTATATTCCTGCATTTTGCATGTCATTTGCATTTCACCCCAGAACTACGCTGGTTTGATTCCTTGCAAAGGGATACGTAGGCAGCTTGCGGGTGCAACCATTTGTTTTCTATCTTGTTTCTTTGTCCAAGTCTTTTGGCCTTGACAAAATGGGTTGTCTCTGGGCTTTGACATTCACTCACATCAATTCTTGACTCCGAGTTCTATCAAAGAGGTGCAACAGTAGACACCTCATTTTTTAGCGTCCCCAAGACTTGGACGTCATCACTTGTGCGCTCGATGATTATGACTTTTGTGCTCGTTTTAGTGCCCGAAATCCCTAGCGAAATGCCATGTCTTTGAGCCTTCAAACCCCATTCCATTTTCTGCCCTGTTTTGGACCAAAACCTTCAAGCATGCAACCCCTGGTGGCTGCTGGCCACCAATTGAGGATGTCGGCCACCCAAGTGGCCGGGTGGCCTGCCGGCCACCAATGTCTTTTTCCAGATATTTTGTTGACAACTGTTTGAGCTATTGGCACAATTGATCTCATCTCCATACACGTGTATGGACAGATATTTCCCAGCCAAGTGGTCGTTTACCTATATATATGGGGTCTTGGAGAGAACCCATTTTTGACCGTCCTCAAGACTTGGACGTCACCGCATGAACACTCGGTGATCATCCATGTTTGTGTTCGTCTTGGGTTCCCGGAGGTCTCGGATACGCGCCTTGCCTCAGGATCTCTCGACTCGACTGTTTTGTGTTTGGTTTTGCACCAAACACTTGTGCTTTGCCTTGGAGGGGCAGGGAATGGCTTGTGGGCCATCCTCACACTCCACAGGCCATGGCTTGAGGCCACCGGCTGTGTCTTGTTGCCACCGGCCAAATGTTTCGCCGACCGGCACTATAGACAGCCGGCCGGCTATCTTTTTTTGGTCAATTGCATTTTTGGCCGGCCGACTACTGTGCATCTGCTTTTGCAGATATTTTCATGCAGCTGGCATGCACTTGGCTCCCCTCCATACACGTGTATGGAGGGATTTCCCTCTTAGCTAGCTTGTCTTGTAAGCTTACAAGATTGAAGCTCTATAAGAGGAGGCCTCCTCTCCCTCTTTTAGGGTTAGACAACACTTCTTAGAGAGCTCTGGTTTTAGGGTTTGGTTTGTGTATCTATCCTATATCTATATCTCTCTCTCTTGTATTTGTGTGTGTTTAGCCTTAGGATTGCACACAAACACCCACTATTACACTATCCTCTTGGAGCTGAGGCCCTTGAGGGTTGTTTTTGAAGCTTTGGAGCTGGTTTGAGCCAAAGAAGCTGCTGGTCTTCCATTTTTGAAGAGGGTCAACAAGGGTAAGGACTTTACCTTTAAATACCCCATTTTTGCAAAGCTTTTTTGACTATCTTGCATCTGTTTTTGAGCTTAGCATATAACACATAAAAGTCTTGTTTTTACCTACTCTAAATAGTTGTTTAAGGGTGTTTTTAAACTTTATGGTTGTTTGACCCCTCTCAAGGCTTGTTTGGCCTTTGTTTTGTGCCATTTTGGTTGAGCTCCGGGACCATTGTGTTTGGGCCTCCTCACCATTGAAATCTTGAGGGATTTCAGAGGTGAGGATGGTGCCTTGAGGTCCTAGGAAGGAGAGGGCCACCCCCTCTCCTTGTTGTCCTTGAAAAGGGCCATTTTTGCCTCTTGAGGGAGCATCTAATTTAAGTGTATGTTGACCATGCCTTAGCTGTTTTTTGTGCTTATTATGTCATGATTTAGCACTATTTTGAGTTGGTTTTGGTACACCATGCTTGCTTAGCATACATGCCTTGTAATACCATGTTTAGGCCTTAACATGCTTTAAGCTTTGACCTTTGTTTTAGCATGATTTTGGCTCAGCTTTGTGAAGCTTTTGTGCATGATTTAGCTTGCTTGAGGACTGTTTTTAGTTGTTTGGGTCATCCATGCTTTGCTTTGTATAGCCACCATGTAATCCCTTTGTATGCCTTAAGCATAGGCCCCTCTAGCATGCCATCCTTGCTTTGTTTCAGTGGTTTGGAACCACTTGGCATGTTATTTCAGACCTCATGATGTGCTTGTATGCTTGCATTTGATATCCCTTTAATGCTATATAAGGTTGTCATCTCATGCTTCATGCTTAGGCCTTCATGCATGCCACCATGTTTAGCCCCCCCCCCCCCTAGGATGCCATGTCACTGTGTTTTTAGCTTTGTTTTAACATACTAAACCTCTGGTTTTGGTCATTCAATTCATGCCATGTTTGGTTTTGTTAAGGGTAGTTCAATACCTCCTCGGCTTGCCTTAGACTTTGGACCTTGCATGCATGTCTTTTGCTAAGTGTTTTAGCCTCCATTATTGAGCATGTTGGCCACTGTTTTAGGCTTGTTTAAGGGCTGCCTAATTTAGTTTAAGTCCATCCCTTGGCATGTTGTTGCATGCTTAGCTTATGACATGTTGTTGCATGTTGAAAGGGTGTTGCATTTGGCATGCATTCTCCTCTTTGTTTTGGTTGCTTAACATGCCATGTGTTTTGCATGTTTGTATGTTGGCATTGTACCTTGTATGCTCATTTAACTTGCATGCTTGTTATATGCCTTGCATGCTTCCCATATGCTCATGTTGCATACCTAGTTAACATACTTAGGTTGCATTGCATTTGCATGCATCTTTCACCTCTTGATCAAGCCATGATAGAGGTTGAAAGCCCCTTTGTTTGCTTATTTGGTTTGCATTGCATTTGAAATTAAAATGCACACTTGATTCTTTGGGCCATCATGCATGGAAATGCGCGATTGGTGGTCCGAGAATCGAGGCCCATCCTCCTTTGAGTCATACATATGATAAGGAGTGTGGTTGGTGCATACATTGCTTGAAATGCATTGCCATGCTTTGTTTTGCCCTCTATTGCTGTCAAACCAGTTTCTGCAAGAAGCTTTGGCCGGCCGGCCATCTTTAGTGCCGACCGGCCATCTATAAGTGGCCGATGGATTCATTTGTGGCCGGTGACCATTCTCCATGGCCGGTGACCAATCCCCTCAGCCGGTGGTGTTCCACAGCATTTAGAGAAACAATCCTAGGACTTGTGAAGTCTTCAGAGGAGCAGAACAGTCAAAGTAGAGGCATCTTGTGCATGCCAGTCACTTCCCGAGCGGAACCAAGCGCGCATGCATTGGACCCTCTTCCCGAGGCTGCTGTTTATTGCTCAAATAGATTAGTTAATTTGCTTAGCTGATTTAATTGGTCTGTAATATTTAATTAGCTTGTAGGTTAATTAAATTGTATTATTCTTCCGGTCCCTCCGAGCGAGGGTAAATTTATAATAAGTGTGGGTGCGTGTGTGCATGTCTTCCAACCCCCACTTCTTTCTCCCTTTTACTTACCTACTTTGATGGTTAGTATTAGGACATGTTTACTTTAGCATCCTTATGCTATGCATGCGTGCATTCATTCATTTGTCTTACATGCACCGGGCTCGGCGCATCATGCTAACTGCATTGTATTTCAAATCTAACTTGAATACATGCTACTTGCGCATTTTCACATGTCATTCTTAGATTAGCCGAGCCTATTCTAGTGACATTCCGTATGCGTTACATTAGGCATTTAAACATGGACTTGGATCATGCATGATTGCTAACACGTTCTTGTTTTGGTTCGGAGTACATTGTGAGTATTTTATGCTTTAGCATCTCGCATGAGTGTGAATGCTAACATGACAGCATGCTTACCATGTGGCTAGATGCTTATGTGATATAAACTGCTTGAATGCCTGTGGGTGAAGGTTGGATTGTTTGAGTTGAAACAACTCATTGAAATCCGTATTTTAGCCTACTTGCGAGTAGCAAATTCCAAAGCGTTTTCCAAACAAACGGACATGCAATGTTTCATTCCAAATTAGGCAATCTAGTCTATACTTGTTTGCTGTGCGCATAACATAGTAATTCTAGGCTAATAACCGGAATAAGAACACAATGCTTTCAAAACAAGATATCACGGTTAGTAGAGGCCGATCTTCGGATCGGGCAAGAGGGGGTGCTCATAGCTGACCTTCCCCAATCGTACCCAAGTTCTCGAGCCGAGGCAACTTTGGTAATGAGGGACACGTGGCCTTCGGCACCGAGTCAGTGTTTCCTAAATTCCCCCATAAAAAATATTTAGGTGGCGACTCTGTATCTGGCAAAGCAATCCATGTTTGGCACTTCTTTCAAAAAATCTGTTTTCTCAAAACAATTTGCCGAATTTGGACTCCTTTGGTTCAGATTAAGAACCGTGACAAAACGAGTCCGAACTGTGGCAGCATAAGTCCCTCCCCCGGGGCGCGTCCACAGGTCTCTTCTCCCATTTTTGAGGGTTAGAAATTTTGGAACAAAAAATCTCTCTCTCTCTCTCTCTCTCTCTCTCTCTATACATTTCTCTCTCTCTCTCTCGAAAATTTGTACACACTTGCCTAGTTACACTACACTTTGGCCTACGCTATCGTAACCAAAGTTGTTCACCTTTGAGCTGAGGTCCCTTAAAGCCTTCTTGGTGCTCTTGAAGGTGGTTTTAGCTTGAGTTAGTGCCTAAAATTGTTCTTTGCTTCAAAAGGTATAATACTTGTCTTGTAAGTTGCTTTGTATACTTGTTTTGCGATTTCTTTCCACTGTTTTTGGGTTGTTTTTGGGCTATAAAAAAACTCTATTTTTGTGGGTTGAAATTAGTGTTTTAGGCCATTTAAGGTTAGGGGGGTATCTCACCCTTCTTTATTTCTTGTTTTTAAGGCTTTTTCAACTTTGATTCCCACCTTCAAACCATCTCTTTTCAGACTTTTGAGCACTAAATTTCAGAGTATTTTCAGTGGGAAAAATCATGTTTTGAAGTCCAAAATTGGAGGGGTTAGCCTCCCCTTCATGTGTCCTGTTTGCTAGCCTAGTTAGCTCCATGTGTTAGCTTATATTTCTAACCTTTTGTAGCTTAATTCCAGCATGTTTTAGGCTCTATTTTGGACTGTTTGGGTTGGTTGTGCATTTGAGTCTTGTTTTGCATGCCTCTAGTGTAATAGTCCTCACAAGCTTGGTGTTTTAAGCCTGTAGGCACCACTTGTTTGAGTTAATTGCATGTTTTAGTACTTTTCTCACCTATTTTCAGCACTTATTAACCTCTGCAACCTCCCTCATTTCTTCACTTTTTATTTTCTTTAAGGGTTGTTTCAACCTTAGGATAGCATAAGCTTAAGATTGAGGTTCATTGCTTAGTGGTTTAATCCTCTTTCGGGGGTTCATTACCAATGACATGACACCTCTCTCTTGTCTGAAACTACCCCTTGTTTGACACTTCCTTCTCTTTAGAAGACTTCTCACCAATGGACTTAATTGGTTAAAGAATGGGTTGGTAAGTTAAAATGGTTAAACAAGTGGAAACTAAAAGTGTGCAAGATAAGAAATTCGTTGTGTTTTGATGTGTCCAATCGGACGTTAATTGAACACAAGGAAAATTAAGACATTTCATACTCAAAGTGATGAAATGTGCCAAGTTTCCTAGGTCTCTATTGCCCTTGACCATGCATGATAGGGTGATGGTTGTTGAGTCTTATTTGTGTATCTATTAACTTGTACACCTTGGTTCTTTGGCCATCATGCAATGAAATTGCTTGATTGATGGTTTTGGAACCAAGTGTATCACTCCTTTTAGATGTTTTAATGATAAGGAGAGATACATAGTATATACAACCTGTGATAATACTCTCTCTTTGCCCTGTTTGCTCTTTGTTGCAGTAAGGAAAAGTGGATCATTAGTGGCCGGCCAACCACTATTACTGGCCAACAAGCCATCAGTGTTGGACAGCAACCCCACAATGGTGGCCGGCCGGCCACCACTTCTGGCTTGTCAGCCACTAGTGAATTTTAGGCAGTGTGCTTGTGAAACATGGCAGAGTTGATCTGGAGAAGGAAATGGTGCAAGGGTTGTGCAACAGAGGCATTCAAGGGCTGACCGCGGATGTTCGTAGGGTGAAAACCGAGCATGCATGGGCCTCCCTCGCTTCCCGGGAATAGTTAGCTAATTAATTAGTTTAAATTGGCAATTAATTATTTATTTGTTGTAAATTAATTAGTTATAGCTAATTAGTTTGTGTTGTAATATTTAAATTAGTTTAATTAGTTGTAGCTAATTAATTTACTCGTTTAATTAGCTAAGATTAATTAAATTAGTTTGTGTTGTAATATTTAATTAGCTTAGCCTAGTTCAATTCTTAATTAATTAGCTTAGATAGTTAGTTAATTATTTGTTCAAGTTTTGTAATAATTAACTTAATTAGCTCAATTAGTTTAGCTAGTTAGCTTAATTCATTCGGACTCTCCTTCGTGAGAGCGTAATGTAATAAGGTGTATGTCTTCTAACCCTATGTCTTTTTCCTTTTTATTTATCCGCTTTTGATGGTCAGATTGGGGACATGTTTCGATTAGCATACCTTATGCTTGCATCCATTCATATTGTATTGCATACACCGAGACTCGGCGCATCATTCAAACTGCATTGTCATTTCAATACTTCGTTGAATACATGCTTAGACAGCATGCTGTTTAATTTGATCCACATGCCATATTAGCAGCTGAGCCTATTAGTTGCATTATCTCATGTGTTGCATTAGACATTTGGCATAGTTCAGAATCATGCATTTTTCTAACTCTTTTGTTTTATCTTAGCTTGGAGTACTGGGTGAGTTTTTAATGCTTTAGCATGCTTGCGTGAATATGAGTGATTACCATGTTTAGCATGCTTGCCATGAGGCTAAATGCTTACTTGTTAAACTACTTGAATGCCTATAGATGAAGGCTTGTTGTTTGAATTGGAATGATTCAATAGATGTACGTTTTAAGCCCACTTTGTTAAGTGGCAAATTTGCAAACTTTAAGCCCACTCGAGGTGGCAAAATCAAACCCTTTTCAAAACAAACATGTAATTGCGTTGTTCCAATTCGGGCGAACTAGTCTATACTTGCTTGTGTGCATCACATAGTAATGCTAGCTTAATAATTGGAACAAGAGCACATAATGTTGATAAAAATCATATCATGATTAGTAGAGACCGATCTTTGATCGGGTGAGCAAGGGTGCTCAATTCATGACCTTCCCCTCTCGTACCTAAGTTCCCGAGCCGAGGTAACTTTGGTGATGACAGACACGTGGCCTTTGGCACGAGCCATGGGTTTCCTAAATTTTTCCAAAATAAAATATTTAAGTGGCAACTTTGTATCTGGCAAAGCTGTCCAATTTTAACATTTTTTATTCAAAAATCGATTTTCCAAAAGATTTGTCGGATTTGGACTCTTTGGTGTTTATCAATTTCACATTGCACTTGTGAGGTTAGATTCAGAACCGCGGGAATCCGAACTGTCGGGCTATCTTTTGAGCGTCCGAAAGGGGGTACAAAAAAGTCGAGCTACACTATTCATGAGAGCACAAGGTGTTAACTCCATCCCTGACATAGAAGATGGGTATACCAACTCTACAGTGACATTTCCATATTGGGTCAAAATGCCACACATCAATCGATTCGATGGCTCTGAAGTTCCCATGGTTCATCTACGGCTGTTTTCAGACATCCTACGGCTAATGGGCCTGACCAGATTGTAGAAACTGTCTCTTTTTGGCCGGACCATGTCGGGAATAGCAGCAATATGGTATGCGAAGTTGGACGACTCTGTTAAGCAGAATTGGGAGAAAATAGCCGAGGCCTTCCGAGAAAGATCAGATAAGGATGGTAGTCCGCAATCTACACGGAAAGTTGTTACAGAAAATGATTGTCCTACCTCTGTTCACATTCACCGAGCTCCATGAGATGGGGGTTTAGATCGAAGACGCCCTGAAACAAGGGCTGATTACAGATGAGAAAGAGCAGGCAAAAAGGCTTTTTGTGCGCAGTTCTAATGTTACCACCAGTGGTTGCACAGCTACGAGGCCATCAGATGTAAGTGTTGTCACCACCACAACCAAGACTGCCAATTCCTTTGCCAACACAGCTCCACAAACTTCAGCCAACCCTATCCGATCCCAGAGGACCTTTACCCAACTCTACATGACCCTATCTCAAGCCATGAAGGTGTTGGTCAAAAAGGGGCACCTTAAACCAATAGAGCCTCTCCCACTACCTGATCCTCTTCCACCTAAACACAACCTATCAAAGTATTGTGTGTTTCACCAACAGCATCGTCATGATACCGACCAATGCTTCCGATTACGTCATGAGATTCAAGACCCCATTGACAACAAGGTGATCGCACCACCCTAGAAACCAAATGTAACTACAAACCCTCTCCTAGCCTACAATCAAATTCCCCCACCTCAAAATCTAAACCTAATCCATACACGGGCCATCCTCTATGACCCCAGCATATATATTACCCTTTCCCACCTACCAAGACTGACGTTGTTCATTCCTGAAAGCACAGATTTGTGCATGATGGACACGTCCACACTTCAACCTAAGCTTATGGTGGTGACAGTCACAGTAGAAAAGAGCTCGACCTTAGAGGAAGGTATGAGTCTGTTGTTGGAGGACTCTGAGGACTTACCTAATGGGGTGTACAATTCGAGTTGCTACAATGTGCCAACTAGTCAAGTCAAGCCGGAATTGGTGTTGCCAACTGTAGTGGAGGTTAATATGGTTAGCGAGGATGGCTCGAGCCAAGGGTTGGATGATTTGGCGGACATAAAGAAGGATTTAAACAACTTGCAGTTCTTTGACGAACAAGATCAAGAGGATGTACAGACTGGCTGGTTCGATTTGAATGGATCAACTGACAACTCTGGATGGCTGAGTGATGAGCCGAATAAGGAGGATGGAACTGAAAGGAAACTGAAGGAAGGGAAAGCAGGAATTACTGTAGTGGCCGGAAAGGCCGATGAAAATGAAAAACTGACGGAGAATGCTGGCATGGAAAATTCAGCTCAAGAACTTGACACTATGAGCACTATGGACACAGAACAAGAAGTTGTGCTAAAGCAGTTTGAACAAGAGAGGGTTGAAGACAACTAGAAAGCAGTATTGGTCTAACACCCTGTAGGGAATACCTGTGATGTGAAAGTGATCCGAACGGAGCCGGGCAACTGTTTGTCGGCGGCTGGAGGTGTATGGTGGGATGATGATTATCTACATCTAGCCCACACTAACAAAGACTGGGGTGAGTGCCTTCCAGAAAACATGTGGTACGCAGAAGAGATGGATCACATGACGAGAAGTTGGCAGTATTTTAAGCCACCACACTTAGATCAAGCTGAGGCATCTGGGAAAGACAGAGGTTAAAAGACAGAAAGAGAAGCAGTTGGAAGAAGAGGCAGTGTTAAAGCAGCTTAAGAAAATCCAAGTTGACATCTCAATTTGGGGTCTTCTCATGGCCTCTCGGGTACATCAACAGGCAGTATTGTCAATAATGGACAAAGCTAAATTGTCCATTGACACTACCCCTGAACAGCTTGTAGGATTGGTCTTCCCAAGTGGCATCAGGCCAAGCTTAATCTTTTCTGGCAAAGAACTGTTGCTGGAAGGCTCATCTCATAATAAACCTTGTACATATCTGTTGAGTGTAGGGAAAAATGGGTACCAGTGGTGTTGATAGACACCGATTCGGCTATCAATGTATATCCTTTCCACACAGCTTATGCCATCGGCCTTAGACTAGTAGACTTTGTGCCCACAGCCCAAGTAATTTGGGTATATGATAATATAAGCAAGGAAGTCATGGGCACAGTGCGAATTAGAGTCCAAGTGGGCCCAGCTCATCAAGATGTTGAGTTCCATGTCCTAGATGTGCCAGCCACCTTCAACTTACTTCTTGGAAGGCCCTGGTTGCATCATGTAAAAGCTATCTTCTCCACCCTCCACCAAATGTTGAAGTACCCTCACGGGAAAGGGGGTAGCGATTATTTTCGGGAATTCATCCATCCATTCCCCGCCAGAGGTAACTACACCAATGTTGGAGATCACTCATGGAGAGGATGATGTATTCCTCTTAGGGTTCACTCTGGCTAAAGCCCAGGTGGTGCAAACCATTTTGGCCACTGACGAGGGCATATATGTCAGTACCCAATCTATCTATTTCATGAATAAACTGCAACATGTGCCAAGAATGGGACTTCGAAGAAGTGGCAGGAAAGGTGTCACAACATTGACAGATGTGTCGCACAATCCACATGCCTTTGGTTTGGGTTATGTACGCACCAAAGAGGACTGGACCAGGAAAGGAGAAGAAATCAGAGGCAGAGCCAAGCAAGCCTAGAAACACTATGACCTCATCTACAGGCCAATCCTGGGAACGCTGAATTGTTCGAGAGGAAAAAGATTTCCCCTTTTGCAACTTTCCCAAGCCCTAGACGAATTCCACTAAGCAACGTGTTGTAGACACCCCATTTTGGCCACCCGCAAGACTCAAATGCTTGGTTTAATGCACTCAATGATGAAAGTTGAACTGTGAATTCGCAACGATTCGAAATCAATCAGGCTTCCAAAATATCCTCACGTCCTCAACATTTACCTTGTTTGAACCCTTGGGTTTCTTTTTTGGGCCATTTCTCACCCTGACGTGAGTTTGAACCAAAAAAACAGGGGAGGCCATCAAGGCCCGGCCGTGCATGAGTGATGGTTAGCCGGCCTTCGATGGCGATAATCACTGTTCTGGGCGAGAGGCCGACAGCTATTCATTTTTGAAGATATTTATCACATTTTCAGCTCGAATTCTATAAAACTGAAGCCCTGGGATTGTTTTGAGGGTTGAAAATTTTCAAGAAGAGATATATACACCTTGAGAGCCCTCCACTCCTCCTTCTTCCATTGCAAATTACCTTGGAGCTAACCTAGCTTGCTTACACCACCTATAAATATCATATACAACCTTGCCTTCCCATCCTAAAGCCTTGGTTAATCTTGAGGAAGTGTAATTCAAGCTTGAGAGTGCATTGAAACCAAGTTTGAAACTCCAAAAACAAGTTTAGTTCTTGAAAGGTATAAGCTTGTTTTCGCTTCTCTTGCCTTCATTTCTATCCTTTACTTCATTATTCTTGCTGTTTTGGTCGGTTTTGAGTTTGTTTGAAGTGTTGGAGTTGGGTTTGAAGGGTTACCAAAAGGGTAGAGAGAGCTTGCTCTTTCTACACCTTTATTCATAACTCAGGCCTTCTCCTTTTCACCCTTTTCCTTTGGTATTTACACTGATTTTCAGAGGTTTGAAAAGGTTGAAAACTATGTTTTGAAGCTTCAAAAATGGAGGGGTTAGCCACCCCTCCTCATCCTTGTTTACTAGCCTTAATTCTCATCCTTATTGTCTAGCTTTTTAACCACTTTTCATGCATGTTTCACCTCTGATTTTCATGTATTTAGGACTATTTTGAGGTTGTCTAAGCTTTTTCAATTGGTTCATGCCTTGTTTAATACACTTGAGGTCTCATAAGTTGGCTTGCTTGATTGTTTAATATGCTTTCTTTGTTTATTTTCATGTTTGGGGTCTAAGTTTGCTAATCAATCAGTCATTCCATATCTTTCACTCATGAGAATGGTTTCAACTAATTGAGGTTGCTCAATGCATGTAAAGGAGACCTACACTTAATGGCTTAATCTTAGAGATTCATCGTCAACGGTGTAGTCTCCTTCTCATGTTTTGGAAGGACCTCTTGTTTGACATCACTTCTCATTTAGAGGACTTTAACATCACATTTGGACAAATGGACTAATGAATGGTAAGGCCTAAAACAATTGGTTTAAAACTTGGATCAACACACCTAAAGAAAATGGCTTAAATAGCTTGAACTTGGCTAGACGTTATGCCAAGTTCCTTGTGTCAAGGGTCGTCAAGCATCAATTCATGGTGTTTTGATGTCCTTGAAGCGCATCAACTTCCCCTTTTTGAGTTCATTCCATGACAAAGAGGGGGGGTGGTCCATTTGCATTACGTTTATTGATTTTTGGTCCAAGATGATATCCAAGATCGTCAAGCAATCATATCGCTCATTGATGGTTTTGGAGTCAACCCCATCATTCTCTTGAGGTTTTCCCATGACAGAGAAGGAAGGAAGGACAAACAGAGCTTGAAAGTGCTCTATCTGCACTGATTTCACCTCAGAGCACAAAAATAAAGTTTGCACCAAATCAATGCACGGCCGGCCATCAGTAATGCACAGCCGGCCCTTGGTGTGTGGCCAGCAGTGCAATTTTGCAGAAATAGAGGCAGTAGCTGAAGGTGAAACAGAGGCAGTCTGGGGTAGACAGAGTAGCTTTCTGGCAATGCACATGCAACCTCCATCCATCTTCCATCATGCTCATATCGAATACGTTCGGTTATTTAATTGTTTTATTGGTATAAATAATTGTGTTGTAATATTTAATGTAATAATGTGTATATCTTCCAACCCCACGTCTTTCTCCTTTTTATTTACCTGCTTTTGATGGTTAGATTAGGGACATGTTTCAATTAGCATACCTTATGCTTACATCCATTCATTCGTATTGCATGCACCGTGGCTTGGCACACCATTCTAACTACATTGTCATTTCAAGACTTATTTGAATACGTGTTTAACCGCATGTTATTTAATTGAATCATATGCCATATTAGTATCCAAGCGTATTAATTGCATTCTTTACATGTGTTGCATTAGATACTTCGCATAGTTAGGAATCATGCATATTTTTCTAACTCATATTTTCTTAGCTTGGAGTACTATGTGAGTTTTTAGTGCTTTAGCATACCTGCATGAATGTGAATGTTGCCATGAGGCTAAATGCTTACTTGCTAAACTGCATGATTGCCTGTGGATGAAGGCTCGTTGTTTGAATTAGAACGATTCAACGAATGTATGTTTTAAGCCCACTTTGTTGAGTGGCAAATCATGTTTTAAGCCCACTATGTTTGGTGGCAAATCCGCAAACTTTAAGCCCACTTGAGGTGGCAAATTCAGACCATTTTAACAAACAAACATAAGTTGAATTGTTCCAAATTGAGCAAACTAGTCTATACTTGCTTGTGCGCATCACATAGTAATGCTAGCCTAATAATCAGAACAAGAGCACATAATGTTGATAAAAAGTGATATCATGATTAGTAGAGGCCAATCTTTGATCGGGCGAGCGGGGGTGCTCAATCCATGACCTTCCCCTCTCGTACCTAAGTTCCCGAGCCGAGGCAACTTAGGTGAGACGGACATTTGGCCTTTGGCACGAGTCATGGGTTTCCTAAATTTCTTCAACATAAAATATTTAGGTGGCGACTCTGTATCTAGCAAAGTAGTCCATTTTTGGCAATTTGATTCAAAATCAATTTTCTAAAAGATTTGTCAGATTTGGACTATTTGGTATTTATCAATTTCACACTGCACTTGTGAGATTAGATTCAGAACTGCGAGAGTCCGAACTGTGGGGCTTTTTTTCGAGCTTCCGAAAGGGGGCGCGAAAAAGTTGAGCTACACGTGTCCCTGGGCTCAAAATCTTCTTTGACCTGCAACTGCAAGATAGTGATACCGAGGAAAAGCTGAACCCAGTACTGAAGCTGAACAGAGCATGGAAAGTGACTCAAACAATAGCGAACTTGGAGTAGGGGCAGCACTGGCTTGTTTTCATACAGATCTTGCACCTGACTCAAAGAACTTGGGGGATAACCTTACCATTTTCGTGATCGGGGAAGAACAGGGTGTGAACCCAATTAGCAGCATTTTGGATGCATTAGAGGCACCATCTTTTATCTGGCAGCTGGAGAAAGGCTATCTGGTCTGAGTTCTGAGTTAGGTAATGAGCCTAGAATCTGATTCCACTGAGTCTGTGGAGTCGAAATCAGATTCTGATTCTCTGAGTCTGAATCTGGTATACCCGGGGGTGGTAACCCATATGCCAAGGTCTTGTCCAAGTCCTCTTTTTCTTTTGCTTTTGAGTCGGTTATAATCGAAAATCTGGATCTTATGAATGAAAACATTGCCGATTCTGAGTATTTCTCTGTGCCGCTTATTTATTGTATCAACCAAGATTTTTAGAATTTTAATGAAAATGAAGAGGAAGGAATTCCTCTGATTTTTAAAAACTTGATTAATCGAGAGGCTAAGAGGTTTGCTAAACCCTTTGCTGATGAAATCATTGCTATTAATGTAGGTACTGAAAAGGATTTGCGTTTGGTCCAGATCGGGTCCACGTTGTCTTCAGAAGAGAGCAAGCACTTAGTCGTTTTATTAAAAGATTTCAAAGATGTTCTCACGTTGTCCTACGAAGACATGCCTGGAATTGATCCTGAGATTGTACAGTATCGGATCCCTCTTAACCCCGAGGCCAGACCCGTCAAGTAGAAGTTGCGTAGAATCCGTCCGAATTGGGCAATGAAAATCAAGGAAGACGTCACCAAGCAAATTGAGGCAAGTTTCTTGTTAGTATCTGAGTATCCGACTTGGCTGGCCAACATCGTCCCAGTGCCGAAAAAGGACGGTAGAATCTGGGTGTGTGTGGACTTCCGAGACTTGAACAGAGCCAGTCCGAAGGATGACTTTCCTTTACTGCACATTGATGAGTTGGTGGACTTCATTGTGGGCCATGCCTTGCTATCCTTTATGGACGGGTTTTCCGGGTATAACCAGATTCTGATAGCGCCCGAGGACAAAGATAAAATTGCATTCACTACAAAGAGGTCAAGGTGTACATGGACGACATGATTGTCAAGTCCATAGAAAGAGAGGGCCACTACATCGCCTTGAAGAAAGTCTTTCAACGGATCAGAGAATACAGGTTGAGGTTAAACCCACAAAAATGCACTTTTGGCATAACAGCAGGGAAAATGTTGGGCTTTTTGATCACACAGAGGGGCATCGAAGTAGATCCTTCCAAAATCAAGGCCATCCTAGAAATGCCACCACCAAGGACTGAAAAGGAGGTGCAAGGCTTTCTAGGTAAAGTGCAATTCATAAGATGGTTTATGTACAAATTAACCTTGACTTGTGAACCACTATTTGGTCTCTTGAAGAAAGGGAAGAAATTCTGATGGGATGATCGATGTCAATTAGCCTTGGAGCAGGTTAAGTAGTACCTCCAGAATCTGCCTGTATTCTTGCTGCCAGAGCCGAGAAAGCCTCTGATTTTGTGCCTGTCAGTGACAGACACAACTATGGGCTGTATACTCGCTCAAGAATCTAAAGATAAGGTGTAGAAAGCCATCTACAACTTGAGCAAGAAAATGCTGGACTATGAGACCCGCTATACTCCATTAGAGAAAAGTTGCCTAGCCTTGGTATGGGCTACTAGAAAGTTGAGGCACTACTTGTTAGCCCACTCTGTTTTTTTTAGTTTCGAGATTAGGCCCCATCAAATATCTCTTTGAGAAACTGGCGCTTATGGGTAGGCTGGCTTGTTGGTTGCTTCTTATCTTCGAATTTGATCTCAAATATGTCACCTACAAGTTGGTCAAGAGGAGAGCTGTAGCGGGGTTTCTAGCAAACCACCTGGTAAATGGGGATGAGGCGATGGACTACTTATTCCCAAATGAAGCCATTTTGCAAGTTGAGGAGGAGACTTTGACGATGTAGTTTGACGGAGGAGCCAATTAGTATGGTTATGGGATAGGTGTGTTACAGATAGCACCCGACGACTCCCATATGCCTTTAGCCTTCAAACTCCAGTTCAAGGTGTCCAACAATGAAACAGAATATGAGGCGTGTATCGCTGGTTTAGAAGCCGCCCTAGAACTAGGGGCAAAAAGGTTGGATGTTATCGGGGACTCGAACTTAGTTGTTTCTCAAGCAAATACAGACTAGAAAGTCAAAGAATAAAAGATGAAGGTTTATCACCAGACCCTAGACATTCTGATTCCTAGGTTTGAAAAGCTGACTTTCACGCATCTACTGAGAGAGAATAACAGGTTCATTGATGCTTTAGTAACTCTATCTTCTATGGTAGACATCCCACTTAGAGTCCGGATGCATCCGATTATCATCAAGCAGAAATACACGCCGGCTTATGAAACTATCGCTGCAATAGATAAAGAGCAAGACAAAAACCCTTGGTACTACGATAGTTGGAACTTCTTGGAAAAGGAGATTTATCCACCATGGGCAAATGCCAAGGACAAATGAGGAATACGGTGAATGGCAGTCCAATTTATCATCTGCAGAGGTAAACTGTATAAAAGAGGTCATCTGGGAATGCACAAGTTGTGTGTCAAAGAAGTGGAATCGAAACGCCTGATGGAAGCCATCCATGGAGGAGAGTGCGGAGCGCACATGAACGGAGTGATGCTAGCCAGAAGATTCTCAAGCAAGGTTACTACTAGTCCACCATGGAGAAGGATTGTATTGGTTTTGTTCGGCGATGCCACAAATGCCAAATTCATGCTCATCGCATGAATATCCGCCGTAAAAATTGTACAACATGACTTCACCATGGCCTTTCTTAGTATGGGGAATCGACATCATCGGCGCAGTCACACCAAAAGGGTCAAATGGGCATGAATATATTTTGGTTGCAATCGATTACTTTACAAAGTGGGTTGAAGCTTAGTCCTACTCTGTGCTAAAAGCATCGCATGTGGCCAAGTTCATCAGAAACAATATCATTTGGTGGTACGGAGTCCCAAATGAGATCATATCAGATAATGGCTCCCACTTCAAGAAAGAGGTGATAGACTTGCTAGAAAAATACAATGTGGCTTTCCATAAGTCATCTACATACAGGGCGCAAACCAATGGAGCCGTTGAAGCTGCCAACAAGAACATCAAAAATATCTTGCAGAAGATGGTTAAGACCTACAGGGACTGGCCATATAAATTGCCATTCGCACTCTAGGGCTATAGAACTTCAATCCAAACGTCTACAGGGGAAACTCCTTATTCTCTCGTCTATGGGATGGAAGTTGTTTTGCCAATTAAAAATAGAAGTTCCGTCGCTGCGAGTTATGCCTGAGTGTCAGATAGCAGAGGCAAACTGGCAACATAGCAGATTTGAGGAGTTGATGTTGTTTGATGAGAGAAAGCTGAAGGCATTGTATCATGTTCAGGGTTACCAGCATAGAATCGCCAGGGCTTTTAACAAGAAAGTTAAGTCCCGGAATCTCAAAGAGGGGGATATGGTGCTGAAAGACAACTGAACTCCCATTCATGACCCTAAAGGCAAGTTCAGACCCAATTGGACTAATCCATATATCATCAAAGCTATCTGGTTGGGTGGAGCTGTTGTTCTCATGGACTTAGATGGCCTGGAATTTTCACAACCGATCAACATGGACAAGTTGAAGAAATACTATCCCTGAGAGGCTCGCTAGGACGAAAACCCAAAAGGGCGATCCTAGGCAAAGTTAGAGCATGAAAAATTAGAAATAAAGAAAAATTGAGCTCGCAAGGTTGAAAACCCTAAAGAGTGACTTTGGCAAAAGTTAGAGCGCAAAAGGAGAGAGTTAATACTCGAGGTGAACTTAAAACGAACTACGTAAGGCCTGATTCCCATCTTAGGGATACGCAGGCAATTTCATCCTGAAGTCAGCCGTAATCACCTCTAACTCAACTGTCCTGTCCATATGTTTGAACAGGTCATCTTTGTCTGTTCTTTTACTTGAGAGTTCGACTGTGATCTTCATTCTGGGAAAAAGAGTTGGTTACAATGCGGAACAGTGGTGTTCAATCAGGGGCATCTCTAATCTTTTGATTCAGGGTTGTACATTTTAAGGATTGATTTTGTGCGTGTCAAGTGGTGACCCTTTTCGAAAATGGTTTTGGAAGGTTTTAATAAAAGTTGATTTTGTTCAAAATTTTACCTTTTACAACTTAGACCATTTTTGGACCAAAAGGAAAATTTTTAGTGCTCACAACTTTAATTTCATTGATTTCAACATAAAGTTCTCCAACTCTCTAATACAAATCAAAGTTGCTTTTATTACATCAAAAAAACTTTAAAAGAAAGGTTAAAGCAATAAACTAAGGGCAAATGTGAGTTAGGTGCTCCTGCGTCCTCTACTCATGCTTATGGAAGCTTCTGAAGCCAAAGTGGGCCCCGGTTTGTGCCTCATCCTCGAGCCAAGCCAAACACTCGCCGAAAAGGATATAACTAAAACTAGGGCTAGGGACCAGAAGCTCTCTTGTCCTCCAAATAGTAAGGTACCTAGCCAAGTGTGAACCACAGATGGGGAATGAAACCAGGTACTCTACCCCCTCCTCTGGACAGGTCTGATCATGCCCAAACTGACGTCTGAACCGAAAAGGGAAATAGAACACGCAATGCATAAGGCCAATCAATTGTATGCCAAGCTACCGAGCCATACTGTAACTCATCTCGGTTAGATCAAGCCGGGGGCAACACCAAGCTATGTCAGCAGCAGACCTGTTACACATCTAGTTGCACCACCATCCCTTATTCGAGAAATCCACTAGTCGGTGGTAGAAGAAATAACCTCGAGTAGAGTACTCAGGGCAAAAGTCCACTGCCTTTAGTTTATCCATAAGCCACACTTGGGAAAGGATGAAAGAAAAGAGAGATTAAAGAATAGATAGATGTACATTGAGAGAAGAGTAAGGAAAGGGCTTTGAGAGAAAAATAGAGCATGAGTGTCGAGTGATATGAGCAACACATATGAGAAAGGGTAGGAAACGATACCTGAAGAAGTAGTGGACTCCACGCAAATCTGGTAGTCTCTTGCTGATGAAAGGCATCTAAGCGTCTAGGCCAGTGCCAAACCAATGCAACTCTTGCCTTCTTTCAAACCTTGGGCCACTTCAATCGACCGAATGCTGGACCTGCCAAAACTAGGGGCAAGAAGGAAATATGCAAGGATACATAAGCATAGGGCATGTTGCCGAAAACCCTACCAGAAAAGGTCGTCTCTGCCACCGATGTCAAAAAATCAATGAATCAAGCTGGGTATGTCCAGCTCTCCGTTGTGGGCCAAAGATTGAGCCTCGTGTAGAGTGAGCCCACACATCCGCCCCAAAGCTTAGGCGTGGCCAAAACGGGGTTGAGGCATGATTTCCTCATCGTGCCGGGATTCCATTAATGCCTCAAATTGTTTAATTGTCAGGCATATTTCTTGTCCCCCGAAGTGAAAGACATGTGTAATTGGGTCCCAGCATCGGGCCGCAGCATAGAGGAATGGAAAACAAAGTGGAGTACAGTTCAATAGAAAAAGTGCATTTATGCCAAAACCCTGAAACTTACCATTTTCGTACCGTCTAAAGCAGCTATCCAATTCGAGAGTTTTTCAACAAAAAATTGCTCCATTTGTGGAAGAAATTGCAACTGAAATGAGGTTCTGGAGAAGAAATCATGAAGCTGAATCTTTTGTAAAAGATAAGGCTGTGAATGGATGCCAGCTGTCAACAATTTGGAGGTTACTAGTGGCCAGCAGACCATCTCTTGTAGCCGGTAGGCCCCCTCCTCTGGCCAGCAACCTTCATCTCTGGCCAGCAGCTTTCCCCTTTTAGCTTGTCGTCCACCTATGTGTTGGGCAGTGTTGGAAGCATGTGTTTCGTCTTGATCTTTGAATGTTATAAGATCTTGTTTTGAGTCTTTTGGTTTTAGTAAGTTTGTTTATTTATATTTGAGTTGTTTTTGCTTTGTTTAGCGAGTTGTGTTTTATATTTTGTATTTCGATTGTTGGTCGATTCATTACCCGATTAAGAACATTGTTTCACTCAAGCGCTCTCTTAGCCAATTCGATCCCACGTCCATTTCATGCAAATATGGTGCTCATGATGTAAAAATGACAACACTTTTCATAAAAACTACGAGTTTTTATTCCGATCATGGTTTTTACAAAAGAGGCGTACAAGTTTCAAAAGCAAATAAAACCTATCTGAAGCTATATATGAACTAATGCTACCAACAAAAAGAAACTAAGCAAAAAAAATATAAAAACATCAGCATCGGTCATCTCATGCTCGAGAGGCCCTCTTCACCCTCTTCTTTGAAGAGAAGGACTCGAGGGCACTATCTTCATCGACACCACTGTCCGAATTAGTCTCTGAACCCAAGCCGGTATCATCTCCGCTCTCTGCCACAGAGCCCACCTCGATAACATTTCTACTCTCGGATCTCGACCCAATATCATCGTCTCCACTCTCGGATGACTCAGAATGCCGACTCACTGCCTCTTTGGAGTCACTAGTCTCAATATCATTGTCACTCAAGATGGGCTCTGAAGGACTACTCAAACCTCAGGTGCCCCTATTCTTGCCCCAACCACGGCTCACATCTCAGCTACGAGCTGGGGCCTATCTCTTTCTCCTCTCTACTGCTGGAGGAGGTGCTACTGATGCCACTAGTGCCATCGGTGCAAATAGAATATGGAAAAAATAGTTGGCAACATATCTGCTACAGTGTGTGTATTAGATACAGGCATAGTATGCAGAATAAGTATCATGCAGGAATCAGATGCAGTATGAGTACAGTGTGTAAGTACAGTGTGGCAATGCAGTGTATCAGTGCAGTTTTGGAAATAGTACAGTTGAAATGCCCGTGTATCAGTGGAAATATGATAGCGTGATACGTAAACAAAGTTAATAATGAAATGCATGTTGAACTGAAAGAAAGTACCTGGATACCGTGGAGACCAAGTAACGTCTCCCTCCTCTGCACCATACCTATCAGAGAAGCCACCAGCTCACGGAGGCTCCCCGTATACTCTATAGATGCCTGCAAATGTTTTTGGATGATCAATGTCTGCAATAAACATATCTGAAATGGAAATGTATGGTGCAAATGGTAAAGTGTGGCCCAAACCTAGAACATGCCTTGAACTCCAACAAGCTCATGCCCAGTCTCTGCCGGCTCAATCGGGATCTGGTAAACAGTCCCAACATGCCGCCAGCATGTGAGCACAGTGGGAAGCTCCAACCAACGGATAGTCTTCCTAACAAGGGGAGCCCCTCTAGTATGGGCCCTAGTCACCCGGATTACCTCGCCTGCCGCAAGAGCCACTGCACCCTCGCTTGCGTAAGCACCCGTCAGAGGAGGCATAAGGTGAGTCTGAATAAAGGTTGTGTAATAGCCCTCTTCTCTGAAGAAATCAGTGTCTAAGCCTACCATGAACTGTATGACTGCGTCAACAGATAGGCTATCCGTTGTCCTCATAGACTCCGAAAGTGGCATCGAAATGACTGGATCAGGCAAGCCCACAGTCTAGCAAACGAATCTCTCGTTCAAGAACCAAGCCCGGTAGAATAGGCCCTCCAGTAGAATCTGGAAGTGCGATGTGCCCTAGGCTCCCACGTACTGGTCCCGCACCCCGGCCGGCATCATGGCCCAAGGCTACTACATGATCTGCAAACAGAGAGTGTACAAATTGTTAGTTGTCATCAGTTGCTGAAATATGAATTAGAGTAGTTATAAATTACTGTGTTTTGGAGTACCTCGTGGGCGGCCACAGTATCAAAGTAATAGCGGAAGAAGACAAAGGTCTAGCGACTCCGACGCTAACACCGACCATCGTATCGTCTCGAGTAAGGAACCACCAGGGGGAGCTCATCCATAGGCTCTAGAGCGAGGGCTGGAAAATACGCATAAACACATAGCTGTAAAGAAAATGCAGTGATATGTGATCAACAAAGCATGAACAGATATAGAAAGTGCAAAGCAAAAAGCACAAAGCATGAACAGATATAAAAAGTGCAAAACAAAAAGCACAAAGCATGAACAGATATAGAAAGTGCAATGCAGAAAGCACAAAGCATGAATAGATACAGAAAGTACAAAGCAGAAAGCACACAGCATGAACAATATAGAAAGTGCAAAGCAGAAAGCACATAGCATGAACACATAAAGAAAGCGCCAAGCAGAAAGCACATGTGTTGAACAGATATAAAGAAGAAAATGTGAAGTAGAAAGTGTAAAGTGCAAAGAGGGAACTGAAATACATACCTCCCAAGCTCACCAGTAGCATCCGATCCTCTCTCCCCTCAGGTAGGAGGTAGAGCTCATATAGCCGTATAGGGTGGCAATACCAGCTCCGCTCTAATCGTAGAAGCGTACCTGGGAAAGGGTCACCAGGGTGCTCAACAGATATAAACCCATAGTGTTCCACCTGTTCGAAAACAAGGTGGTACCAAGGACAAACATCAGGAAGCCTCGGCATACTGCTCCATCTCCTCTAGTGTCTCAAGCTCGCTCCCGCGAAACTGTTCGATGAACCAATTGTATCTCACCATGGCTGGCCAGTACATAAATGGGCGCGCTCCCAACAGATCGATCTAGGAAACCTCCCACTTCCCCATATCTGTGTCAAAAGGGATCGGATCGGCCCCTACTCCTAAGCCAGTGATCATGGCAAAGTCGTAGAGAGTCATTGTCATCTCCCCAGCAGTAGAGAAGTGAAATGAGTTGGTGGTGTCCCACTACCTCTCCACTAGTGCACCTAGAAGGGAGCGGCTCGCTATGACGCGTGTCAGGCCAAAGCAGAAAAGGCTGAAGCCAGTCTCATTGATGATGTCGCGAACCCCGGTAAGATGCTCGTCGTACCAATCCCTCAACATCGTAGCTCCGTACCCCCTGTAGGCACGAGAGTCTCCTTGTGACAAAGAACAGATGAATCAGATGAAAGGCAGTGATGAAAGTACAGTCAGATAAAAAGCAATGCAAGAAATACAATTAAAAGAAAGGCAGGAATGCATGAAAATAGAATTCATACCTCAGTAGCACTGGATGAAAGGTGGGACGCCGACTCCCTCAGCAGAAGGTCCTCTGGTACCCTGCGAGCAAAGTCGCTGAAACGCTTAATACCTCCAGGCGGTAAGATGTGTATGCGAGGATGATATGTCGCCAGATCAAAGGACCACACTCTCATTGGTAATGGCTCTGGCCCCAACTCTAGGACAAACTCCACCTCAAGGTCGGCCTCAATGTCCTCAGCCGCCCTGCCTACCTCGACAGCTGTTGGCTCCTCTACTTCGGCAATAGGTGGAAACACAAGTCGAACCTCTAGAGGAGTTCCATTGTGAGGAATCTCATTTGTTATATGGAAAATGGGTGAAAAATAGGTGGAGAGTGAAGAAAAATAGAGAAAATAGGATAAACTTGGAAAAAGTCAACCCTAGGAGAGAGAGAAAATGGGAGAAAAAATCAAAGCCCGGGAACGTTCATGAAACTTGAGAAAAACTTAAGGGAAACAAGCCTAAAGTGGTGAAAATCCTAGAAAAAGTGACGAAATCAAAATTTAATCGGTTCAAAATGTAGAGAACTAAGAGGGTTTTGCGAAAAAAATTTGCGTGGGGCATTGGAAAACATGTATAAAGCACGGATCTAGAGAGAGAAAGTGTCTCGAGAGAGAGGAAAAGGATTTTCGGTCTTGTGGGTGTGAGGAAATGAAGCCTTGAGCCCTATATTTAAAGACCTGAAACGAAAAGTCATTTTTGCCCCAAATCAGCCATCGGTGGCCAGTAGGACACCATTGGTAGCCAGCAGGCCACAGTAGTGGCTAGCAAGGTCTTCTTGTAGCCGGCAACTTCTCCTAATGGCTGGCAGCTGGCAGCTGGCCGTTGACTCTCAGATGGGTCCTAGTGCTGTTTTGTGCTTCTACTTCCAGTGCGAATATGTCCCACTTGCTACTATGAACGAGGTGTATCCTTTTCTCTGAGAGGTAAATCGGAAAGTGCCACCAAATATCACTTTATTTGTTTTGCCAAAGTTACACCTTTGTTCTCTTCTGTTGCATAAAATATGCATTTCATATATATGCATGTTGCACACACGTCTTATATCATTTATGATTCATGCATAGAATATGCTTTTTGTTTCTTGCATAGAACATACCTTCAAATCAACATCATACGTCGGTTGTCTATCTTGCTGTAGACACCCCATTTTTGACCGACCTCAAGACTTGGGCATTACTGATGGTTTGCTCGGTGTTGAGAGGTGTGCAGGGCACAGGTTCAGTTTCTTCGGCAAGAAGAGAGGCAAATCTTCCCAAACACTTTGTTTAAGGGTTTGGAGTTGAAGAAAAGAGGAGAGGAGGGGAGAAAATAGGTTGGAGAAGAAGTTCGCCATGAATCCGGGTAGAAGAAAGTCTGCGCGGCTTCCCCGAAATAGGCATAACTCTTTGTACAAGAGGAATTAAAATATGGGGCCACCACCATTGGAAACCTTACTTCCGGGGCATCATTTTACACTCAAGAATCTCCTAAGTCCAAATCCGGGGGGAGGAGATATGGTTGGTTGAAGTCCGGTTGGACCGAATCTGCGCGGCTTTACGGAAAATGGCATAACTTTTTGCACAGGAGGAATTTTAATGCAAGGTTTGTGCCATTGGAAAGCTAACTTCCGGGGCTTCAATTTGGACATCCACCGGCACTTTTTACCTTACCGATTGCCGACCGGCACAAAAGATATCCGACCGGCACAAAATATTGCCGGCCGGCCAAAAATGCCCAGAACTCAGATTTTTGACAGATATTTTGCTATACCCTGTGGCAGATATTTTTAATTGGATATTTCGACCAAAAGATCTTATTTTGACATATATAAGGCCTTATATCTCATATGCTTAGGGTTAGAACAAAAAAGATCAAATTTTGGGAGCTTCTCACTCTAGATTTCTCTCTCTCTCTACCCAAAACCTCTCAAATCCTTGGCCATTTCTTCATCACCACCAAGAACCACCACCACCACTCCATTTCCAGCAGTAAGGGGAGCTTTTTCAGAGGCCAAAGGTGTTGCAACTCAAGCCAAGAAGCAACAAAAGTGTGGTCTTCAAGGGTAAGTGTCCATTTCCCTCTTTTGTAGCACTTTTTTGCACCATTGCTTAGGCCTATTTGCTTACTATTTTGGACTCCGACCAGAAATGAAAAGTTCATTATTTTGAGCCATATTTCATGTTTGTTTAAGGGCTCAACCTTGTTTGAGCCCTCCATTTGGTACTTGCTTCAATATCCTCTTATATGCCATTATTTTGCATTGAATATTTGGCCTATGTGTGATCTGTTTCCAAGCATAATGTAAACTGTGAGTGGGCCTATTTTGAGCCCCTCTTCAACATTGAAGAAGGGCTCAACCCTGTTTGGCCTCTCTATCATGCACTTGCTTCATAATCCCTCATATTTACCGTAAATTTGCATGATTTGTTTGACCTTCATGTAGTCTGTTTTGGAGCATGTCATGAACTGTGATTAAGCTTATTTTGTGTCCCTCTACAATATTGTAGAAGGGATCAACCTTGTTGGGGGTCTCCATGTTATACTTGTCATTATACCCCTCTTTGGCCCTCGTTTTGCATGCTTTGTTAGACCTATTTTGCTTCTGTTTTCGGCCATGATCAGGTCTGGAAAGAATCATATTTTTTCCTTCTTGTCATCTTTTGTTAAGGGTCCAAGGCTATTTTATGCATTTTTTGTATACCTCATATTATAGCCTTTGTTGGCTTCAATCTTGCATGGCATTTCGGGCATGTTTTCATATTGATTTGGGGGATGTCATCTACTGTGAGTAGTCATATTTTTGGTCCCTATTCAGTGTTGTAGAAGGGTGTTTTTCCATTTGGGCTTTGCATATACCACTTGCTTCATAGCCTCCCTTGTGGAGCCATTTTTGTATGTCATGTTAGCCCCATTTGTGATTGCTGTTTGCCCATGTTTTGTACTGTAAAAATGTGATTTATGGGGCTGCCTTGCTTCTTCCTTTTCATGTCATGTATCAATTATGCATGTTTGGTGTAGCTATAGGCCATTTCGGGTGCCAAAATTCATGTTTCGGGATCATTCCATGCATCGGGTACACTTTGGCCATGTTTCAGGACTGTTTTGCCCCACATTTCAGTGCTTAAATTCATTTGCATGGTTGCATATCATATTTCCATGCCATTTCATCGCGTATGCCATTGCCTCGGTTTGCGTGCCCGTGTGCACGCATTTCGAGGCACTTCGCTTTTATCCGATGGCCTCCTATGTGAGTGTGGCAGAGGCCCACTTGTGTTGGTGTAAGTCCATGTTGCATTGTGTATGCCATGTTTCAATGCGTTGTGCATGTTATGTTGTTAGCGTTGTGTATGCCATGTACTTGCATTGCATGTTTGTATGTTAGCTTGCATGCTTAGGTCGCATGTGCATTGTTGTGCATTGCCTTGCCTCTTGATCAACCATGATTGAGGTTGGGTCCCTTGTATGTTTGGTGTGCATTACATTTGATATTAAAATGCACACTTGACTCTTTGGCCATCATGCATGGAAATGCGCGATTGGTGGCCCGAGAATCGAGGCACATGCCCCTTTGAGTCAATAGCATGATAAGGGGTGTGTATAGTGCATAAATACCTTGAATCACATTGCCATGCATGTTGTTGTCCTCTGCTGCTGTGGGTTGCAGGTTCTGCAGGTGTTAAGTGCCGGCCGGCACTATTTAGTGCCGACCGGCAGTCAATTGCCAGCCGATAACTTCATCTAGTGCCGGTGGCCTCCTTCTTCAGCCGGTGGTGCTCTACCCCAGCCGGTGGTATTCCCCAGTGCCCCGAGAGGCACTCCTGGGACTTTGGCAATTTTTAGAGGAGGATAGCAGGGGAAACAGAGGCAATCCATGCATGGCAGTGCGATTCCGAGCCAGTTCCAAGCGCGCGCTGCATTTGGCCCTCATCCCGAGGCGATTTACTGTTTAATTAGATTAATTATTTTATTTAATTAATTTAGTTGGTTTGTAATATTTAATTAGCTTGCGTAGTTAATTAGTTATTCGATTTTGTATATTCTTTCGGTCCCTCCGAGCGAGGGCAAATTTGTAATAAGTGTATGTGAGTGGGTGTATGTCTTCCAAACCCCCATTTCTTTCTATCCCTTTTATTTACCCGCTTATGATGGTAGATTAGGGCACATCTAAATTAGCATACCTTATGCAATGCATGCGTGCATTCATGCATTTGTTTACATATATCGGGCTCGGTACATCATACAAACTGCATCGTACTTTCAATTCCAAATTGAATACGTGATAGTTGTTGCATTTCATGTGCCATGCTTAGGATAGCCGAGCCTGTCTAGATTACATTCCGTATGCGATGCATTAGTCACTTAACATAAACTAGGTCATGCATGTTTGCTAACCGGGTTATTGTTTTTGGCACGGAGTACGATGTAAGTTTTTTATGCTTTAGCATACCGCATGTGTGTGAATGTTGCCATGACAGTATGCTTACCATGCGGCTAAATGCTTATGTGTTATAAACTGCTTGAATGCCTGTGGGTGAAGGTTGGATCGCCTGAGTTGGAACAACTCATTAAAATCCGTATTTTAGCCTACTTGCGAGTAGCAAAATCTAACACGTTTTTCGAGACAAAACGGATATGCAATGTTTATTTCCAAGTTAGGCAATCTAGTCTATACTTTTGTGTTGTGCGCATCACATAGTAATTCTAGGTTAATAACCGGAACAAGAATGCATAAAGTTTTCAAAAACGGATATCACGGTTAGTAGAGGCCGGTCTTCGGACCGGGCGAAAGGGGGTGCTCATAGCTGACCTTCCCCGATCGTACCCAAGCTCCCGAGCCAAGACCACTTTGGTGATGACGGACATGTGGCCTTCGGCACCGAGTCAGGGTTTCCTAAATTTCCCATTTTAAAATATTTAGGTGGCGACTCTGTAATCTGGCAAAGCAGTCCATGTTTGGCACTTCTTTTCAAAATCAGTTTTTCTTCAAAACGATTTGCCAGAGTTGGACTCTTTGGTTCAACATTTAGAACCGTGACAATTTGAGTCCTTCGAACTGTAGTGACCCCAATATGAACGGAACGGGACTTAACCCTCCCGGGGCGTTCGGGGGACGTCTACAGTTTCTGGCGACTCTGCTGGGGAGTTTAGAGAGCTTGACTCGAACTCGTGATATCCTGTTTTGACTACACTTATGCGTTTCTTTGCATTGCATGTGCATTGGTGCGCCTAGGACACCGTGTTGGCCATCTGCTATTCCTGAGCAGTTTGCTGGAGGCTTGTCTTGTCAAGGCATGTCCATAAGGCTGACCGGTTGCGGGCTCTGCCAGTATGGGAACACAAACCCCGGTTTTACCGGGGCACCCTTTTTGACCATTCGACCTAGTGCATATTCGGATCCATAGTGACCATTCCAAACTAGGACAGGTTGCTTACCCGATATAGGTTGTTTGAAACCGCTGCGTGCGTAGTGAAACCCTAGCTCCTGACAAAATAGGACAGGGAAACCCTACCCCAACATAGGGGTGTATTGGCTCTCATTTACTTGCTATGTGCTTTTAGAGTGTATCTCTACAGGGAATGCATATACCAGTTTGCGAGTCTGGGTATCCGGCCTGCGGGCACCAGTATTAGTATTTTTGAGAATCAGTTATATCTGCGGGTATCAGATTCAGATTTGGGACAGTGATTCTGGGGAACAGTGATCAGTATTGGGTACAGTCATTCCGCTATGCTCATATCCGTTCCAGTGAAATCGAGCTGAGATGCTGTCTGTTTTCTCTTTTGCTAGGTAGTCCTGGAACTATAGCTTCAGAAGGCTCCACTATCCCCCGGGTACATTGGATTTGTGCTGATAAACTTTGTCAGGTCAGAGACTCAGTTCAAGGGTAATCAGGGCCAGAGAAGGCTAGTCAAGCATAGACCACCAGCACCACAGCCACCAGATCAGTGATCTTTGAGCAGTTGGGTAGAGATTTTCGAACTTACAGCAGGTACAGATATACCAGTTACTCAGTTAGACCAGGACAATATGTCGAGTCTGGAAGAGATGGTGCGCCAACTCCAGGATAGTATGAAAACCATGCAGCAAGACGCTGTCTGTCAAGCAGGATTCGCCAAGCAACGGGCTGTGGTCATAGCCCAACAGGCAGAGACAATTGCCAGGCTAGAGCAACAAACCGGAGCATCTGCTTCGCATCAAGCTCCTCCACCACCAGGGGTTCAGACACCCGGGGAAACACCCAATGTCCGGGAAGGTACGGACATTCCGGTAGGGCCGGCTCCGCTCCCAATTTTACCCCAGCAATCCAAAACACCTACCAATCTGCCGGACTCTCCCTTCGAGTTCGAAGCGGACCCCACAGCGCTGAAGCTGAGTAAGCTGGAAAAGATGTTTAAGAAATCCCAAGGAGTCAAGTCCATTCCCGACATTGAGGATGGGTATACAGACGCAGCTGTGACGCTGCCAGATCGGTTCAAGATGCCACAAATCGACCGATTTGATGGGTCCGGGGACCCCATAGTACACCTGAGGCTGTTTTCAGATATCTTAAGGCCGATGGGCCTCACCAGACTACAGAAGCTGTCTCTGTTTGGCCGAACCCTGTCAAGTGTGGCGGCCATCTGGTACGCGAAACTGGAAGACGATGTTAAGAAGAATTGGGATGAGATGGCTGAGGCCTTTATTGCTCAATACTCCTACAACACACAGATCGAGGTCACAACTCGTGATCTCGAAGCCACCCGCCAAGAACTAAATGAGGGTTTCTCAGAGTTCGTGACGAGATGGAGATCAAAGGCCTCAATGATGACTACAAGGCCTTCTGACAAAGACCAGATAAGGATGGTTGTGCGCAACCTCCAACCCAGGATGATGCAAAAAATGATAGTTCTACCCTTTCCTACCTTTGCGGATCTACACGAGATGGGGGTACAGATTGAGGACGCTATGAAGCAGGGCCTTATTGACCAGGAGAAGGAGCAACCTAGGAGGGAATTTATCCACAATTCAAATGCGACCACCAGTGGTGACGTAGCTACTATAACTTCAGATGTGGGCATAGTCACCACCACCACACAAAAAATGACCACCCCATTCGCCGGTACATCCGAAACTAGCTCACAAACAGCCAAACACCCACCTCAGGGCCAAAGGGTGTTTACCCCACTGTACATGTCTCTGTCAACGGCCCTGAGGGTCCTGATCAAAAAGGGGTATCTGAAGCCACTGGAGCCACAACCATTACCAAAGAAACCCCCTCCCTCACATAACCCAGCTGACCACTTTGCCTTCCATCAGCGAGCTGGCCATGACACTGACGTGTGCTTTCGTCTTCGTCATGAGATCCAAAACCTCATTGACAGCCGGACGATAACTCCACCTTCAGACCCCAATGACCAAGTACCTCATCCACATCTCAACCTAATCCATACACTACCATCCACCTTTGACCCCAGCATATACATCACCCCGGCCCATCTACCCAAACCAGAGGTGTTTATCCCAGAAAGCATGGACTTATGCATGATGGGTGCACCTGAACCCCAATCATCTCAAACCTGTGAACCCACTACTTCCGAGCTGATGAGGATGATCGAAGATCTTCAGAGAACCGTAGCAGATTTGGCCTTTGGAGTTTTAGCTCCATCATCAACTGCGTCACATACCAGGGAGTTCATGTCGAAAGGTTCCCTAACCTTGGGACGGGCTGCATTGGGAGAAGGCCAATCTATTACCAAAGTGGAGGCCAGTGATAAGAACAAGGCTGGGGCAAGCATTAGTCCCCATGAACATCTTCAGTTGGCTGCTGAGGCTTTGAAAGCTGAAGGACTGAACAAAGAGCAAGCCCTTGCGGTTGTTGTAGAAGCTGTGGATGACACTTTCGCCAATCAAGTTGGGGGCAGTTTGAATCAAGGGGTAAGCCGGGAGAAGGGCCTTTGTACCAGGGATATTCCTTTCAGCTCTAGCCCCGTACTCGGAAGAGACCAGCAAACCCAGTCAGCACCTGTCAATCCCTTTGCTGGTGCATCCAGCAAAAAGCCACAAACCTCAAAATACCCACCTCGGGGCCAGAGGGTGTTTACCCCACTGTACATGTCACTATCAGCGGCCTTGAGGGTCCTGATAAAAAAGGGGCATTTGAAGCCCCTGGAGCCGCGGCCCCTATCAGAAAAACTCCCTCCTACCCATAATCCGGCCAAGTATTGTGCCTTCCATCAACAAGTTGGCCATGTCACTGATAAATGTTTCCGTCTTCACCATGAAATACAAGATCTGATTGACAATAAGGTCATCGTCGCACCGGCCCCTGCAAAGTCTATCGGCACTGGATCGGTGAATTTGGGGGATAATGTGATGTGATCAGGAGGTGAACCACCTGCGGGCGGCGTTCAGTTTACTTCAGATGTGGTGGATGGCATGCACCGTTTTGAGCGATGTACAAATGCTGTTAATTTTGCTTTCTGACTTGGGTATTGGGTCAGTTTTTGTTGTGTTGCTTCGAGTCTGTCTCCTTATTTCGAGTCAGTCTTTTTATTTCAGGTCTGTCTTGTTGTATCGAGTCAGTCCTGTTTTGTTGAAGTCAGGTGATTCCGGGAATGTTACCTCGGACATCACTATCTTGTTTTGTGTTTGTCTTTTTGCTTTCTTTTGAGACTGTTTCTGTCAGGGAGCCAGTTGTGCCAATAGATCTTGAAAGAAACAGCAGTGATTTTTACGCTCTCGCGTTTGCTTCTGCCGTGTGCCAGTTGTGCCAGAAATTCTGAATGAGATAGCAGTATTTGACTGGGAACTCTGTCTTTTCTGTGCCTTGAAGTCATTGTAATGACCTAAGTTTTTCAAAACTTTTTGAACACTGTGGTAAAAACAAAGAGGAAGGAATTCCTCGGGATTTGTAAAACTTTGATCAAATTGAGAGAAAGAGAGGCGTGCTAAACCCTTAATGAATGAAATCATGCTTGTTAGTGTGAGTACTGAGAAGGACCCTAGCTTTGATCCAGATTGGTCCTACACTGTCTTCAGCGCGAGCGATTTGTCGCTTTCTTAAAAACTTTCAAAAATGTTTTGCGCGGTCCTGCGAAAACATGTGTGGAATCGCTCTTGAGATTGTGCAGCCTAGGATCGCTCTCAGCCTCGAGACTCGACCCCTCATTTTCAAACCTTGAACTTGCATTCAGAACGTTCAACGGTCAACTACAATGTGAGGCCTGTGTGGCTAGATTTGAAGCAGCGCTCGAACAAGAGGCACCGAAGTCAGATCAAGAGGATCAGATGTTGTCAAAAGAAGCTTGCAAAGCTAGATCAGAAGCACCCCTCGAACTAGGGGTAAAAAACATCTGATGTGCTCGAAGAGCCAAAGGCGGATCTTTCTGCAAATCAATACAACAGCCACTCTCCTGGATACAGAGGGCTTCAATCTCTAAACCATTTGGCATGGACTTGTTACACTTTTACCCTTTGAGAGGCTCGCTGGGCCGAAAACCCGGAAGGGCGACCCAGGCAAAAGTTAGAGCAAAGAAAAAAATACAAAATACAAAAAAAAGAAATACAAAAATACCAAAATACAAAAAATACAAAAAAGAAAAGAAAAGAAAAATGCAAAAAAGAAAAAGAAAAAAGAATGAAAAGACGAAAAAAGAAAAAAAAAGAAAAACAAAGCTCGCAAGGTCGAAAACCTGCAATAGGCGCCTTGGCAAAAGTTAGAGCATAAAAAGGAGAGGTTAAATACCCGAGTGTACCTTAACCCCGAACTACGTAAGGCTTGATTCCCATCTTTGGGATACGTAGGCAACTTCATTCTGAAGTCCAGCCGTAAAACACTTCACATTCGATTGTGTCCATGTAATGGTTTTGACCATCCTTGCCTTCTCTGTATCCGAGAGTTCGGTTGTAATCATCGCTCTGAGGACTGATCACAATGCGCCGCGGTGCCATTCAAACAAGGGGCAACTTTCCGTTGCCATACAGTGTGCCGCGGTGCCATTCAAACAAGGGGCAACTTTCCGTTGCCATGCAGTGTCCTTCAAACAAGGGGCAATTTTCCATTGCTTATGGGTCCGAGGTTGTGCATCTCAAGAGCTGGTTCCGCGCTTGTTGAGCATTGGCCGTTTGCAAAATAGTTTTTGAGAATTTTTACTGAGGTTGACCAATTTTCTCAAAAATTGTTCCATCTTTTCCAAAAACTGGACCATTTCTTGGACCCAAAAAAAAGGAAAATTTTCAGTGCTCATAGCCTGACTTGCATGATTTTAAATCAAAAATCGAACAAGCGTGTTAATCTAACTCTCATTTTGGTCAAAATTGTTTTAGTAGAAAGCCAAAAACAAAAATGGTCAAAATGATGAACTAGGGGCACAGTTGAATTAGGCTTCCTGTCTTTCCCCCATTTTCAACATACTTGCCAAGAAAGGCACTCTACCTGCCAGAAGAGGGCACAACTGAAGTTAGTAAAAAGGGCTGAAAGCTCTCTCGTCCCCCAAGCAGCGAGGTATCAAGCCAAGTGCGAAGCCCAGATTGGAATGGATCAAGATGTTCCACTTCCTCATCTGGACAGATCTAACCGCGTCCAAACTCTCCAGCAGGGCATTATCAACTGATGCTAGCTGCAGATTTGCTACACACCCAGTTGTAGCGCAACCCCTCTGTGGGAGAAACTCACTAGCCGCGTGCAGAAGAAAGAGAATCTAGCAAAATGCTAGGGACATGAGCCCGCAACTTCTTATTCATCCATCAACCACCCAGGGGAGGGATGAAAAATGAGAGATTGAAGAATAGAGAGATGTGCAATGAGAGAAAAAGTGAGAAAAGGGATTTTGTGAGAAAAACCGAGCTTGAGGGCCGAGTGATGTGAGAATCACAAATGAGAAAAGGGTGGGAAAGCATACCCGGAGAAACAGGCTCCCTGTGCATGTCTAAGTGTCGTGTCTTTTTTGTTTTATCTCGATTCTTGTTTTGAGTCGTCTCGAGTGTTACTCGATGTGTTTAGGTTGTTTACCTATTGTTTTCCGTTGTTGAGTCTTTTTCACTGTGTTCAGTCGTAGGCTCAATACCCGGTTAAGAACTCATTTCTTAATTTCAAAAACATAAAATCATCTTGTGCTCAGAGTGCCGTGCCATTCTCCACATTTGTGCAAAACAGATTCGTTCTTTCATAAAATTGCAGGGCCCACCCCCGATAAGTGTGAACAGTAAAACCAGGACCTATTTGAAGCTATGTGGTTCCGGGCTGCAAAGTAAAAGCAAAAGAGGGAAAATCGAAGCATCTGAGTGTGCTTCACCTCCAGCAAATTCCGTGGGATGTACCCCTTCAGGCCTTGTCAATGCTACCGAAGTATGAGTGTGCCTCTACTCCAAGTGTAAGCCTGCTTCAAGACAGAATGGCAATTAAAGCAGCAGCAGATGTTATCTCTCGCCAACATGTACGGGGTGTCCCCTTTTCGAGCAGAGTGTGTTGCAAAGCCCTCCAAGAGGTAAATCAGAGGCACCAGAGTACATGTTAAATGCTCGCATCTCTTGCATAGAAAATGCACCCTTCCACCTGTATTGTTATGCACCCACTTCATTTGCATTGTGATGCACATCCCAGTCATATTGTTATGCACTCATCTCACTTGCGTTATCACGCATGTTTCGCCCACGTTGTTGTGCGCCTTTTTTTACTTGCATTGTTGTTTCCTTTCTCGCGTGTACTACACTGAGAGGCTTTCCTCTTTCCTCTCTCGCGTGTACTACGCTGAGAGGTTTCTTTTCGCTTTTTCCCTTTCCTCTCCCGCGTGTACTACGCTGAGAGGTTTCTTTTCGCTTTTTCTCTTTCCTCTCTCGCGTGTACTACGCTGAGAGGTTTCTTTTCGCTTTTTCTCTTTCCTCTCTCGCGTGTACTACGTTGAGAGGTTTCTTTGCTTTTCTCTTTCCTCTCTCACGTGTACTACGCTGAGAGGCCTTTCTCTTTCCTCTCTCGCGTGTACTACGCTGAGAGGTTTCTTTTTGCTTTCCTTTTTCCTCTCTCGTGTGTACTACGCTGAGAGGTTTCTTTTCGCTTTTTCCCTTTCCTCTCTCGCGTGTACTACGCTGAGAGGTTTCTTTTTGCTTTCCTTTTTTCTCTCTCGCGTGTACTACGCTGAGAGGTTTCTTTTCGCTTTTTCCCTTTCCTCTCTCGCGTGTACTACGCTGAGAGGCTTTTCTCTTTCCTCTCTCGCGTGTACTACGTTGAGAGGTTTTTTTGCTTTTCTCTTTCCTCTCTCGCGTGTACTACGCTGAGAGGCCTTTCTCTTTCCTCTCTCGCGTGTACTACGCTGAGAGGTTTCTTTTTGCTTTCCTTTTTTCTCTCTCGCGTGTACTACGCTGAGAGGTTTCTTTTCGCTTTTTCCCTTTCCTCTCTCGCGTGTACTACGCTGAGAGGCTTTTCTCTTTCCTCTCTCGCGTGTACTACGCTGAGAGGTTTCTTTTCGCTTTTCTCTTTCCTCTCTCGCGTGTACTACGCTGAGAGGCCTTTCTCTTTCCCCTCTCGCGTGTACTACGCTGAGAGGTTTCTTTTTGCTTTCCTCTTTCCTCTCTCGCGTGTACTACGCTGATGAGGTTTCTCTTTGCCTATCCTTCTTCTCTTGCGTGTACTACGCTGAGAAATTTTATCCTTCTTCTCTTGCGTGTACTACGCTGAGAAATTTTATCCCTCTTCTCTTGCGTGTACTACGCTGAGTAATTTTATCCCTCTTCTCTTGCGTGTACTACGCTGAGAAATTTTATCTTTCTTCTCTCGCGTGTACTACGCTGAGAAGTGTTACTCTTTTCTCTCCTGTGTACGATACGCTGAGAGATGTTGTGTTTGAGACTCCGGGTATTCTCGGTAGTCACTTTTAGCCTTCTCGCGCAAGACGCCGTGAGAATTGCATAATTTTCTTACATGCTTTCTACATGACATGTAGTTTGGTTCATGTTTACTTGTTTGCATAGCATTTGCTTAAAATGTTGCATTTATTTTGCATAATTGCTTCATTACAGCATCCTTTGCATGATCATAAGTTATGCATTTGCATTGTGCATCACTTTGCTTCCTGTCCCTGAACTACGCTGGTTTGATTCCTTGCAAAGGGATACGTAGGCAGCCTGCGGGCACAACCATTTATTTATCGGTATTTTACTTGTTTGTCCGAGTCTTCGGCCTTGTCAAAAATGGGTCGTCTCTGGACTTTGACATTCACTCACGTCATTGTTATGACTTCCGAGTTCTGTCAAAGAGGGGCAACTGTAGACACCCCATTTTTGACCGACCTCAAGACTTGGGCATTACTGATGGTTTGCTTGGTGTTGAGAGGTGTGCAGGGCACAGGTTCAGTTTCTTCGGCAAGAAGAGAGGCAAATCTTCCCAAACACTTTGTTTAAGGGTTTGGAGTTGAAGAAAAGAGGAGAGGAGGGGAGAAAATAGGTTGGAGAAGAAGTTCGCCATGAATCCGGGTAGAAGAATGTCTGCGCGGCTTCCCCGAAATAGGCATAACTCTTTGTACAAGAGGAATTAAAATATGGGGCCACCACCATTGGAAACCTTACTTCCGGGGCTTCATTTTGCACTCAAGAATCTCCTAAGTCCAAATCCGGGGGGAGGAGATATGGTTGGTTGAAGTCCGGTTGGACCGAATCTGCGCGGCTTTACGGAAAATGGCATAACTTTTTGCACAGGAGGAATTTTAATGCAAGGTTTGCGCCATTGGAAAGCTAACTTCCGGGGCTTCAATCTGGACATCCACCGGCACTTTTGACCTTACCGATTGCCGACCGGCACAAAAGATATCCGACCGGCACAAAATATTGCCGGCCGGCCAAAAATGCCCAGAACTCAGATTTTTGACAGATATTTTGCTATACACTGTGGCAGATATTTTTAATTGGATATTTCGACCAAAAGATCTTATTTTGACATATATAAGGCCTTATATCTCATATGCTTAGGGTTAGAACAAAAAAGATCAAATTTTGGGAGCTTCTCACTCTAGATTTCTCTCTCTCTCTACCCAAAACCTCTCAAATCCTTGGCCATTTCTTCATCACCACCAAGAACCACCACCACCACTCCATTTCCAGCAGTAAGGGGAGCTTTTTCAGAGGCCAAAGGTGTTGCAACTCAAGCCAAGAAGCAACAAAAGTGTGGTCTTCAAGGGTAAGTGTCCATTTCCCTCTTTTGTAGCACTTTTTTGCACCATTGCTTAGGCCTATTTGCTTACTATTTTGGACTCCGACCAGAACTGAAAAGTTCATTATTTTGAGCCATATTTCATGTTTGTTTAAGGGCTCAACCTTGTTTGAGCCCTCCATTTGGTACTTGCTTCAATATCCTCTTATATGCCATTATTTTGCATTGAATATTTGGCCTATGTGTGATCTGTTTCCAAGCATAATGTAAACTGTGAGTGGGCCTATTTTGAGCCCCTCTTCAACATTGAAGAAGGGCTCAACCCTGTTTAGCCTCTCTATCATGCACTTGCTTCATAATCCCTCATATTTACCGTAAATTTGCATGATTTGTTTGACCTTCATGTAGTCTGTGTTGGAGCATGTCATGAACTGTGATTAAGCTTATTTTGTGTCCCTCTACAACATTGTAGAAGGGATCAACCTTGTTGGGGGTCTCCATGTTATACTTGTCATTATACCCCTCTTTGGCCCTCGTTTTGCATGCTTTGTTAGACCTATTTTGCTTCTGTTTTCGGCCATGATCAGGTCTGGAAAGAATCATATTTTTTCCTTCTTGTCATCTTTTGTTAAGGGTCCAAGGCTGTTTTATGCATTTTTTGTATACCTCATATTATAGCCTTTGTTGGCTTCAATCTTGCATGGCATTTCGGGCATGTTTTCATATTGATTTGGGGGCTGTCATCTACTGTGAGTAGTCATATTTTTGGTCCCTATTCAGTGTTGTAGAAGGGTGTTTTTCCATTTGGGCTTTGCATATACCACTTGCTTCATAGCCTCCCTTGTGGAGCCATTTTTGTATGTCATGTTAGCCCCATTTGTGATTGCTGTTTGCCCATGTTTTGTACTGTAAAAATGTGATTTATGGGGCTGCCTTGCTTCTGCCTTTTCATGTCATGTATCAATTATGCATGTTTGGTGTAGCTATAGGCCATTTCGGGTGCCAAAATTCATGTTTCGGGATCATTCCATGCATCGGGTACACTTTGGCCATGTTTCAGGACTGTTTTGCCCCACATTTCAGTGCTTAAATTCATTTGCATGGTTGCATATCATATTTCCATGCCATTTCATCGCGTATGCCATTGCCTCGGTTTGCGTGCCCGTGTGCACGCATTTCGAGGCACTTCGCTTTTATCCGATGGCCTCCTATGTGAGTGTGGCAGAGGCCCACTTGTGTTGGTGTAAGTCCATGTTGCATTGTGTATGCCATGTTTCAATGCGTTGTGCATGTTATGTTGTTAGCGTTGTGTATGCCATGTACTTGCATTGCATGTTTGTATGTTAGCTTGCATGCTTAGGTCGCATGTGCATTGTTGTGCATTGCCTTGCCTCTTGATCAACCATGATTGAGGTTGGGTCCCTTGTATGTTTGGTGTGCATTACATTTGATATTAAAATGCACACTTGACTCTTTGGCCATCATGCATGGAAATGCGCGATTGGTGGCCCGAGAATCGAGGCACATGCCCCTTTGAGTCAATAGCATGATAAGGGGTGTGTATAGTGCATAAATACCTTGAATCACATTGCCATGCATGTTGTTGTCCTCTGCTGCTGTGGGTTGCAGGTTCTGCAGGTGTTAAGTGCCGGCCGGCACTATTTAGTGCCGACCGGCAGTCAATTGCCAGCCGATAACTTCATCTAGTGCCGGTGGCCTCCTTCTTCAGCCGGTGGTGCTCTACCCCAGCCGGTGGTATTCCCCAGTGCCCCGAGAGGCACTCCTGGGACTTTGGCAATTTTCAGAGGAGGATAGCAGGGGAAACAGAGGCAATCCATGCATGGCAGTGCGATTCCGAGCCAGTTCCAAGCGCGCGCTGCATTTGGCCCTCATCCCGAGGCGATTTACTGTTTAATTAGATTAATTATTTTATTTAATTAATTTAGTTGGTTTGTAATATTTAATTAGCTTGCGTAGTTAATTAGTTATTCGATTTTGTATATTCTTTCGGTCCCTCCGAGCGAGGGCAAATTTGTAATAAGTGTGTGTGAGTGGGTGTATGTCTTCCAAACCCCCATTTCTTTCTATCCCTTTTATTTACCCGCTTATGATGGTAGATTAGGGCACATCTAAATTAGCATACCTTATGCAATGCATGCGTGCATTCATGCATTTGTTTACATATATCGGGCTCGGTACATCATACAAACTGCATCGTACTTTCAATTCCAAATTGAATACGTGATAGTTGTTGCATTTCATGTGCCATGCTTAGGATAGCCGAGCCTGTCTAGATTACATTCCGTATGCGATGCATTAGTCACTTAACATAAACTAGGTCATGCATGTTTGCTAACCGGGTTATTGTTTTTGGCACGGAGTACGATGTAAGTTTTTTATGCTTTAGCATACCGCATGTGTGTGAATGTTGCCATGACAGTATGCTTACCATGCGGCTAAATGCTTATGTGTTATAAACTGCTTGAATGCCTGTGGGTGAAGGTTGGATCGCCTGAGTTGGAACAACTCATTAAAATCCGTATTTTAGCCTACTTGCGAGTAGCAAAATCTAACACGTTTTTCGAGACAAAACGGATATGCAATGTTTATTTCCAAGTTAGGCAATCTAGTCTATACTTTTGTGTTGTGCGCATCACATAGTAATTCTAGGTTAATAACCGGAACAAGAATGCATAAAGTTTTCAAAAACGGATATCACGGTTAGTAGAGACCGGTCTTCGGACCGGGCGAAAGGGGGTGCTCATAGCTGACCTTCCCCGATCGTACCCAAGCTCCCGAGCCAAGACCACTTTGGTGATGACGGACATGTGGCCTTCGGCACCGAGTCAGGGTTTCCTAAATTTCCCATTTTAAAATATTTAGGTGGCGACTCTGTAATCTGGCAAAGCAGTCCATGTTTGGCACTTCTTTTCAAAATCAGTTTTTCTTCAAAACGATTTGCCAGAGTTGGACTCTTTGGTTCAAGATTTAGAACCGTGACAATTTGAGTCCTTCGAACTGTAGTGACCCCAATATGAACGGAACGGGACTTAACCCTCCCGGGGCGTTCGGGGGACGTCTACACTTGCATAGAATAGGTGTTGTCACTGTATCGACTCGTTCACTTTGTGCATCTATCGCACATGTTCACTTTGTGCATCTATCGCACACATTTACTTTGTGCATCTATTGTATTTATTCATTTTGTGCATTTATCGCACACCTCTTTGTTTTATCTCGAGACGCGTGATGCGTGTGCTCAAGCGGTTTCTCTTGTTTCTCAGGACACGTGAAGTGTGGCCCTGGGCGTGTTTTATCTTGAGACGCGTGAAGCACGGCCCTAGGCATGTTTTATCTTAGGACGCGTGAAGCGCGAGCCCGAGCAGTTTCTCTTATATTTCAGGATGCATAAAGCATGGCCTTGGGCGTGTTTTATCTTGGGAAGCGCCAGCCTGAGCGGTTTCCTCTTTTCTTGGGGTGAGTGAAATGCGAGCCCGAGCAGTTTCCTCTTATCTCAAGACGCGTGAAGTGCAGCCTTGGGCGTGTTTTATCTCGGGATGTGTGAAGCGTGAACCTGAGTGATTTTGCTTGTTTCTTAGGATGCGTGAACTACAAGCCCAATTGGTTTTTCTTGTTTCTCAGGATGTGCAAAATGCAACCCCTAGCGGTTTTCGTTCCTCTGTTGCTCAGGATGCATGAAGCGTGCCCCTAAGAGATTTTCACGCGTCCCCAAGCACTTTTTTTTTTTAGTTTGTCAAGATGCGTGAAACGCAATCTTGAGTTGTATTTTCTTTCCTCATCTCGTGTTTTGGCGTGGTCAGAGTGTGTTTTAGATCTTTTTGGCGTGGAACCTGTGTTGGTTTTAAGCCTGAAGCTGCTCATTCTTATGTGTTTATGTTGTTATCTCATTGCATCTGTTATTGCTTATTGCATCATCTTACATGATCATAAGTTTTCAAAATAGCCGGCTTCACGAAGCGTGTGAGTCCAGCTTCAAAGTATTTTTTGCATATCATTTGCATCTTGCCCCAGAACTACACTGGTTTGATTCCTTGCAAAGGACTATGTAGGCAGCCTGTCGGCTCTTTTTTCCCACTGTTTCTCCTCTATTTTTGGTCTGTAAAAACTCTATATTTTTGGGCTGAAACTTGGGTTTTAAGGCCAATAAAGGTTGAGGGGTAGTTCACCCTTCTTTACACTTTGCTCTCAAGGCCTTCACCCTTGTGTTTCCCACCTTTACACTATCTTTTTTTTGATCTTTTAAACATTGATTTTCAGAGTTATTTTAGTAGCTAAAATCATGTTTTGAAGTTCAAAATTGGAGGGGTTAGCCTCCCCTCCTTGTGTTTTGCTTACTAGCCTAGCATGATCCATGTTTTAGCTTATTATTCTAGCTATTTTTGTCTTAATACCAGCATGTTTTACAACTTATTTAAGACTATTTTAGGACTGTTTTTAAGTGTTTGTTGCATTTGAGCTTTGTTTTGCATGCTTGTAGTGTAATTGTCCTCGTAAGCTTGGTGTTTTAGGCATTAGACACCATCTTATTTGAGTTGATAGTGTTTATTTGTGACTTTCCATACTTATGATCACTCTTAATCACCTCTGCAACCTCCCTCCTTTCTTGGCTTTTGTTTTGCTTTGAAAGTGGTTTCAAATTATCTGTTTGTTTAAGCATAAGATTGAGATGTCTGGCTTAATGGTTTAATCCCTTTGGGGGTCATTACCAATGGTATGGTGTCTCTTTCATGCCCAAAACAACTCTTGGTTTGAGCCCTCTTTCCATTAGAGGACTTGAATTCACCTTTGGACTCAATTGACTAAAGAATTGATGGTAATCTAAAATGAAGTAATAAAATTAAGGCTAAAAAATAGAGCAAGATAATAATTTGGTTTGGGTTCAATTGGACGTTAATTGAACCCTCGATTCTTGAGTCGTTTCATACTCCTTAGTGATGAAAATGGTTCAAGATTCATTGTCAACTACTTCCCTTGATTTTTCATGATAGAGAGATGGTTTTGAGAGTCTTGTTTTGTTGCATTCATTGAAATTGCACACTTGGTTCATAAGCCATTGTGCAATGAAATTGCATCCATTGGTGGTTTGTGAATTAAACTTACTACCCCTTTGAGCTGTTCAAATGATAAGGGTTAAATTATGCAAGCAAACCCTTGAGAATACACTTGCTTTGCTCTATTTGCTCTGTGTTGCAGCAGGACAATCCAGTCAGCAGTGGCCGGCAGGCCACCAGTGCAAAATCCAACAAACAGAACAGAGTTGGTCTAGAGATGGAAATCAATACAAGTGTTCTACTATGTAATAGAGGCACTTGGCAATAGAAACAGTGGCTTTTTGGGGTGGAAACCGCATTCATGCATGAGCCCTCCATCGATGTTTGGGATCCGTGTTGTAAATATATTAGTGTTGTTCTTAACATAGTGGCTTTGTAATTAATTAGTTAGAATGGCTAACTTGTCTCGTGTTGTAATTATTTTAATTAGTTAGATTAGTTAATTAATTCGGTTTGTAATAATTAGTTAAGTAGTTTAGCTAAATTACTCATTTGGGTTTGTAATAGTTAATTAATTAGTTTAGCTTTAATTAGTTAGCTAGTTAGTTCATTCGGACCCTCCTATGTAAGGGTGCAATGTTATAATAATGTGTATGTCTTCCAACCCCAAGTCTTTCTTTCTTTTATTTAACTGCTTATGATGGTTAGTTTAGAGCATCATGTTTTGTTTAGCATACTTCATGTTTGCACCCACTTGTATTGCATGCATTAAGGCTCAGTTCATCATTCTAACTTGCATTGTCGTTTAAATATTTCTTTGAATACGTGCTTACACTGCATGCTATCAAATTGCTTTATTTGCCATATTAGTAGCCAAGCCTATCAATTGTATATCATATGTGTTACAGTAGTTAGGATCATACATATTTTCTAACTCTTTTGAATGTTTTGGCTCACCTCGGAGTACAAGGTGAGCATTTTTGTGCTTTATCATAATTGCATGCGTGTGATTGTTGTCATGTCTAGCATACTTACCATGAGGCTAATTGCTTAAATGCTAAACTGCTTGAATGCCTGTGGATGAAGACTAATTGCTTGAATTTAAATAATTTGAGTAATGTTTATATGCGATCACTTTTTTAAGTGGTACATATTCGAAACAATTTTCAAAACAAACATGAATCAATTGTTCCAATTCTTGCAAATTAGTCTATAATTGTGTGTGCGCATCGCATAGTAATGCTAGCCTAATAAATCGGAACAGGAGCATATAATGTAAATAAAATTCATATCATGATTAGTAGAGGCCGATCTGTGATCGGGCGAGCGGAGGTGCTCAATTCATGACATTCCCCTCTCGTACCTAAGTTCCTGAGTCGAGACAATCTTGGTGATAATGAACACGTGGCCTTTGGCACGAGTCATGGGTTTCCTAAATTTCCAAAAAAAAAAATATTTATGTGGCAACTCTGTATCTGGAAAAGCAGTCCATTTTTGGCAATTTGATTCAAAATCGATTTTCCAAAAGATTTGTCGGACTTGTACTCTTTGGTGTTTATCTATTTCGCATTACACTTGTGGAATCAAATTCAAAACCGTGGGAGTCTGATATTGTAGGGCTTATTCAACTTCCGAAAAGGGGTGCGAAAAGTCGAGCTATAGGCGTGCTTAGAGTGCGCGTTTTTAGTTATTCCCGCGTGAATGTGGTTGGACTTCTTGTTATTACTTATTGCATCTGTTTTTGCTTATTGTATCATCTTGCATGATTAGGAATTTTCAAAATAGCCAACCTCCCGAAGCGTGTGAGTCCAGCTTTCAAAGTATATTTTTCATGCATATCATTTGCATCTTGCCCCAGAACTACGCTGGTTTGATTCCTTGCAAAGGGATACGTAGGCAGCTTGCGAGCTCAACCAATTTTATTTATGTCTTGATTGTTTGCCCAAGTCTTATGGCCTTTTCAAAATAGTTCATCTTCGGGCTTTGACAATCACTCACATCATCTCATGACTTCGAGCTCTGTCAAAGAGGGGCAATTGTAGACACCCTATTTTCGATGGCCCTTAAGACTTGGGCGCCACTGATTGATCACTCAATGACAAACGTGTACGCTTGTCAAATGCTTGACTTCCTCAGCAGGAAACCTCAGTTTTGAAATTCCAAACCTTGTGCCTCGTTTTAGACCAAGGCAGTGGTTTTTTAGGCCTAAGCATTCAGGGACTGCAGACCCACTAGTGTGGCATGTCGCCCACTATTAGTGGCTGGCCAGCCACTAATGCAAAAAATCAGATATTTTCTGCCAACTGTCTCCACAGATATATGCATCATTCCAGCTGTGTTTGTAAGGATATTTTCGAGGGTCTCTCATATATTTCTATATATAGATGACCCTCTCTTTTGTTAGGGAGGTTAGAAAAAATTTTGAATTTAGAAAATTTTGGAGAGAAAAATTTTGGAAAATTTCTCTCTACAATTCTCTCTCTTGCAACTTACATAACCTTTGCCTAAACACTCTAAACCAAACCTAGAGAGTTCCTTGCTGAGGTGATTTGAGCTTGTATTTTAGCTCTTGAGGCTCTTTAAAGTGTGACAAAGTGGTTTGGGAATTCAAAGGATCATTCCTCTTCAAGAGGTATACATTCTAGTTCTTTTGTACCAACTCTTTCTCATCTTTTCTTGCAGTTTTTGAGTTGTTTTTTTACCTGAATTTTTGGGCTGAAACTTGTGGTTTAAGGCCATTAAAGGTAGAGGGGTTGACAACCCTTCTTTGAATCTTGCTTCTAAGGCTTTTGCGCTTGTGTTTCCTATCTTCACATCAACTATTTTTGAGCTTTTTTAACCCTAATTTTTAGAGGTTTTTCAGAGGCTACAATCATGTTTTGCAATCCCAAAAGTGGAAGGGTTAGCCTCCCCTCCTTGTGATGTGTGCTAGTTTTAATTCCTCAATATGTTAGCTTGTTGTTGTAGTTGTTTTTGTCATCAATTCCAACGTTGTTTTAGTCTAATTTTGGACTATTTTGAGCTGTTTATTTCATTTAAGCTTTGTATAGTAGGCTTGTCGTGTAATGGTCCTCATAGGTTTGGTGGTTTAGGCCTTAGCCACCAACCTATTTGAATTGATAGCATTTATTTCATGCTTTCCATACTTGTGATCACCTCTAATCATCTCTGCAACCTCTCTCATTTCTTGGCTTTTCCATTGCTTTGAGAGTAGTTTCAAACTAATTGTTTGTTTAAGCTTGAGATTGAGATCGTTGTGCTTAATGGTTTAATCTCTTCGAGAGTTCATTACCAACGGCATGACATCTCTCTCATGCCCAACACAACTCTTTGTTTGACACTTCTTTCCATTAGTGGGCTCAATCTTCACTATTGGACTTAATTGACTAATGAATGGAAATGTAATTAAAAAAAGTGTTAAAATTGGGATAAAATGGACCAAGATAATAACATAATTTGGTGTTCAATCGAACATTAATTGAACGCATGGAGACTTGAGTCATTTTATACTTGTTAGTAATGAAATGGTTCAAGTTTCCAAGGTCAACCACTTCCTTTGATCAAATCATGATAGGGAGGAGGTTTGTGAGTCTTTTATTGTGCATTTATCAAAATTGTATCCGTTGGTTCATAAGTCGTCACGCAATGAAATTGCACTGATTGATGGCTTGCGAATCGAGCCTACCTCTCCTTTGAGTTGTTTGATGATAAGGAGAGGCAGGGTGGACAAACATCCCTTGAGAATGCTCTGTTTGTTCTCTATTGCAGCAGGAAAGAACCAACATTAGTGGTCGACAGGCCACTTTTACTAGACGGAAAGCCACTACTTCTGGGTTGCCGGCCACTTTTTCTAGCCAAGTAGTGTCCTTTTTCCAACAGAGCAGAAAAGAGGCTGAGGTGAAAAACAGTGCAATTTTAAAATTGTGCAACAGAGGCATTTTGGCATCAAAACAAGGAACTTTTTTGGGTGGAAATCCACGTGCATGCATGGGTCAACCCTCATTCCTCGGGCTCATAATAGTTATTTAATTGGCTAATTAATTATGCATTGTAATTAGCTAGTTAGTTTTGTATTGAACTAAGTAGAATAGCTCGTTAATTTTGTGTTGTACTTATTTAATTAGCTAAAATAGTTAGTTAATTCATGGTGTTTTAATAATTAGCTAGTATAGTTAATTTATTTCACTTGGTTTGTAATAATTAGTTAAGTAGCTTAGCTAATTTATTTATTCGAACCCTCTTGTGAGAGGTCAAATATGTAATAATGTGTATGTCTTCTTACCCCACGTCTTTTTCCCTTTTATTTACTTGTTTATGATGGATAGAATAGAACATCATGTTTCATTTAGCACATTCCATGTTTGCATCCATTTGTCTTCCATGCATCGAGGCTCGGTTCATCATTCTAACAAGCATTGCCATTTATTATTTCGTTGAATGCATGTTTAAACCTCATGCTTTCAAATTGATTCACATGTCATAATTAGTAGTCGAACCTTTTAATTGCATCATTGCATGTGTTGCATTAGTCATGTTACATTAGTTAGGGGCATGCATGTTTTCTAACTCTTTTGTTTCTTTTGACTTGCCTTGGAGTACGAGGTGAGCATTCTCGTGCTTTAGCATATCGCATGCGTGTGATTGTTGCCATGTCTAGCATAATACCATGAGCCTAAGTGCTTAATTGATATACTTACTTGAATGTCTATGGATAAAGGCTAATTGCTTGACTTGGAATAATTTGAGTAATGTATATATGAGATCACTTTTTCAAGTGGTACATATTCAAACACTTTTCAAGTGGTACATATTTGACTTGCCTTGGAGTACGAGGTGAGTACTTGTTGCTTTAGCATATCGCATGCATGTGATCATTGCCATGTCAAGCATGAATACCATGAGGTTAAGTGCTTAATTGATATGCCTGTTTGAATGCCTGTGGGTGAAGGCTAATTGCTTGAATTGGGATAATTTGATTGATGTACATGTGATCACTTTTTCAAGTGATACATATTCAAACACTTTACAAAACAAACATGAATCAAAGTGTTCCAATTTTTGCAAATTAGTTTATACTTGTGTGCGCATCACATAGTAACAATAGCCTAATAACTGGAACAAGAGCATATAATGTAAATAAGAATCATATCATAATTAGTAGAGGCTGATCTTTGCTCGAGCAAATGGAGTGCTCAATTCATGACCTTCCCATCTCGTACCTAAGTTCCCGAGCCAATACAATCTTGGTGATGACGAACACGTGGCCTTTGCCACGAGTCATGGGTTTCCTAAGTTTTCCAAAAATATTTAGATGGCTACTCCATATCTAGCAAAGCAGTCCATTTTTGGCATTTTGATTCAAATTTTCCAAAAGATTTGTCAGATTTTGACTCTTTTGTGTTCATCTATTTCACATTGCACTTGTGAGATCAGATTCCAAACCACGGGAGTCCAAACTGTAGGGCTGTCGTACCCCGAAAAGAGCACAAAAAGTCAAGCTACAATGATCAACTAAAATAACAAGTTGAGACATTGCAAGAAATGGGTTACATGTAACAAGAGCTAATCTTCAATTCAGTCCACAAATCAAAAGCATGTAATAAGTTTTTACAAGTCTCAACCTATCTAATTACTAACCATCAATGTTGCATATTCTTGTTGGCTCAAACAAAAAGAAATTTTGGATATGGCAATTAAGACTATTTTTCACTTTAACTGCACATTTAGTAATTCACTTCAACTTCAAAGATGTAATTTTTCTATCAAAATTTTCAAATGCAAATCCATCTTGGATTGCCAAGCAACAATTTTTTTAAAAGCAAAATGAAAAGGAGCAGTTGGCTCTATGCTCACTACTACCTGCGTGGTAGAGCAGTTGAGAGCTCAATACACCTTTCAAAGTCGAAGCCCTATATAACCTTGAAGAGTCTAACCAAACACACATCTTCAAACTCTCTCTCATACTTCAATTTTCATGACAAAGACAGCTGCTATCATGGAATCAAACTAACTCCAATTTCTAGCTTTCCCCCTTTTTTCATCATCTAATAATTTAGTAACAAGTAATACTATGCACAAACTAATTTCTGACCCGACTTTCTTACCATTAGACACAAAAACCAAATTTGTGTCTGGTGGTAAATACAACAACTTGCATTCACAAGCACATACTTACATAACATAAACCAGAATTACATACACACACATACATATCTATGATGTGAGAGAATAAGTATACCTCCACTCGAACTACTGAGAAAGGCTTTCGGCCTGTTCTATGATGTAATGTTTTCTTCTTTCGGATTTTTCTATTCTTCTTGCATGATTTCTGTCAAATATGAAATTTATTTAAGATATTATAAAAAAATTATCATATATAACATTTTTTCACTTAAATAAAATTATACTGTTGCACTCTAAGTGCCTCAATAGTAGACCAAGGCCCGTCACTGATCCTCATGTACTCTATCTGGTCGATGAGACAACCTTTTTGCATCATTCTTGAAGGGTTTGTATCCTATTTTTTTCACTCGACTTTTCCAATCTCTCCATTTCTCGCCAAATGAAGCCATTATTGTTCTCTTCATGGATTCATCTGCATCCGTATGAGCCTGCATTACAATTATACACACTTGTAATATATAATGTTAACTACACTTGTAATATGCATTTCATATGGAATCCAATTGTAACTAACACTGCACCTTTTCAACTTATTTCATATTAAATGTCCATAGATACCTTTATCTCCCTCTATAGGTTATATGTGTTTTGTTCTAGGACATAATGCTAAGTCGTAAAAGTGAGTGGTGCAAGACTCTCATCTCGTGCCAAAACGCCCAAATGTGAAGCAAGGGATGTGTATCCTTCAACTACTTGATTCAACTCATTTGAAACAACTTTTAAATGCCATCTTTACTAGTACCCCCATCGACCATGCACATATGTGGGACCCATTATCTACTTTTGTGTGGCTTGATTTGAGATAGGACCTATAAAACCTAACCAAGCTTAAGAACTAGGGCAACTCATTGAAGTATTGAACCAATATATTCCTTGAAAATGTAGAGAGGGTAATATGATATGTGGTGACATAAAACAGAGGCAAGCAAGTTTATAAGAACAACCTTAATTTTTCTTCTAGATATGGGGATTACATGTGTCAATTAGCCAGCATTTGTATGGAAATATGCAGTTAATGTGCTACTTTCAATGTGTTAGATCTGTCTATTACAGTTCCCTACTTCCCATGTACATTAAAATCTAGTTTGTTTTATACAATTTGAATACAATTATCAACTATTAAACAACATAATTTGTTCCCATGTACATTACAAGCCTAATTTTGGATTCAATTACACTTGACACTTCAGAATAAGGAAACAAAGTGAATATATATGATAATCTTAAAATTCTGCTATCCATTGCTATAACCACACATTATGCTTTTAATTATCCAAACTCAATTTTTTAAAAATAACCATGCATTATAATAGATAAGACTACAGATCTAACCCGAAAACACCATAAGAAAATATCAAGCAACCCCAAAGTTTATATGTACCAGCTAAAATAGAGCCATATGATGTACTACCACTATGTGATGTGGTAGGAAGACTGCCAGGTGGATGCCATGATACCGGTGGGTCGGGTATGACTCTCATCTTGAGTGTTGCTTGAGTCTCATCTGAACCAGAACTACTAGAGCTTGATTGCACACACTTACTAGAAGAACGGTCGGAGCTAGAACTCATAAATAATCTATAAAGAAACTACAAACATAAGAGTAAGGACTATGAATAGAGTTTACCTTCTTAAATGACTACAATCCATGCAATGCAAGATGATAAATCTGTACATTTAAATATAATGCAAAATATAAAATGACAATTCAAAACAGAATCATAGTACGTAGTCTAATAATGGTCACTTAAAGAATAGATTACAAAGCAAAGATTTTATTAACAAGAATATTCGTACAAAAAACAAAAATGTAATAGTGAATATGCGATCAATTACAATATCATATCATTTCCTTGTCATCTTCAAATTGTGCCTCTGCCAATGCTTCAAGAGGTCCAATAGTTTCATCAACATTTGTTCCATCAATACCTTGCCTAACCCAATTCATGTCCTTCTCACAAGTGAAGGAAGTTGCATCTAACTCTTGATCACCAAATCCTTCCACTTCGTTGTGATGTAGTCCTTCATCAATAGTTGGTTGTTCTCCGCACACCTCATACAAGTCTCTAGGTTTCATCTTAAGTACAACATTCCAATCTTCTTCAACATAATCATTAACATAAAAACCTTGTTGTACCTAAGATGCTAGGATGAATGGCTCATCACTGTCTTGTTTCTTTGGATATAACAAGTGATCGAAATTAACAAGTGTAAAACCAAAATCATCCCGCTTGAGTCCGTTATTGTTATCAATCCAGTTGTACATGAGTAACATGTATCTATGGTTGTGTGAGTAATACAATTCAATAATATATGTCACATATTCATAATATGCTACATCACCTTCCACTAGATTCATGTCTTTGGCACTTACATAGCTAGAAGTCTTTGCCTTCACCATAACCCCACTATTCTAAGTTTTTCTTCTCAACTCACGACTCCTCGTATGATACCTAGTACCATTAATTATATGCCCTGTGACGCCCCAAAAATCGAGAACATCAGAGAATATATTAACAAATAAATACAGGGTTTATCTAAGATTACAAAATAAGAAATGTCACTAATGAGTCATTTGGTTAATAACCAAGTAAGATCCCAGGAAGGTTGGAGGAGTCAATTGTGGGAGCCGAATAAATAGAGGAGTCGGAAGGTGCATACCTCAGAAATTAGATAATATTCGGCTCCATATTGCGTGACTAGGATGCCGAATACGTTAGGAAGGCCAAATATCCGGAGATCAGTAGCTCCGAATAAATAAAAGGGGAATGGGATAAAAGTAGGCTCAGGCCCCGAGGACAGAAAGTAAGTATAAATACAAGGACCATAGATTTAGAAAGGTAGGTAAGAATCACTTTACTTAACTTAGTAAAGAAGCTATCTTGAGTGTCTGAACTGACTTGTCCGTCGGAGTGCTAATTCCGGCACCCCCGACTGGAGTGTTTGTATCTTTTTAGGTGACTAGCTGAGGATCACTAGCGTCTCCCAGGATCTGAAGAGTATTTCCAAACTACTTCTCCACAATTGGCGCCGTCTGTGGGAATACTCAAATACATCCATGGCAGGCGTGACTGAAGATCCTCCGATAGCCACTGACGAGATCACACAGAGAGATGACCTCACTCCAGCAAACTCGCTTGGACCAAAAACCATCGCAGCAAGACTTGCCCTGGACCTCTGCTCATCTTCAAACCCAACGCACAAGACAATACAAGCGACCATGGCACAAGCTAGGCAAACCAAACAGAGGTTGGACAACGTCATCGCTGAGAACGAACGCCTTCGTCGCGATCTGGCCTCGAAAATAGCAAAATCCAAACAAACAGTGCGCCAGGCTTCTGTGCGACCCCCAAGGGCAGATGATCGACGATCTCAAGCCCGATAGCAAGCAATTGATGGCTGATATGCCTCAACAGATCGTCTTGAGGAGTTGGCAAAGGACGAACGTCTCCAACAATACGCCCGGATGAGCGCGATCAAAACACCTGCCCTTTCTAAGGATGCATTTCTGCCTGACACTGTCCACATGATATACAGCCTGCCAGCAGCCCCAGCCGTGCATGCGATCCAATCACATCCAGGTCCCCAACAGCAACTCACGCCAGCAAAGCAGCTCCCAGAAACGCCAAGTATCACCTTTGACGACTCTGATTTGATCGGCGTAACACTCCCTCACATCAATCCATTGGTTATTGAGCTACGCGTAAACTGATTCACCGTCGAACGCGTTCTTATCGACCAGGGCAGTACTTCGGAGATTATGTATTATAAAACCTTCACCAAACTCGGATTCAACAAGTCAGACTCCTTATCCACTATTCAGCTTCAATGCCAATCCAGAGTACCCATTGGGAAAGATCAGCTTACCCGTTCGGGCAGGTTCCAGAATGGTGGATGTGGAATTCTTGGTCGTCAGGCTGCCATCACCTTACAATCTCATCATGGGGCGATCGTGGTTGCATACCTTGCAGGCCGTCCCAAGCACCTATCATCAACTGCTACGTTTCCCAACAGAGCACAGCATTGAGCAAATCCGCGGATCCTAGAAATTGGCACAAGCATGTTATCTCCTTGCCGCCAGAACGCCAAAGGAACTGCAAGTAAACTCCATTAAGGTGCCGAATCGGGAGATCCTTGATGACGTTGGGTGGCATCCAAATGAGAAGGCCACGGAAGATTTAGACCGAGTTGACATCGATGGAAGCCCAGAAAAGTTCTTCATGGTCGACGCCTCTCTGAATCAGGCCGACAGGCAGCAGCTGATCTCTTTCTTGCTCAACAACCTCGACATCTTTGCGTGGACTACGTACGAAATGTTGGGAATAGACCCATCAGTTTCACAGCACCATCTGAATGTCGATCCCAAATGTAAGCCGATCATTCAGAAAGGCCGACGGTCAGCCGCAGAGCACACTGCCGCCGTTATTGAGGAGGTTGACAGATTGCTTGACGCCGGGGCAATTAGAGAAGTCACTTACCCTACGTGGTTCTCCAATACACTGGTGGTGAAGAAGAAAAATGGGGCTTGGCGAGTGTGCGTCGATTTCACGGATCTGAACAATGCTTGCCCCAAAGACTGTTTTCCTCTACCCAGAATCGACCAGCTTGTCGATGCGACGGCACGACATCAACGCATGAGCTTCCTCGATGCTTACAGAGGCTACCATCAAATCGCCATGCATCCAAATGACCAAGACAAAACTGCATTCCTCACCCCAAGAGGAACCTTTTGCTACAAAGTTATGCCTTTTGGGCTGAAGAATGCCGGGGCAACCTACCAAAGACTGGTCACAGCCATGTTCAAAGAGCAACTCGGCCACACTATGGAAGTATACATCGATCATATGGTGGTCAAGTCCACAGAAGAATAGAATCCTATAGCCAATCTAGAAAAGACATTCAGCATCTTATGCAAATACAGAATGAAACTGAACGCTTTCAAGTGTGCATTCGGAATCGGCTCTGGAAAATTCCTGGGTTACATCGTCAATCACCGAGGAATCAAAGCCAACCCGAGGCAAGTCACAGCAATCTTGGAACTCGGCGCCCCCCGTTCAGTAAAAGAAGTCCAAAAGTTGATGGGAATGGCCGCTGCACTCAACAGGTTCATCAGCCGGTCTACAGATCGCTGCCGACAATTCTTTCAGACACTACGGCAGGGTAAGGCTTTTGAATGGTCCGCCAAATGCGAAACAGCCTTCATCGGACTCAAGACCTACCTCCGCTCAGTACCTCTCTTAACAACACCCGCCGCTGGTGACCCGCTCATTCTATATCTGGCAGTTTCCGATAGGGCCGTCAGCGCCGTGCTGTTAAAAGAGGAGGAGGGGGAGCAACAGCCAGTGTATTATGTGAGCAAGGCAATGGTTGATGCCGAAACACGCTACCTTCCGCCAGAAAAACTCATCTTAGCCTTCGTCATGGCGGCAAGAAAACTGATGCATTACTTCCAGGGACATAGTATTGGGGTGCTAACAGATTATCCCCTCCGATCAGTACTACAGAGTGCAGAAGCATCAGGACGTGTTTCAAAATGGGCTTTTGAACTCGGCCAATACAACATTCAATTTTTACCTAAAACCGCAATCAAGGGGCAGGTGTTGGTCGACTTTGTTGCCGAATTCACCGGCGAGCCTGCCAACCTCAAACCTGACGAAGTTCGACCAAAGGCTGAAGTTCGACCAAAGCTGAACTGGAGAATTTATGTCGAGGATATTTGGCAATTATACTGTGATGGATTGTCCAACTAGAGGGGCAGCGGCGCCGGAGTTGTAATCATGTCTCCAGACGGTGCAGTAATTGAGCAGGCCGTCAAGCTTGGATTCGCAGCATCAAATAACAAAGCGGAATATGAAGCCCTTCTAGCCGATCTGCAGAATGCGCACCTTCTCGGCGCTCGGCATCTGCTTGTGTTTTGTGATTCAAAATTGGTAATCAACCAGTTAAAGGGGGAGTACGCGGCAAGAAACGACCGTATGGCGGCCTACATGAAAACGGCCAATTCCTTGCTGGCAAAATTTGACCATCACGAATTGAACCAAATAACACGCGACCAAAACACACACGCGGATGCCTTGCCGTGCCTAGCCTCTGCCATCAATTCTGAGATCAAACAGACCATCAAAGTAGGTTTCGTCCCGGAGCCGAGTATTGGCCCTTCGGAGGAAATCCATGTCAACGTTATAGAATCCGCACCAAGCTGGATGGACCCCATTGCTGCATTCCTCTCTTCTGAACAACTCCTAGAGGACAAAAAAGAAGCACACAAGCTGCGAAATAAAGCCCTGCGATACTATCTGGATCCGTAATGAGGGCTTTATAAAAAGTCCCTCTCTGGTCCATATTTGGAATGCGTGCACCCCGACAAAGTGGAGGAGCTTCTGACAGAGACACATGAGGGCAGTTGTGGTGCCCATTCTGGTGGACGCTCCTTGGCCCATCGAGCTATAACACAGGGGTATTATTGGCCGACAATGAGAGCTGACGCGGAGAGTTATGTAAAAAAATGCGAATAGTGCCAAAAGTTCTCCCCATTAACCCATCTGTCTGCCGAAGGGTTGAACTCTATTACCAGCCCCTGGCCGTTTGCTCAATGGGGACTTGATATCGTAGGACCATTGCCGAGGGCCCCAGGGAACAAGCGATTCTTAATCGTCGCGACAGATTACTTCACAAAATTGGTCGAAGCAGAGGCTTTAATACATATACGAGATGCCGACATTAAACGTTTTGTATGGAAAAACATCATAACGCGATTCAGCATTCCGAGAGCTCTCATCTCAGACAATGGCACCCAGTTCGATTGTGGCGTATATTGAGAGTTATGCAGCAAGTATGCCATTCGGCCTTACTTCTCTACACCGGCCTACCTGCAAAGCAATGGTCAAGCCGAAACCTCTAACAAATCCATCTTGGACGGCATCAAAAAGAGGCTGGAAAAAGCTAAAGGCAAATGGGTCGAAGAATTGCCGAGTGTATTATGGGCTCATCGTACCACGCCGAGGAGATCCACTGGAGAAATGCCGTTTGCTCTATGCTTTGGAACCCAGGCAATCTTACCCCTGGAAATTGGCCTCCCAACTCTGAAATCGCAAGTTTTTGATACGAGTCGAAACGACATAATGCTTGCCCTAGATCTGGTTCTAATCGAAGAACGAAGAGACCGCGCCCTGGCATCCATGGCACAGTATCAGCAGCAGCTCGCCAAGTCATATAATCAGCGAGTTCAGCTACGCCGATACACGCCAGGTGAGTTAGTCCTAAAGAAAGTACTTCCAGCCGACCGGAGACTGGCCGATGGAAAATTGGGTCCAAACTGGGACGGCCCCTATCAGATAGAATCCATCGCAGGAACAGGGGCATATCGGCTCTCAGACATGACAGGAAGAAGCCTGCCACGGCCTTGGAATTCAACGCATTTACGTAAATTCTATCATTGACCCGACTTGTGGGCTTGATACTTGTACATATTCCACCGTTGCAATACAAAGTTTCTCCTGTTCTCAAGCTCGCTCCCCAGCCTTTAAGGGCCAATTAAGCCTTCTAAGGCCGAAATAAAAGTCTTCGGATTCGGAGCGCCCTTCGTGGATATCACGATTGGCCAAAATAGTCTCCAGATTCGGAGCCGCCTTTGGGTGCATGACACCTTAGAGCCGATTAAGTCTCCGGATACGGAGCGCCCTTTCGGTGCATGACACCTTAGGGCCGATTAAGACTCTGGATTTGGAGCGCCCTTCGTGGATATCACAATTGGCCAAGTCTCCGGATTCAGAGCCCTCTTTCGGTGCATGACACCTTAGGGCCGATTAAGTCTCTGGATACGGAGCGCCCTTCGTGGATATCACGATTGGCCAAAAATCTTCGGATTCAGAGCCCCCTTTCGGTGCATGACACCTTAGGGCCGATTAAATCTCCGGATACGGAGCGCCCTTTCGGTGCATAACACCTTAGGGCCGATTAAGACTTCGAATTTGGAGCGCCCTTCGTGGATATCACGATTGGCCGAGTCTCTGGATTCGGAGCCCCCTTTCGGTGCATGACACCTTAGGGCCGATTAATACTCCGGATTCGGAGCGCCCTTCGTGGATATCACGTTTGGCCATAATAAAGTCTTCGAATTCGGAGTCCCCTTTTGGGGCATGACACCTTAGGGCCGAATAAGCCTCTTAAGGCCGATTAAGACTCCGAATTCGGAGCGCCCTTCGTGGATATCACGATTGGCCACGTCTCCAGACTCGGAGCCTTTGTGAGATGCATTTGGACCACTTCAGTGGCCGAATAAATATTCAATAAGAATTCTTCTTAATTCGAGCCGGTCAATGCATGTTTAAACATTTGCACCACGCAACACAAAACTTGCCATTAAGTTGAAATAATACGTTTAATTAAGCACATAACATTTCAAGACCAAATACGGACGATTAAAAAAAAAAAAAAATTATCTGTTCGGCACGAAGTCTTCCTGTGTTCCGAAGTCTGTTTATTCGGCACCCTCATCATCGCTCTTCTCAATTTTGAAATCAGAATAGGGTAAGTAGTGACGATGATACAAGGGCGAAGCCGAATCAATTCCCACAGCTTTGAGAGCTTTCTCGGTTTGGAGGGCCTTAATCCAGCCGTACTTAAATCCACGATTTTCACATCGACAGACCTCCTCGGTAAGGTCTCGTTTGGTCTTCTCTATCCCGGCCTTCAGGCCGTCCTGAAACCCCTTTGCATAACCCGAGGTCCGTTGGGTCACTCTCTCCTCAACGACCAACTTAGATTGACCGGCCGCCACCGACGCGCTCGTTTGAACATTCTTCAGCTCCTGAAGCTCACACTCAGCCTTTTCCGCGCGAATCTCCAGACTGCGATTCCTTTCGTCCTTTTTCTCATTCTCACGTCGCGCTTCCCGCAGACGCATGTCGACTTCATAAGTAGTATATAGTCCTTTCACGGCCCCATGTATGCCATCTCGAAATACTTCGAAATCTTGACGTCCAACCATCAATTGTTGGACTTCCGGCGGGAAGATCTGTCGAGCGAACTCGACTGCCACACCTGGGTCTTTGATGATAGAATCTGCCTCCGTCATTGGTCTATTCCTCACAAAAACTGCAAAACTCAATGGTCGTGGCGTCCCATCAGGCTCGATTCTCGGTCGCAGGCCCGAAGAATTTCCCCATTGTTGCCTGTCCTTTCGGGGCGATCTGTTTCGACGACTGAGGGGCTGCTGTGTTTCCCGATCCTTGGACGTTCTTCTTCCCATATGCATAGGCTCGCTACTGCGACTCATTACGGCATCTAATTCAGCCAATCTTCATCCCTCCCAAGTTGCCTGAATGGAAATAAGTAGGGCCTCTGGTGTGCACCCGCCTCATTTATCCTTGAATGTATGCAACTCTCCCGAGGCAATGTCAGTAACCCCAAACGTCAAAAGTCGGATGACAATTGTCCGGCCCATTCGGCTTCCCAAGCTCGTGCCCTGGCCAAGGCAAGGGCAGATTTACTAATCTGGTCGACAAGGGCATATTTACGAATCTGGTCGGCCATGTTTTTAAGCGCAAGCACCGACCAATCTGTGCCTCAGCCCGCCCACGAGTTAGGCCCATTCGGCTTCGAAAGCTCGTGCCCTGGCCAAGGCAAGGGCAGATTTACTATTATGGTCGGCCACGTTTTCAAGCGCAAGCGCCGATCAATCTATGCCTTAGCCAACCCACAAGTTAGGCCCATTCAGCTTCGAAAGCTCGCGCCCTGGCCAAGGCAAGGGCAGATTTACTATTATGGTCAGCCATGTTTTCAAGCGCAAGCGCCAATCAATCTGTGCCTCAGCCAGCCCACGAGTTAGGCCCATTCGGCTTCCCAAGCTCGCACCCTGGCCAAGGCAAGGGCAGATTTACTAATCTGGTCAGCAAGGGCATATTTACGAATCTGGTCGGCCATGTTTTCAAGCGCAAGCGCCGACCAATCTGTGCCTCAGCCAGCCCACGAGTTAGGCCCATTCGGCTTTGAAAGCTCGCGCCCTAGCCAAGGCAAGGGCAGATTTACGATTCTGGTCGGCCATGTTTTCAAGCGCAAGCGCCGACCAATCTGTGCCTCAGCCAGCCCATGAGTTAGGCCCCTTTGGCTTCCCAAGCTCGTGCCCTGGCCAAGGCAAGGGCAGATTTACTAATCCGGTCGGCCAAATACCTAAGCTAAGCAGCCGATCTAACCATAACCGAAAGCAATATCATTCATCAACATTTTTCATCAACAACATTTTCCTTATCAAGTTGAGCACAACTCATGAAATTTTATATACGCAAATTACTATACAAAAAGCTACAAGCCCGCATGAAAATGCCTAGCAAAAAACAACTATGACTGTAGCAACACATAAAAAATACCAAATTAAAAACTGTAAAAATACATTCGACGTCCTAAAAACTATGTCAGTCGGCCAGATCAGCCATCGGAATCAGACTGCAATGGCTCAACATCCACTTGCTCATATGGTATTGGCGTAATCAATGAAACTTTAGCAGCAGCAAGGGCTTTGTGCCAGCCATGTTTGAATCCCCGATTTTCAAACTTGGGGACTTGGTCCAAATACTCGGCGAATCCAGCATTTTTCCCGGCCTCGAATACTTTGGAAGACTTGGAGTCGGCTGTTTCCTTTGCCGCCTTCATTTCAGCCAACTCAGCCTCCAGTTTGGAGATCGCCTTCTGGGCCAATTTGAGCGCATCTTCGCTCGCGTCCGCCTTCTTCTCGGCATCCGATCTCAATTGATCCACGCTATGAGCCCTCTCCATCTTGGCCTCGGCCCTTGAGGCTTCCTTGTTCGCCCTTAAAGCTTCGATCTCGGCCCTTCTCCTTTGGCCCTCAACTTCCTTGCGTAAATGACCAATCTGTTTGACGACGTCGCGATGGTGACGGCCCATATCGGCTATCTTTCTGACGGTCTGCAAAACAAGAATTTAAAACCATAACTTCAACAGTATTTGGATTAAGTGAAGCAAAGTCTGAATATGTACCAAAAGTGCCGATTGGGCGGGTAGTGCTATCGCATTCAGATATGGTTCCACCCGGAAAGCCTCCTTGTCAAACGGCAACGACACGGACGTAGCCAAGCTGAATGCGACCTCTGGATCTTTAAGCGCCGAAGCATTAGAAGAAACTGGTATGTTTTTTATCATCGGCTAAATGACAAAAGGAACGATCACATTCGATCCCTCTAATCGAGGATGCTTGCCGCCTTATTATTCTGAGCCGGCCTCAAACTCGGCAGGGCGCTTCTCTACCTCTTCCTCAAGTTCTTGGCTGGCCTGCATGATCAAAGTAGATTCGGCATTCCAATTTTTTGCCGTCTCCACCTGAATAATGCGCAAGGACTCTGATTCGCTAACAGGCAAGGAGAGTTGAGATTCGGTGGCGGGTGGTACTTCAGACGGAAGGGCCTCCGCTCTTCGGCGCGCGGCCAACCTTTCTGCATTCGCCTTTCTGGCAAGTTCTGTCAGGCTTAACCCAGCCATGTCTCCGAGGCCTGCGGCAAGAAGATCCACTAAGCCGCGAAAAATGCCGTCAAGTGAAAGATCCCCTCGGCCCGAAGTGGACGGAGGATCGGCCGAATTCAATACCTCGTCAGACTCGGTTTCGGACTGATCTGATTCGGTAACATTAGCTACATCTCGCTCCGAATCAGACCCTTCAAAACTAACCTGCCTCAAGTTTTTGAAGTCGGACAAAATAAGAGCGATAAGAAAATCTTCACCCTCCGGAACCGGGATATTTTTTGCCGCCGAGAAGTCATATACGTTGGCTCGTAACGAAGCAGAATGTGGGCCGCCCTCCCTTGTTTCTGAAGACTTCGACGGCTGAAATACTTGAGCGCGACTCTGATATCCGAAAGAATGGCGTCGTCAGTTGAAGACAGGACTTTCTTCAAATCGTTCCCTGCATAAGCCAAGCCGTAACATTTCAAAGAGGAGGCTTTACAACAAAAATGAACAAATAATAAAAGCGAGAAGGCAATTGGCCACCTGGCTCGCCCCTCCGTCTAGGAATAGGGTCGATGTGATCTTCCCCTTCGCCAAATTCCCAGTTACCCTGGACAACGACCATAACATCACCAACTCGTTTTCCAGAACTGGAAAGCATAGTAATTAGTTGATGGTCGATATCCTTGGCCCTGAGGAAGAAACACCCGTGCCGACCAGAAGACTTAGCCAAGGCATAGCAATGCCGGATGGCTGGAATGCCAAGGTTAATTCTAAGGCGACAGTTGAGCGCTATAACCCCCATTATGATTCTAAAGAAATTCACATTGGGTTGGGAAAGGATTAAACCCCAATGGCGAAGCACATCCCTAAGAAATGGATGAAGGGGAAAACGGACTCCACCCTCTGCGATTGACAAAAGAGGAAAGACAATCGTGGTTTTGTCCTCCCTCTCCATATCAAGAGTGTCGTCTGCCACAAGCGACAGACGGACATCATCAGGAATGGAGAAATGGCGTTTAAAGCCAGCAATTTGATCTGACGAGAGAAGGTCTTTTAAATGTTTCGCCATACCCTACAGCTTATGAGAATATACCAAGGAAGGAATAAACCAGAAAGAGTCTTCGAAGCAAGGAAGGAGAGAACTTACAAAGGACGAAGAGGATATCGGAGAAGAGAGTTGCAGGGACGATTGAAAAGGCAATCCAGCGACGAGCGTCATAAAATACATACTTGAAAGGACGTCAAAATTTTAAATCACAATAAATAGACACGTACGAGGGGGCAGGAAGTCGACACGACAACTGAGAGGGGTGCGCTTAGATATCTGCATGAGGATAAGGCCAACCGCCGAATTTTGGCTCTGACTTTTCGAAATTCAGAACCAAGTACTCCAGCCAACTATCGTTGGTGAAGTGCTTGGGGGGCAATTGTGGGAGCCGAATAAATAGAGGAGTCGGAAGGTGCATACCCCAGAAATCAGATAATATTCGGCTCCATATTGCGTGACTAGGATGCCGAATACGTTAGGAAGGCCGAATATCCGGAGATCAGCAGCTCCGAATAAATAAAAGGGGAATGGGATAAAAGTAGGCTCAGGCCCCGAGGACAGAAAGTAAGTATAAATACAAGGACCACAGATTTAGAAAGGTAGGTAAGAATTACTTCACTTAACTTAGTAAAGAAGCTATCTTGAGTGTCTGAACTGACTTGTCCGTCGGAGTGCTAATTCCGGCACCCCCGACTGAGTATTTGTATCTTTTTAGGTGACTAGCTGAGGATTACTAGTGTCTCCCAGGATCTGAAGAGTATTTCCAAACCACTTCTCCACATCAATATATCCACCCTTCAAAGTCCAACCACCTTAGATAGCAAAGCTACCCTTTTGACATATCTTAACAGGATATTATCACAAGGTCTACATGAGTCGACGATTAAAAAAAAAAAAAAAAAAAAAGGGAAAAGGTAATGTGAAAGATATGTATAGATATATAATAATTACAAAATCATGTCTTAAATACAACATGGGATCTATCACTTACAAACTCAAAATGTGTTTACATAACTAGTTCCTAACTCTCATAGGATAACCATACGTCTTCAAATACTTCAGCTTTGCTTTCGGCTGGTCTAATAGCCTTCAATACCTGGCATGAAACCCCATAAGCTTTGAATGCCCAGTAAACGCACACACACCTCGTCTCCTTTTCCCAATCCAGTACACCATCACAATTATAACAAGCAAGTAATGAAGCATGATAATCATTCAATAATAAAGGATTACAAGGTTAGATATTAGTAATCTAGAAATCCCCCAAAGAGATTTCATCCTCCCAACTACAAGAATTGGATACCAGACTACTTGGAACTCCCCATTTTGCTGCTTTGTTGCAAAACTTACCTCAGATGCCTACCAATGGTTATATACCACGTAGTGCCAACTGCAGGGCCTCAAAAGAGACGGTGAAAAGAAAAAAAAAATTATCATCCCAAAACCCACCTTATCCTTCCAGAAAAAAGTTTTATCTTTCTGAATGTCCCATTTGGACCCAACCTTATCTCATCAATCAAACCATTGCAAAGAGTCCGAATACGTCCGTTCTATTCTAGAGTTTACGCGATAACTGCTTGCGCAAGACTTAACCTTTAATTAGGGAGCACATCCCATCAATCCATACATAACACATTATCATCTCTTCATTATTCAAGTGATTGAAAACCCAATATCACCCCAATTAAGGTTTCCATTGAGTTAGATGTCTTAAATTAAAGTTAGAACAACTCAACAAGATAGCAGTATCCACATAAGCATAAACATCATCAATTGAAGAAGATTAGGAACATAACCATAATACATGCAATATCATACCAAGACATGATCATGTACTAATAAGCATATTCATGAGCATAAGAGCATAAAACACCCATGCAAAACTAAATTTCCAGATTCAGTACCATTTAAAGATTAAAATCAAAAGGGCTATTTCAAATTTTTCCTAAACTCGGCCTTCCAATGGTTCGTAGAAAATTTTATCTAGTTTTTAGAACATGTTTCGAAAATGGAATAGTTTTTCTAGATTTTTAGTTATTTAAAAAACACTCCAGCGCTGTCCAGATTCATCGACCATTACAAAAATCAGATTTTCTTTCAAACCGTTCACTCTTTTTCGATGAAACCTATTTTCAATGAAAGCTAACTCTTTAAGGAAGTTTTTGACATAAAAATTAGGTCCAGAAGATCTTTCTACATTTTCCTAGAAGTTTCGAAAGTTGGCTGTGAAACAGATTTTTCATGCACAATGCTCAAAATAAGAAGATTTGTGGAAAATAGGCCAACTAAGGGAAATTTTTCACTTCTTTTGTGATGACAAAATACTAAATAATATATCAATAACTAATATTTTTAGAGTAGTGGTATGCCTTTGGAAATAATGTGAGATATGGGAAGAAAAATGTAGTTTTGCATCTATTAAGAGAAAATATAAGTAGAAGAAGGATCAAGCTCAATTCATCAACTTTGAACACATGAACACCATTACAACACATCTGAAAATATTATTTCAAGACTCTAATAACATGTATTTGAAAAAAGAAACTAAAAGAGAGAGTTGTGTTATGGCTTACTTGAGGCTTGGTTGGTTAGCTAACAAGGCCTTCTCTTTCTTTCCTTTCTTCCACCAAGCTCACCCTCTTACCTTCTCTCCCTTTTAGCTAAATGAAGTGTTTGTGTGTGTGTTCTTGTATGTAAAATGCTAAGGGTGAGTTTTCTTTTATAGGAAAATAGGTGCAAAAGATCTAAAGTGCCCGTTGGTTGGAATTGGATTGGATATTTTAGATTTACTTACAACCTAATGGAATAGTGAATGATTAGAGGCCTTAATTATACAATTAATCATGATCTAGTTAGGTTTTGGTTAGGATTGAACTGAGGGTGGAAGCATGGTTCCATGTTTTGGGGGTACTTGCCAATACTTTTCCTTGATTTCATGGATATGGTTTGAAAAAGTTGTATAATTTTATAGTCCCTAGGGTGGTTGGCCATGTGGGCTGATTTGATGGAATTATTTTATTTTATTTTTGTGTACAATTGTTAGAAATTGCAAAATATAGTGTATAATATAGGTTTCAAGGTACAAGTGTGTATATATATTAGTACTAGTTTGGGGTCAATTAGTGATTTAATAAAAATGTGAGGGCTTTGGGTTTAATTCATGTATTGGGAAATTTATTTAAGTGCAGTATTTAATTTAATTAGGATTTGGAGCTTCAATTTCGGTTAAAGTTTCTTTATTTCGAATTAAATGGCGAGTTGTAATGAGAACTGAAAGCCTAGGGTTTTTTATCGACAAATATAGTTAGGGAATTAATTTAATTATTATTAGGGCTTTCCTTGAGTTCCCAGGTTCAATCATGGTTTGCGAGTTTTCGATTAGCGCGTATTTTCAGCTCTAGAGCTAAAATTGAAAATAGATAAGGGAATGAGGGTCTTTATTAAAATAATTCAGAAGTAAGGGTGTAAATAAAATTACAAAGGTCATGGGCCTCATAGTTAAATAATTAATATTAGCATGTAAAAATGATTACTAAGTAGTCGGGGTCGATTGGTTTTGTACGGTTTATTCGCGATGCATCTTCAATTCTAGGGTTAAATTTGTGAATAAACGAAGAACAAAGGGCTTCATTATAATAACTCAAAATTTAGGGACTTAATAGGGTTTACAAAAGTTAGGGGTCTTACATACCCACTAAATCTGGTGGCCTTTTGACTAGGTCTCAAACCCAAGAATTTAGTCTCATTTGACAACGCTACATTTTTAGTAGCTAACAGCTTTGCAACCTATTTTTAAAAGGAAGTTATCAATATTAAATATCAATTAACGACTTCAAAAAATATAGAAACACGTGGTTTAAAAAAATTGAATCATGAGAATTGGAAACATGTAAGTTATCAAGACTTACATGAGAATTGAACCATTTAGGAAACTCATCATTGTGATGACGATCCACATCATAATCTCTGAGACGGCGATGTGACCGTTTAATAAATTCATGATGTTCCCTATACAATTAAACTATTTGTAAAATGCAAGACAATTATAGTTGGTATAAATAAATTTACAATGAGACAAAGGTTATATCTATCTTACTCTCGATATGGGACAATTGTAGCAGTGTTACATAACATATACCGACGAGCCTATACCGATGTTGTGTTATCAAGCACAAACCCTTTTCTTTTTCCTTTTCCTATAGCCCGCCCCATTAATATCTCAGGATTGTCGCTAACATCACAATTCCTTAACGATAGATGCAATTTTGACTCAACATCATGCAAGTACCTTGAGCAAAATGTCATACATGCTTCGACTAAGTATCCCTGTGCAATTGAACCTTTAGGATGACTTCGATTACACATGTATGATTTAAGCGTCATAAGGTACCTATAAACAAAAAACTGCATACATGACTTCCAATATAAACAAGCACATATATACAAAATGGACATTGGAGTAGAATTACACACCTTTCTACAAAGTACATCCATCGATATTGCACCCTACCGGCAATCTTCGCTTCCTCTGCTAGGTGAATGGGCAAGTGCTCCATGATATCAAAATATGATGGAGGAAAAATTCTCTCAAGATGGGAAAGTGTATAAGCAATTTGGGATTGAAGACGATCTAGACCATCCACCTGTAGGGTTTTGGAGCACAACTGCCTAAAGAAATTGCTTAACTCAATTAATGGTTCAACCACTTTCTTCGGTAACAAATTTCTCACTACTATTGGAAGTATTTGTTGCATGAGTATATGGTTATCATGACTTTTTAGTCCAAATATGCTACGCTGTTTGAGGTTAACCCGACGAGAGATATTGGATGCATAACCATCTAGAACTTTGACATTCTTCAGAAGTGTACAGAATAGACTTTTCTCTCTATTGTTCATAACAAAACATGCAGCAGGCAAATAATACTTGTTCCCAACCCTTTTCTAAGGATGTAATGCCTTCCGAATTCTCATATCTTGCAAATCTTGACAAGTATTTAAATTGTCCTTCCCTTTGCCATCAACATTTAATATCGTCCACAATACATTATCACACACGTTCTTCTCAATGTGCATCACATCAAGATTGTGGCGAATCAAATTATGCTCCCGATATAACAGCTGAAAGAAAATACTCTTCTTCTTCCAATTATGATTTAAGTCCTCCTCATTTTCCTCATTTTCTTTCCCTTTTCTATTCCGTTTGCTAGATTGTTGATGCTTAGAATTCAATTTGAACTTAGGCTTAGGTCTAGTTGTCGTAGCACATTAGCCCCTGATAACCGAGTTGGACATGGTTCGAATTCAAGAGTGACATCAAAAGACGCACTAGCTTTCCGAAATTTGTGACTCGTATTCAACCAGCGACGATGCCCTATGTAACAAAATTTCCTAAAGTTTTTCAAATATCGAGAACAAGTATGTGTGCTACAACAAGGACAAACTAAAGCAAAATTCATGCTCCATCTAGACAAAATTGCATAAGTAGGAAAATCATTTATAGTCCATAATAACACAGCATGCATTCAGAACATCTAATTAGTTTCCGCATCATACGTGTCAACACCATTTTCCCACAATTCTTTTAATTCATCCATTACTAGGCGTAAGTAGACGTCAATGTTATTCTAGGTTAAGAAGGACCATCGATAAGCAATGTCATCATCATATGAGGCTACTTCATGCACAACTATGGTGGCGAATTATATGGCATCACAATAACTGGCCAACTGCTATGAGAGCAATTCATTGCCTTGAATGGATTGAATCCATCTGCTGCTAAACCTAGTCAGGCATTGCGAGGCTCACTTGCAAACTTAGGATACAAATTATCAACATTTTTCCAGACAAGAGAGTCAACGGGATGTCTCATTTTGTTGTCATCAATTCGGCCCTCTACATGCCATCTCGTTAAAGAAAATGTTTTGGATGACATAAACAATATTTGATGCCTTGGAATCAAAGGAAAGTATTTGACAATCTTCTGTAGAATTCTTCGTTGCTTCTTCTTAACATCATTCTCCTCTCCCTCAAACTGTTTGTATCTAGGCATATGACACACTATGCAATTAGCCATACTAGCTGTTTCCTTCCAATATAGTGAGCAATCTCTTCGGCATGCATGTACCTTGTGATAATTGAGGCCCAAGTCCCTAAGGAGTTTCCTAGTTGCATAAAATGACTTTAGCAAGGTTTCACCTTTTGGGAACGCATCCTTTAAAAGCTCAAGCAACATCGTGAAAGACTTGTCACTCCATCCACTGAGGCACTTGATGTGCAATAACCGAACAACAAATGAGAGTGTTGAAAACTTCTGACACTCAGGATACAACTCTCTTTCGGCCTCCTTCAATAAATTGAAGAATTTTTTAGTTTTTTCATTTGGACCTTGGTTAATACCAAAACTTGTTGCCTCGTGAATAAAGCTTGGTGGAGGAAGTCCAAATCCCTCGTACAGCATTTCATAAGTTTCATCACCATCATTCGAATCAATTTGCCCGACATTCACATTTTGTGGCACAGGTGACGACAAATTCTCCCCATGAAAAATCCAACTAGTGTAACTTGGAAGAAACTTTGAAAAAATCCAAATTCTCACCATCTTATAATGCATGCGACATGACATCAATCACCTCTACTGGTCTCTAATATGTTGGTTCATCCTACTTTCCCCTTCAGGAATGCCCAATCCATATTGTAAAAAGCAGTTCATACTGCTCCGTTCATCTATAACGAAATTTCGGCAGCATCTCCCCATGGTTCTCCAAGTACACGACATAGACTAGGTGTACTGTTACACCTTGTCTAGTATGCACCCGGAGACACATAAGGAGCTGCTACATGAAATCTCTACGAGATGGACTATAAGCGGTAGAACTACTAATTACAATATAGACTTGTGCTCTTCAACTGTCCAAACTGGACAATCCGAGAAGAGCTTCATCAAAGATGACTAGGTATCTCTAATGAAGATTCTTGGACGGGTATAAGGCTATTTATGCATGCATGCACCATTAATGATTGCATCTCGATGGTGCCATCTAAATCGGTACTATCAAGCATACTAGAAGTATATCTAGTATGAAGCATATTAATAAAGAAACCAAAAGTTTCTACAATGCTCTTGATAGATAATGATAGATTTAATAAATACATTGGTCTCTTAAATCAATCAATAAAGACCAAACTATTATGCCTTCAAATGAAAGCAAGCACAAAGAAAGTCAAATTTAAAAAATAAAAAAGGAAAAGAGAGGGGCCATAGTAAATTGCACCAAACAGAGGTGAATTATAAAAGCAACCAAAAGCCGTTAAATATTAGGAACAGTGGCGTTTTAAAAAACGCCGTTAAAAATACGCCACCAAGAAAATGAGATGACTTTTTGGCCTAATATCAATAATCACAGTGTTTTCCATGGAATGCATTACCATATAATAAAACATATTGGTGCTAAAGAAGCAAAAACATAAAATGTAGATATGGAATGCATTACCATATCTACATTGTTTTGGTCAAGAATAGGAAGCCTTGCAATATAAACTTAGAGATGACAAGTACACAATAACTAAAGTAAATTCATGAGGAAGCAATAACTCAAGTTCAACATCATAGCATCACAGATTGAATTTCACGATTTGACAACTATAAATTCAAATTCAAATTCAAATCAAATGAACACATGGATTCAAAATCAAATCTCTTACAACAAATTTTTAATTAAATATGAACTTCAAGATCAGAGAGAGAATTTACCGCTTGAAATCGCAAGGGGCAAAGGAGGAGATTTAAGATTGTAAACCCTAAGAGGAGAAGAATCGACGGAATGAAGAGCTTGGAGAGAGAGAGAGAGAGAGAGAGAGAGAGAGAGAGAAAGAGAATACAAAACTGAGATTGAATTGAAATTGATGCAGATGGTGCTCACTTTAGTAGACGATGCATATGGTGGTGGAGCTTCGAAATTAAGAGAGAGAACTTCAAAATCGAAATCACTGAGCTTGATGCAGATCGATTCTAAAGCTTGTTGTAGTCTCAATAAATGAAATCGATTCTAATAGGTTTACCTCTCAGTGATTTCTATCTAAATGGATTACGTAAACAAATGAAATCACCGAGCTCAATTTAAATTTCTATGTAAATGAAATCAGTGATTGGTACAACATTCCCATCAATTCTGCTCTACGAAATCACTCTAAGATTTAAGAGATCATCGAGCTAAAGCGAGAGAGTGAGTGAGCATCTTCTTTACTGAGACACAAGTGTTCACGGAAAATGAGGGTTTCAAGAGGAGGGAGAGCGTGTGAGAGATTGTTACACATTAGGAGGCATTTATAAACGTCTTCTATTACTAAACAGTACCGTTTTAATTAACACAAAATGTGACGTTTATAAAATGTCATTAAATATTAAAAAAGGTGGCGTTTAAAAAATGCTGTTAAATAAATGCCGTTAAAACAAACATTTCTCGTAGTGAGAGGACATAAAATTCTATAATTGCCTTTTTATTGTTAAGATTGATAGAGTGAAAGTTTCATTTTAATCCAGAACTAAATAGGAGGTATAATGACTATTTTTAAAAGTTAGAAAGGTACAATGCTATCGAGCTATAAAATGGATTTTTATTTATGTAAAAAATTTAATTGATTAGATACTTCTAACCATATAACTAAATCTTATTATCTTCAAAAAAAATTAAATTCGCAAGTTAATACTTAAATCCAGACATAACTCTTCATAGCCAAAGAAAAATAATGCATGTTTCAAAGATCCCACTAAACAAGACATGAATCAATTGAAAAATATTACAAATACCAACTACGAAGCACTAAGCCTGTGAGAACTTGTGTCTATAGTTCATAACATAAGATCACTGATCACAAGGTTTGAAAATGAAAGAATTCCAAAGAACAAATTGAGCTCATATCTAAACTACATGGTATGGCAACTATTGGGCTTTTGGGCTTTTAGAACGAACAAAAGAATGACGACGATTTATTCACCCAAAAAAGAATGACGATAGAATGGAAGTGATAAGTTCATTAATTAATTAATGGTGCTTGGGCTTCCCATCCCCATGGATGGATGCAAGAATTTTCTTGAGATGTTTGTTGTAAGCAAAGGGTGGTTCTAGTTGAAGAAGGTGCCCTGCATTCTGTATATATTCCGAGGTGGCTTTCTCTCCTATTCGCCTGTAATCATTATTAAAAAAAAAAAAAAAAATCCAATTTTAATAGCTGCTGATGAAACTATACTAATATAACAAGATATCATGGACCCATACAGCCTCCTCAATCATCAACGTGAATGGGTGGACCTAAGGACCTACTATTTCTATATCAATTACAATAATTTTGAGACACCATCTTGTTATGCCCAGGGAGTATGTAATGGGCGTCGTGTCATATTAGGCCGTGTTTATGTCGTATCATGTTGGATTCATTTCATAATTATCTCAATACTAAATTTATTATTTTGTGTTATTATTTTGTGTTATCGTATCGTGTCATTCTCAATCCGTGTCCGGTTCACATATCGTGTTAACGTGTCATGTCAACAAATTTTACTATTAACTAAAAATATCAAATATATGAAAAAAGTTTGAAAATTTCTTCACAAGTTAAATTTAGTAAAACTAATCTTGAAATTATTTATAAAAATATTTACTTAATTTTATTTTCTTAATTTATAAAAATTATATTTTATTATTATATTTTTTACTAGATTAACTCAAATAATAGACAAAAAATTACATTAAATTCAATTAAAAGAAAAACAAAGCCTATATCCAACTTAAAATCGTATTTTACATACTTTTTTAATAAATTAGATGTAATTTTTTACGAGATTAAAAAAGGAGATGATATTCTTTAGTAGAAATAATATTAAAATATATAACGAATTGTTTAAAATCCATATCAGTTTCGTGTTATACAGATTTGACACTAATTTGACTTGTTTAATATTCATGTTATCGGGTCGTGTCATATACATGTTAGTGTCAGGAAATGGTCAGTCATAACTCGCTAATTCGTGTACAATTCAAATCGTGTTATTGCGTTGTGTCGCAAATTTCCACTCCTACTTGGAATATATGCTCGAACATAAAGGTTTGTAATGAGTCAAGCTGTGAAAATGATGCTCAAGCTCTACGAATGAATTGTATCGAGAAAACTCTCTATTTTTATTAGTCAAATATCAACCTCAACTCTGCTTGCCCTTAGGCTTATATCTTTATTTATACTAAAATAATTCTTGCTAATCAAGAAAACCTAGAAAGGAAAATAAAAATATTCTTGCTAGTCAAGAATATTTAAAAAGAAAAATATTAATTCTTGTCAAATAAGAAAATAAACTAAATAGGTAATCCAAATAAATAGGAAACTAAATATTTTAGTCTTAAAATAATAATTATAATTATATACTAAAATAATAAAATAAAATACGTAATTTTTATATTCTAATTTGCATCAACAAGTCTATATTTTTTAGTTTTTTCTTATTTCCCTCCATCCATCCCTTCCCAAATTTTTTTTTTTTTTTTTCATATTTCCGTTAGGCTCGTGAGATAGGCTAGTTGGCTACCTATCACAAGCCAATGGATCAGGCTGGCTAGTAGGATTGGTATTCGAACCTTAAGCTCAAGCTCAATCAAGTCGGCTCGGCCTGCACAAGGATATGGGCTTGGGCCGAGTAATGTATCCCTTACACCAGTTTACTTCTGGGGTCAGGCTTTATAGTTTCAATTGTTATGGGCTCTTAGGACGGTCTCAAACAGGCTCTTGACCTGGGTCTCACACCCATTGAAATTAAATCTGATGCTCTGACCCTTCTACACAATACTAAACAATTGTAATGATTGACACCACCTCAGTAATATTGTTCATGACGGTAGGTTCTTCCTGGACAGTCTCGGATTGTCAACTATTAAACACATCTTTAGGGAATGCCCTAGCAAATTATGGGATGCTTATGATGGATGGGAATTTTCATGCTTTCTCCCACTCTCCATCTACCATTGTATCGTAGATGATTATGTATGATGCCATGTGAATTCTATATCCTAGAACTACTTTGTACTAGTTCCGTTTCTATATATCTATCTTTATTTACCAAAAAAAAAATTTTTGTAACATTTTAAATTTTAAATTTTTACATGATATCAATTTGTCTAATTTATTACACCAGTCAAGAAACTGAATGGAAACTAAGGGCAAAATTGATATGATGGCAGGGAAGGTATGCTAGGGAGAAGATGAATGTAAGAAATAAAAATGATAAATAGACTATTTTACTCTTAATTTTTGTTTAACTTCTAAATGATCATTGTTAATTGAAGTAAATTGACATGACGTGAAAATTAGCTAGCAATTTGATTTAATTGAAACTACACGGTCAAATTAGAGAGACTATTTATGTAAATTTTTGTCACAATTAATTAAATTTTTAACGAAGCAGTGTGTTTTTCCTTTTGGTACATTCAAATTGAATACTAATTAAAAAATAAATTAAAAAAAAAAAAGCAACATCTAAGTAAAACACATTAATGACTAATTAAAAATAAATAAATAAATAAAATTATTTCAAATGCAAACAATATTGTATTCATTTTAAAATATTGCCACATTTTGTGTATTTTAATGAAACAAAATTGTCTAATGAAGTTGAAATAGGACATACCCTTTCATGGTGTGGGCAAGTTCTAAATTGAAAATCTTGTTGTCGTTTGCCCACAAGAAGTGAATCCTCTGCAACATTATTCAAATTAAAATATGAAAAAAAATAAATTTTAAATTAAATTATAAAAAGTAAAAGGTGTAAATAAAATATTATAAGATATGAATGGAATAACCTTAAAAGGCAAGTCAAAAATAGGAGTGTAAATCTGGCCCGGCCCATGTTGGGTCTTACGGACTCCCGCCAAGATTCAGGCCGGGTCGGGCCGGGCCACGTGTTAAAAAATTAAGTCCAGGCCCAAACCCAGGGATATTCAAGCCTTGGGCAAGTGATGGGCTGAGCCTTGGTCCTTGCCTCGGGCTTGGACGGGTCTGACCATTTTTTTTTGTTTTTTAAAATTTTTTCTATTAAAATTTTATTATTTTCCATTAAAAAATACATTGGGCCTCCTACGCGGGCCTTGCTTCGGGTTGGGCCCTAAGTGGGCCTTAAACAAGTTGATGGGCCAGGATAAGCGGGCCGGGCCGGGCCGGGCCGGGCTTTAAAACGATGGCCCAGGTCCTAGCCTAGGGGCTTGGGTTGGGCTTAGGCCTGGGCCCAAGCAAGCTTGGCCCATCTCAGACTGCGGGCGATCTTCGAACCACCTACGAATCGCGGGTCAATTTTACACCCCTAGTGAAAAACAAAATTGGAAACCTGGGGGTAAGTCGGGGTGGTTGAGTCCCTGGCACTGACCACTAAAGCTTCTAAAAGTTGAGCTTTCTCATTTCTGTTGGCAAATATCACTTGCGATATCACGATGACTCCATTAATTCAATTATAGTTTTTCAAATTTATAGAAAAATAGATATCATGATGACTCCATTAATTCAATTATAGTTTTTCAAATTTACAGAAAAAATAAATAAATATGATAATATCCATTTCAAAATCAAAATCTAAATCGACTAGAATGAGTGTTTCATGTCAGGCACGACACTAGCTAGTTATCTTCTTGATAGCCTTCTGTTTTGATTGACAAAGGCAACATAACTTGGTAAGAGCATCCACAGTGGAGCTGTTAGCCGTCCTCTAGTGTATGTTAAACTTTTGGTCAGCCAAATTTCATTTTGTTTTCACAATGGAACTGTTAAAGGGTAATGTTAGTGGCGAAAGTTAGTGTCAGATGTTAAATAGCGTGTTAACTGCAGCCAGCGAGAGAGAGAAAGGGAAGTGTTATGGGGAAGTCCGGCCGGATATCATGCCGGTCATCCCCCGGACGTCCGGACCCTTCAAGAAAAAAATAAAATAAAATAAAATAAAATTTGCAAAGTTGTTTTTGGCCTGCCAGATTATTTTATGGTCGGCCGACTTATTTACCAAGCAAAGATGCACTACAGAAAGAGAGAGAGGGGCACTAACGGTGCAGTGGGGTGGGGGCCACTGCACTTTTCCATTATTTTATATTTTATTTATTATATATATATATATTCTTAACACACACCTTAACACATTTATTGTATTACTATTTACTCACTAAATTATCAAACTCTTAACATACATTTGTTGGTCCCACTTTTATTACTTTTTGTCATATAACATACTTTAACACAATTTTACCACATTCATTGTGAATGCTCTAAGAGTGAATTGTAGCATAAAAACAATTGTGGCGTATAAAACCAAACATAAAAATTGAGTTTATGTACTTTCCGTTGTTTTTATTGTAAAACACAGGAAGACCAAAAGGAGAAAAATAAATCGATAATTTATATCAGTGCTGCTACAGGGCCCGAAATTTTCAAGCTCGAATTGGCTCGAAACTCAAAACGACGTCGTTTTGAATTCTCTTACCGGTAAGAAAATTTTACATGTAATAAAATTCTCTTACCGGTAAGAGAATCCAAAACGACGTCGTTTTGAATTTCGAGCCAATTTCGAGCCAAACAATTTCGGGTCCTCAAACATTTTTCAATTTATATTATGGCCTAGTTTGGCATAATACAAAAGATCTAAAAAGTTAAAAAGTCATTATTCTATTTAAGTCACATCATCTCATTTAAATCACATCATCTCTCTACCACATCACTTCAAACCCAACCCATATTTCACATTTTTTCGTAAAAAGTCAAAAAATGCACTTATTTAGATTATCCCAAACAACCCTATTAATAAATTTTATTATTTTATTCATTATTTATGAACTTGTATATTTAGACTCTTTTCATTATAAAAATGTATCATTTTCACACCTAGAGACTCTTACGAGTTTCATAATTGAGTAGGTCAATATGTATAGATTTATAGATGAAGATATAATGTGACATTCACTAATAATTGAGTGAATTTTAGGATTGTTTTGAAAATTAACTTTTTTAAATGATTTTTTAACTTTTTATAAAATGATGTACAAAAAGTAAAGAAAATAATTGAAATTTTTGAAATGACTTTTTTAATATTTTAATTAAAATTTTAAGTTTTCAAAATAGGCTTTACTGTAATTAACTCAAAATAAAAACAAAACCAAACAGATTATGGCATTCTTGTAATATGTAGTCATGCGTGTTACGTTCTATAAATCCTGGTGATTTCATTAGAACATGCTATATTCAACAGATGCCTTATTTTGGAAGAGAAAATAAAAGTCAAACTCAGCTCAAAATTGTTGAAGAAATAGAATGCATTGCTTCCAATTTGCACAGACCAACCGAGAGTACTTTGGATTTGTTTGGGAAGTATGTTGGTTTTTTTTTTTTTTTATTTGATTATTTTAGTTTGGAGTTAAAAAGTCTCGTTTGAAAAGAATTTTTTAATTTTTTTGACTTTTTATGAGAAAAAGAATATAATGATTATGAATTTAATGTAATGTTTTGTCTTGTTGAGCTAAAAAATCTATTTTATCTTTTTGTGTCTAAAATAACCTCAAACCCAACCCAACCCAACCCAACCCTTCTTCCTAAACTAAAGATTTTTTTTTTGGGGGGGGGACCCGCATGCGACACTAACACAATTGAGATGCTGACACAAGAAACCGGACACAACGGGGGTGTTTGTTTCAGCTTTTCAAAGTTAATTTATAGCTTTTAGCTTTGAAAAAGTTATTTTGGACTGTTTGGTTAAGTTTATTTTAAATAGCTTCTGATTCTAACAGCTTATTTTAACTCAAAAAAGCTGATTTTGAGAAGCTGCTCACCCCTTACTTCTGATTATCAGCTTCTGCTGTGAATATATTAATTCATGGTTATACTCTTGGATTTTTTTATTTTTTATTTTTTTTTAAAATAGAAAAGGACCCAAATGGACTATAAATTATTGTTATTATTTTTTTATGAGAAATGTAGACAAACAAAAAATAAAAATTAATTGAAAAAGTTATTTTACAGCTTATTTAACAAATACTACTCAACAACTTAAATTTATAATCCAATAGTTACACCAAACAAATTAACAACTTCTGATTAAAGTCATAATCTATAATCTATTAAGTTATAATTTATAAGCCGTTTTAATAGCTACACCAAGCGGGGCCATCGTTTTTGAAAAAAATAAAAATAAATAAAGGATTTTTTTTAAATTTATTTAAAATACGAATTATTTTTTATAATTTAAAAAGTTACAAATATTCTCTTAATAGAAATTTTTTATTTAACAGTATTAATTAAAAAAAAAATTAACTGCTCTCTTCTATAATGATAAAATTACATAAATTATTAATTGAAATAAATTTATGGCATCATTTAAAACTATTAATTGACTTGATAATCTATACTATTAATAAAGGGAACATCTTAATTGGTGTCCCAAAGTTATCCTCCACTTTAATGCTAAGTGTCCATTTTGTCATTAAAAAAAAAATCATTAGACAAATAATGGACATGAGACTCGAACTATAGATAAATAAGTATAACAGTAATGCTACAGACCCCAAAAATTCTACCAAAAGTTTTACCAAATGTCTCACATGGGTGTGGGACCCACACAATGTGGGTCTCATGTGGGTCCCACACCCATGTGAGACATTTGGTAAAACTTTTGGTAGAATTTTTGGGGTCTCTTCTTATCACTTGAAGTAAACATTAAATACAATATACATGGCAAATATTTTATTTTATTTTATTTTTATTTATTTAAATCGTACAGACATTGTGTGTGTCAAGCGTTAATACATAATAATTGGATCAACAAGTCATATTTTATCTAAATACTAGTGTATGTCCATGCCTGAAAACACGGTGTAAATAATGTTAAGATTATAATATAATTGTAATCCCAACACTATTTAAATTTATTTTTTAATTTGACAAAATCACAAATTTATTATAAAATTTTGAAATTCTCACAAAACTCCTCACGAAAACTCTTTTTTTTATTTTATTTTATATAATATATACCTAGTAAGATAGATGTGCCTGACATACATACATTTTTTACGAACATACATACAATATTACTTTTGCTTACATAATCCTATGAAAATTGTATGTATGTCCGTAATGTCCTAATGTATTACGGACATACATACATTATATGGAAATATGTGTAAAACATATTAAACAAAAATAAAATAAAATAAACAAATAGAGAGGAAAAAAAAAGGGAGAAAATAAAAAAATAAAAAGAAAAAAGGAGGAAGGCGAGATCATAGAATTATGGAATGATGGGTGAGAAAAAGAAAAAGTAAGACAAAGAAATAGAAAAGTAGAAAATGTACATGTAGGTCATTTTTAAAAAAATATATCTCAATTATTATTTTATAATTTAAACTGATCTGAACCATTGAAATATCCTGATAAAATAAAAATATGTTAAAAATTCAAAAACTGTCCTATATAGATGGTTCGGTAAATATTAATATCGACAGTCGGATTGCTCACATTAATTTGGATAGCGAAAGGTCGTCGAGGAAATTAAACAAAAACTTGATTGCGCAACAGCCCATGGGCCAACCCTATAGTCCATTACATAAGAGGCTATCAAGTCTCTTTCTTACAGCTAATTATGGCCCATTTGTGACTTCTTTCTTTATTCTCATATCTAGTTAGTATACTAATAGTAGTCCTATCATTATTGTATTTAAAATGTGAACAAATGATTATGATTATTCTAATGAGAGAGCTAAAAGATATCAAAAGAACATATAGGAAGAAAAAATAATAATTCGAAGCACACAAAATTCAATTACAAAATAAAAAACAATCGCCTCATGTGTATGTAATTGTGTTTGATTTTGTTACTTAATTTTGTACATGTAATGAAATCTTCTGTGTCATACTAACATTTTTGTTAGACAGCAGAGATTGATCAAGATCCAAGAGTAACTCAACATGAACATACCATACCTCGAGAAAGTCTCTGTAAAGAAAATTAGGTAACCACGGGAACTTGTGAATCCGAATCGAGAAAAGTAACTTCACACCCTCTACCGTCTCTGGTAACAAAATCTCTAAAATGATGTTACATCATTTATTAATACACTAATTAATACACTAATCGGTACATAATTATTCTTTGCTTTTGGTGGAAAACGAGGTGTGGAGCATGCGTGTCTTTGTATTGAGTTTTGTGGGAGTAATTTTGTGGAGTTTCATGTATTTTACTTGTTAAGTTCTTCTTAACCTTTGTTATTAGGGGGATTTGGTGACAGCCCCCTCACTATCTAATTTGTCTTTCAAAAGGACAAGAATTATATAAGTACTTTCAAAACCCCATAATATTTTAAAACTTGTTTCTTTTACTATATTACCCTCATATCTATCAGCTCTCCTATTAAGCCATCTTCACTATATATTTCAGAGTAAAATTTTACTTTGTATAAAAAAAATTTTTTGCTCTGTATGAAAGTAAAATTTTACATTCTGAAACTAAAAGTAAAATTTTTACTCTGTATGAAAGTAAAATTTTACTCTGTATAAAAGTAAAATTTTATTCTAAATAAGAGTAAAATGTTACACTCTGAAACTAAAAGTAAAATTTTATTCTGTATAAAAGTAAAATTTTATTCTGAAAAACTAGTAAAATGTTAGACTCTACACAAAAGTAAAATATTATTCTGTATAAAAATAAAATTTTACTCTGAAAAATAAGTAAAATGTTAAACTTTATACAAAAGTAAAATTTTACTCTGTATAAAAGTAAAATTTTACTCTGGTTATGTCAAATGAAAAAAACAGAGTAATAGAACCAGAGTAAAATTTTACTCTGGTTCTGTCAAATGAAATTAGATAAAAAACAACAAAAATATATCAAAAACAAACAAACAAATAAAAACAAAACAAATTAATCAACAAATTAACATATCTAATTGAGAAAAAAACTTCAAAAAAAAAAAAAAACAAAAAAACAAAAACAAAACAAATTAATCAACAAATCTACATATCTAATTGAAACGAAAAACTTCTAAAACTCGATCAACAATCACACATCTCAATGAAAAAGAATACATGTGTTCAACAACACTCATACACACAAATATATATATACACATATTCTACTGTTCCTTATCCACATCCTTCCCAACCTCCTGTTCAACTTCTTTCAATATCGAAGCTTCAGCCTTCGCATTCAACATCGCTAGCATCTCATCAACAACCTCATCATGTTTCTTCTCTGCTTCCAATTGAGCCATCTCCATCGCACTCCGAATCTCCTCCATCTGCTCCGAAACCCTAGCTTTTGAATCTCCAACGACATCCTCATTCAATTTCAACATACTCAAAGCCTCATCGTTGCTGATTATGAAGATGAAGAGAGGACCTTCTGCTGAAGCTTGGAAGATGCGACTATGGCAGCGGCTTGTCGACGACCTTCTGCTGAAGCTTGGAAGATGCAACTATGGTGATTATGATACAGTTGATGACGAAACTGATTATATATGCAGAAGTTGAGGGTATAATAGTCCTATAAAATATTTAAATAATAAATTTTGTCCTTTATACAAGACTTTATAATTATGAAGGGGTTTAGAAAGTATAATTTTTTTCTTAGTCCTTTTAACAATGAAAGGAAAGTAAAAGGGGTTTATAGCTAAATTTCCCTTGTTATTATTATTATTATTTTGTTTAAAAAAAAAAAATAAAATTCGTGAGGCTGTAGGGTTGATTGTATAGGTGCAAGTAGCTCTAGTAGTACGATAATTTGTACTTTTTGAATCTCTCTCGATACACGTCATCTTCTTGTACTTTTAATTTTATGTTGTTAATAAAAAAAATTTTTACTGATAAAAAAAACAAGACATACATATGGGTTTCACCATTTATTATAGTCCTGCTTAAAGAAAATCTTTGTAAAGAAAATCACGCAACCACGGCAACTTGTGATTCCCAATCGAGAAAAGCAACTTCACACCCTCCACCGTCTCCGGTAACAGAAGCTCCGACCAGCTCGAAAAGCCGAGCCTATCCAAACACTCACCGGTAATCGACTCCGTCAATTCAATGACAGTACTTGACACCACCATAGCCTCCACCAAGTCCGGGTACAACTCGGCCATCTTGAACCCAACCATGCCACCGTAGCTCAGCCCACTAGCGTGCACTTGTCAACCCCCACCTTCCTCAACCCCTTTGCGAAGCACTCTGCCTGAAACGTCGCTGACCGATTGGCGGTGTTGGTGGTGGAGCCACCGAAGAAGAGGAAGTCCGGCACGTAGACTGAGTACTTGCTTGTCAAAGCTAGGGCTTGGAAGAACCACATTAGAATTCCATCGGCGCAGAATGGATGAGCGAGTACTACTACGGGCTTGTTTGGTTTGTTCCATTTTTGGGTCTGGTTTTTTTGCTGGGTGTTTGTGTTGTTGTAGTTGATGATGATGGTTTGTTTTGGGACCCATATGTTCATTACAGCACCTGGCTCCAGCTCGACCCTTTGGGAGGTTAGCCCGGCTATGTTTATCAGGCCATGCAACAATGGCTTTAGGGTTGCAAATTTGCAATCACGTTCACCATCTCTCTGTCTCTGTCCGCTTGATGTAGAAAGAGACTCTTGTTGTATTATATGTATTTATTGGTATAATAATGCAACGGAGAGACTATATATGTATAATGGTTTAACAATACTTGTAGGAATTGAAAACTTGTTTATTAATGGGAATGAAATGGAATTGCAGGTGTCATTCTTTGATACATAATGGTAGGGATCGTAAAAAAATATCATAAAAATGATCATGAAAGATTCTTTACTTTTAGATTATTTATATAATAAAAAACTACACACTAATTAAAAGATAAAAAATCTTCAAAATAAATTTTATGATATATTTTTCATAATGCGTAGCATTATTGTTCTTTGATTATTTTTACTAGGCTTGACCAAAATGAGATTGTCTGTGATATGGTGTTGGGGCCCACGTAAGCTGGTTACCATTGACCTTTGATTTTAAAATAAGATAGTTATATACAAATTTATTTTTTACATATATTTTTTAAATTTAATAATACGTAAGTAATATGATTGGTTAATGATTAGAGAAGATAGAAAAAAAAGTATTATTTTTAATATCCTAACTAATTGTCACATTATTAGACTTAAAAATTGGGCTTAATTTTTTTGTCTTGAATAGTAATGCTCTTAAAATAAATAACAAACTTATCATAATTATCATTTTTTTTTCATTTTAAAAGATATGTTTGAGAATTGAAAAATTAGTTTTTAAAAAAAGGGTAAATTACACTTACACCTCATGAGATTTGGATTTAATACATATCACACCCTGACGTTTGGAAAATTACACTAACCCTCTGTCATTGTAATTATTTAGATAGAATGAAGACATTGAACTCATGCAGTCTCTTTTTTTTTACTTTGCTTTACTTTCTCTATTTTTCTCCCTTTCCTTTCCTTTACTTTTTTTTTTTTTTTAAATGTAATTTGCTTTATTTTTCTACTAGAAGTTGTTATCTTTTATATAAGTAGGGGGATTTGTGAAATGAGACTATTAACCACAGGAGTGGGAATGTAAATGTAATTTTCAAAACGTTAGGGGGTGGGTAGTAATGAGACCAAACCTCAAGGGGTGTCGATGTAATTTACCCTAAAAAAATCACTAAAAAGGTCAAAAAAATTTAAAAAATCATATTAAAAAAATTAAAAAATTATTTCACAATATTTTATTTTTTTACTTAATATTTTAATTAAAAAATCACTAAAAAATTTTATTTTTCAAACCAACCGTAAGTCTAGTAATGATGCATATATGAAAAAAAAAAAAAAAAAACAATGATGTGCTAGAACAAGGGTAGGATGGTACCAAGGATGAGTTGGGCCGAGCACAATCATAAAGACTTAATTATCAACTAGTCGTATTAAGTTCTATTATTAACTTTTTGAATATATCAATAAATTTTATAATACATATATTGCCTTCATCAAACTTATTCCATCATTAAATTTTCCTTTTTTGTATTATTTATTATCTTATTTCTCTTTCTCTCATTTCTCTAGAAATTTTCCATCCTATTCTCTCTCTCTCTCTCTCTCATTTTTCTAGAGAGCCTCACCACACCACCATCATCCACCACCACTGTCGCCACACCACCATTGTCGTCATGTCGTCCACTCACCAGGCCACCGTCATCATTTGGCCGCCACCGCCACCATCGTTTACCAATCACCTCAATTGTTGTTGATCTATATTCATCGGCGTCAATCTACACACCACCACCTTCCTCTATCACCTCCAAAGCTACACACTTCTCACTGTCGTCTTCATCCTTTGTTGTTATCACTGGTGACTTTTAGATCTAGCCATTTTCAACTCAGATCTTCACTGGTGAATTCAGATCTAGCCATTTTTGAATGCCAATTTGATCATGACATGATTACCGAAGCTCTTACCAATGAGATCGGGTCTCTCTCTCTCTCTCTCTCTCTCTCTCTCTCTCTATATATATATATATATATATTAATATATGTGTGTGTATGTACATATAGATGGATCTCCATCAATCTATTTGTAAAGATCTAGTTAAACAAGATATGTTATTTGTAAAATCTAAATATTAATGAATAAATTTATTAGACTTACTTTTGTATGTATGTGTGTATATTTAAGTGTATTGATATGTTTTTGTGAATAAATAAGCGAGTATGTATGTATGTAAGTGTGAATGTAAGAGTGAGAGGTAGTAATTGATAAAGTGGTCTAGAAAAAAAATTGATGAGTGTTCTTATCACCACCAGATTTGAAGAAATAGTGTGTGTAGTGACGTATTGGAAAATGACATTGTTTTGCCTGAAAATGGTCAGATAATTATGAAAAATCATTGCTGGAGGTCGGAGACGACGGTTGAAGATTTGTCGACGGCCAGAGATAGTGGCCGAAAATGGTCGCTGGCGATTGAAGCCGGTAGCTGGACATGATTGCTGGAGAAAGGGTGAACTCATTGTAGTATTAATAATTGATGAAGAATGAGAAGGGATTTTGGGTATATTAATAGGTACAAAAGGAGCTTACTTATCGGTGAATAAGTCTAGTCAATAAGAACAGCCCGCAAGTGGACTAATCATAAACACAAGATTAATCATGAAGATAACTATATATTCCAAAGCTACATAGTAGATTACTCTAAGCCAACTCATTTTGGACCATGCTCTCATAGTAGCAGCAATTTTGACAGGAGAACTTGATTTAAGATTTCCTAGGGCAGAGCATCTATGTGTATTAGATACATATAGAGCACTTGTGAAAAAGTATAAATCACTAAAAGCCCCAAATACTTGATGAGTTCATATTAGGAAGGATCTTCTATAACTTGGAGAAACAAATTGCTTTCATAAAAGTTAGGTGTGATATCCCGAGCTTTCTTTAAATAAAAAAAAGAAAAAGAAAAAAAACGACTTAACAATGTTAATTCCAAATTCCTATTCCATATTGGAATCCTTACCACTTTTGAACTCTTTGAATTACGTGTTGTCACCTACTCTTCTCCTTATTATTATTCATTCTTGTCCAAAATTGTATTCTGAGGCGTCAACTTGGGTCTTTGGGCCTTGGAACGAGTCCGAGAATGGTGGGAATACTTTGAGATTGATTTTAGCCTTATTTGAAATATATACATATATATATATTGAGTCCACTCGAGCGGTCCTTTGGTCGCTCGAGTGGTAAATCTACTGATCCAATTCTATGTTTTGAAGTCTGAAATACTAGGAGTGTGATTTCACAGCTTGAGAGAGATTCTGGGAGTTTGAATTAAACATTCGAGTGCATGATCCACTGCTTGAGCGGTTTGTCTGGAATCAGGTTCTTTAAATGTGTCCAATCACTTAAAATCTGAGGCAATAACCCTCTCTATTCACTTTTTCATTCTTCTCTCTCTCTCTCTCCCTACACTTCACTCTACTCTCTTTACTCTCATCTCTCTCTAGGAAACACCCACCAACTCTCTTAAATTCTTGATCTCTCCAAATCTATTGGAGATTTGACATTAGTTCCTTCATCATTCTTGGAGAGCTCCTTAAGTGATACTGTGACGCCCAGATTCTACACTATTGGTTGCAGTCAAGGGAGCGTCACTAATGAGTCCTATGGTCAATAACCAAGTAAGATCCCAGATCGCCGGAGGAGTCAAATAGCCTCCCTTCTAAGTCCAGCTTTCTTAGGCAGCGCACTACTTTTTTGACAGATCTTAAATGGTATTGACACAAGGTCTCATAAGCAACAACAAGGTTCACACATATAATATAAATATATAACAACCACAATATACTTAATTCAGAAGATAGTTTCATTACATTACATTCCCAAAAGAAAACTTAAATCTTCATATGAGTCTTACAAAATATCCAAAAAGAAACTTCTAATTTTTCTAGGATAGCCAAAAGTCTTCGAAGGTTTCGGGCTCAACGTCTCCAGCTAAGAATTCCTCTTCATCACCTGGCATGATATGCCGTGAGCTTTGAATGCCCAGTAAACACACGCACACACCCATTCCTTTTTCCCAGTCCAATACACAATCACAATTATAACATCAAGTAGTAAAGCATGATATTCCAATAATTAAATCAATAAATAAATAAATAGTTAAGTTAGATGTCAGTAACTAGAAATCCCCCAAAGAGATTCCGTCCTCCCAACCACAAGAATCGGACGCGGATTATTCGGTATGTCCCCTCTTTTGCTGCTTTGTTGCAGAACTAACCTCGGATGCCTACCAACGGTTATATACCGTGTAGCGCCAACCGCAGGGCCTCAAAAGAGACGGTAAAAAATAGGGCCTTGCCTGAATCCCTCCTTACACCAAACCACCTAGGGTCCAAATACAACCGCTCCGTTCAAGGCTTCTGAAAACCACTTGCACAAGACTTTAACTTTTAAATAGGGAACGCATCCCAACATACCATATACCACATATTCTCACCTTGTCATTACTCAAATGTTCGAAAAACCCAATACCCACCCAATTAGGTTTCCCGTTGGATTAAGTGTTTTAAAACAAGGTTAGTTCAACATATAAAACATTAATATCCATATAAGCATGCATTCTTAAGATGAGAAAGGTAAATAACATAACCACAACACATATATTATCAGGTCAAGACATGATTATAAGCTACAACAATCTCATGAACTCAAAGGTACAAAACATCCATACCTAACAAAATTTCCAGATTTAGCATCGCATAAAGATTAAAATGAAAGAGCTATTTTAGATCCTTTATCGGGCTTGGCCTTCCTATGATTTGTAGAGGATTCAATCTAGTTTCTAGAACATTTTTCGGAATTGGGGTTGCTCTTCCAGATTCTAAGTTATTTAGAAAATATTTCAACGTTGTCCAGGGTCTGTCCAGAATCTGCCTAGAATCTGTCCAAATCTGTCAACTATTACGAAAACTTGATTTTCTTGCAAACCGCTCAATGTTTTTCGATGAAACCAATTTTAGTTGAAAGCTAACTTCTAAAGGAAGGTTTTGATATAAAATGGAGGTTCAGAATATTTTTGTACATTTTTCTGGAATTTTCGAAAGTTGGCTGCAAAAACAGGTTCTAAGGTAGAATGTCCAAATTAAGAAGATTTATGAAAAAGGGGGTTCCACCAGGGGAAAGTTTCATTCCTTTTGTGAAGAAAAAATGCTCACTATTACATGTTTAACTTAGAAAATCTTTTTGAAAGAGTGCCTTTGAAAAGTTGAGAGATTGGTACAAAAGAAGACGGTTTTGTGTCAAAATGGGTAAAACACAAGAGAGATGGAAACAATACTCAAATCTTGATATTTTTAACATAAGAACATGATAATAACAGATCTGAAACATCACTTAAAATCTTTAAAAAGAACATGCATTAGAAAAGAGAATGAAGAGAAGGTTGTGTTGGTGGCTTACCTTCTAGCTTTGCGCAAGAAACTCTCTTCTTCTTCCCTCTCCTCCTCTAGACTTCTCTTCCTTGCTCTCCTCCCTCTCTCTAACCAAAATGTGTGTGTGAGTGAGTGTGTTGTGTGTATGTTTGCAAGCTAGGGAGGGTGTGGTATATATAGGCAATTTGGGGTAAAAGGACATAAAAGCCCTTTAGTTGGAATTGGATGGAAAGCTAGGATTTTGGTTGGTGTCAAAAGGGATAGGAGTAACTAAGGTGCTAAATCATAGGTTTTGGCATCAATTAGTTGATCTTTAGTTGAAAGGTAACTAGTTTTGAGATTTGCAACCTAGGTCTAGGTCACTAGGTTGTGTTTTTTTCCTAGAACATCATGATGGTGGTTCTTGAAAATTGGCTCCTCTCTTGGGGAAGTGTGAGGGGGTTATTATTTAAATCATTTTAGGTTCTAGGCACACTCCTCTATGTATATATGTATATATATATAATAAGATTGATGGCACTTCAAGGTACAAGGTATAAATACTAGTTTGGGCAAGTTTTGAATTTAAAAGAAAAAGTGAGGGCTTGGAGTAAATACATGTAACTTTTGTAGAATTAAATTAGGTTAGGGATCCTAATCCGATTAGGGAAATTCCAGTTTCGATAAAAAAAAAAAAAAAAAGGTAATGCTAACCGACAAGATTTGAATTAATTCAAGTAAACGAGGGGCTACAAAAAAAAAATAAAAAAATAAAAAATAAATATAATTCAACATTAGGGTCTTAAAAGTAAATACATATTTCAGGGGCCTTACAACCTATCCCCCTTAAAACAATTTCGTCCCCGAAATTCAGCTACATACTGCTTTCGAAAAGCTCGGGGTAATTTGCCTTCACCCAATCTTGGCGCTCCCAAGTAGATTCCTCAATTCCCCGGTGACACCATAGCACTTTCACCAAGTGAACCGTCTTGCCTCTGAGGTCCTTCTCTCGACTGTCCTGTATTGCTACTGGTCCTTCTTTAAATGTAACATCCTTGTCAAGGCTGATACCTTCCCATTTGAGGACGTATGACGGGTCAGCGATGTATTTTCTCAACAGAGATACATGGAAGACGTTTTGTATTCCTGCTAACTGCGGGGGTAGGGCTAGTCTATATGCTACTTCGCCCACTCTTTCCAATACCTTGAAAGGTCCAATATATCATGGTGACAGCTTCCCCTTTCTCCCAAAACGTACGACTCCACGCCTGGGTTGCACCTTTAGGAACACGTGGTTGCCTACTTCAAACATCAACGGTCTCCTCCTCCTATCTGCATAATTCTTTTGACGGTCCTGAGCAGTCTTCAACCGTTGTCGGATCAATTTGACTTTCTTAGTAGTTTCTAGGACAAGTTCGGGTCCCACCAGATTTGCGTCACCCACTTCCGTCTAACAAATTGGCGATCTACAAGGTCGTCCGTATAATGCTTCAAAGGGTGCCTTACCGATGCTAGCTTGGAAGCTGTTGTTGTAGGCGAATTCAATTAGGGGTAGGTGTCGTTCCCAATTTCCTTGAAAATCCATTGCGCAAGCTCTCAGCATATCCTCGAGCGTCTGGATAGTGCGTTCAGATTGTCCGTTTGTCTGCGGGTGAAAGGCGGTGCTAAAACATAACTCTGTACCAAGAGCTTCCTGCAGGCTTCCCCAAAATTGAGAGGTGAATCGTGGATCACGATCTGACACAATAGATACCGGAATTCCATGTAGTTGAATGATTTCCCTAATGTAGATTCTGCACATAGACTCTAAGGTGTCGGTCATCTTATAGGGTAAGAAATGTGCTGACTTGGTAAGACGGTCCACTATTACCCATATAGCGTCGCGCCCTCTAGGCGACTTAGGCAACCCTGTCACAAAATCCATCGTCACATTTTCCCACTTCCATTCGGCTATTGGTAGAGGTTGCAACATTCCTCCTGGTTTCTGATGTTCTGCTTTCACTTGTTGGCATGTCAAACATTTTGTTACAAATTTAGCCACTTTCTTCTTCATTTCATTCCACCAATACTGCCTCTTCAAATCTTGGTACATTTTAGTCCCTCCTGGATGTACCGCAAATGCAGAATGGTGACATTCCTTTAGTACCTTTTCTCTAAGTAACTCGTCACTTGGTACAAACAATCTACCCTGGTATCTTAAACTTCCATCGGGGTGAATTACCCAATCGGGCATGGGTTCTCCTGATTCCAAACGTCCCTTGATGTAGGTTACCTCTTGATCGTGCTTCTGGGCCTCCATGACCTCATTCATCAACTTAGGCATCACCTTCTGCGCACTAAGATATGCTTGTATCTTGAGATTCTACTTGGATCCTGAACTCATTGAGTGTCTTAACCATATCCCATTCCTTGACGGAGATCTTGGCCATCATCCCTCTGCTCTTGCGACTTAGAGCATCTGCTACTACATTGGCTTTACCAAGGTGATATGAGAGAGTGAACTGGAAATCCTCAAGATACTCCATCCATCATCTCTGTCTCAAGTTAAGGTCCTTCTGCGTGAATAAATACTTCAGGCTCTTGTGATCTGTGAAAATCTCAAATTGTTCCCTATACAGGTAATGTCGCCATTGCTTTAGGGCAAAAACTACGGCTGCTAACTCCAAGTCATGTGTGGGATAGTTGCGCTCATGAGGTTTCAACTGCCTGGATCCATATGCAACTACCTTTCCATTTTGCATGAGCACGCAACCTAACCCTTCTTTAGACGCATCAGAATACACAGTGTACCCTTCTTCTCTTTCTGGGATGGTCAAAATTGGCGCACTAGTTAACCTCCTCTTTAGCTCTTGGAAGGATTTTTCACAAGCTTCGTCCCACTCATACTTTACTCCCTTTTGCGTCAAACGAGTCATTGGTTTAGCTAGTTTGGAGAAATCTTGAATGAACCTCCGGTAATAACCGGCCAATCCTAAGAAGCTGCGGATTTCTGACACGGTTTTCGGTTGTCTCCAATCTAACACTGCCTCTACCTTCGTTGGATCCACCGCAATCCCATTCTCTAATACCACATGCCCTAAGAATTTTACTTCATTCAACCAGAACTCACATTTACTCTCCTTGGCATATAATCGATTATTCCTAAGAACTTGGAGAACAGTCCTTAAATGTTGCTCATGCTCTTCTTCAGACCTTGAATATACCAAGATGTCATTGATGAATACTACTACAAACTAGTCAAGGTATGGTCTAAAAATCTTATTCATTAGGCTCATGAACACTGCCGGTGCGTTGGTTAGTCCGAAGGGCATTACTACAAACTCATAGTGGCCATATCTAGTACGAAAGGTAGTTCTTGGTATATCCTCCTCCTTGACTCGCAGTTGATGGTAACCTGACCTGAGATCGATCTTTGAATAGCACCTTGAGCCTCTAAGTTGGTCAAAAAGGTCGTCAATCCTTGGGAGGGGGTATCGGTTCTTAATCGTGACTCGATTGAGTTGACGATAATCGATGCATAGCCTCAATGACCCATTCTTCTTTTTAGCAAATAACACGGGTGCTCCCCATGGCGAAGTACTTGGCCTAATGAATCCTCTCTTGAGCAATTCCTGTAGCTGTGTCTTCAATTCTCGTAGTTCTGCTGGTGCCATGCGATATGGGGCCATGGATATTGGGGTAGTTCTAGGTTGTAGCTCGATACTAAAGTCTATCTCCTGGGTTGGTGGCAATCCTTGTAATTCCATAGGAAATACATCTACATAATTGCATACTATGCGCGGAAGTTCTATTTCTCCTTGGCCCTCCTCATTTAGAATTAGACTTGCTATCCTACCCGTAAGTTGATCGCGCCACTGCGTCCGATGTTTCGTTGAAGCCATGGGGTCTTGTCTATCCCCCTTAAACGTGCTCTGTTGGATGGGTAAGTCATCTCCTTCTTTTGGTAACTAAGTAACGAATCTATTTTTAAGATGAGGTCGGAGTAGGGTATCTTCATGAAGTTGAGTTTCCTTTCCACAAGCTCCAAATCCTATTGGATTCTACCTCCTTCCATTCTGAAGTCAATGTTGTGCCGATTATTTCCACGAAGATGGTAAGACTCCTCCAATATTTGATTCTTGATAGGGTTCGGGATTTTAGCCACGGTTACTAGTCCATTCTTAAGGTTTCAATAGTACCACATTTCTATTGTTGCTTGCCAGCTCATGTTATTACTTGTCTCGAAGTATGGTCCACTATTTGTTTTTCTTTGAATGGGGTGAGGCGTAAGTCAAATTCTAACTACAGAGGCAATTCCTTATGGGTAAGCAACTATTCTTAAGTTAGAGTTTAATTATCCTAGGGTGTTCACACAGCACAACATCATGTATACATAATAATAATTACAAGATTCTTAAAATTGGATTGAAGCGGAGACGAAGAATGCGAAGCAGTTATGGTGATAACATCAGGATTAACTGAAATATGGATGAATGGTATGATGTTATGGTTTCGAACTTCAATGTGATCAATGTTATAGATGTAGTGACTAAACTGGATATTTAACTTGAAACTACATTGGCCATCCGCGTTTCAAACTGAATATCCAAGATTCATCACCAAGTAAAGAAAATGAAATTATTTACAAGAAGTCTTGGGCTAAATAAAATAATCAAGGGTCAAAGGAGGTCAAATTTACAAATATTGGTATATAAAACAGGACCAGATGGATAAGACTTAATCTTGGAAAATTATGACATTGAATAAAGGTTACAAATACAAGATGAGGATACGGCAAATCGATAGAAGACGCGTAGAACTAATAGTACCCCCTACTGTGCGATGTGAGGCCACACTCAAAGTTAAAACCATTTCACGTTCCTGAAGTAGGTCCTCATGAGTTGATGTTGGTGTGCCCGAAATTCGAAGAAATTCCCTAAGATACGTCAAGAAAGATTCTAACATAGTCGGGGCAAGGTAGTCTCTAACCGCAGGTCGAAACGCGTGGGTAAGGGTTGAACCTAGGCTCTGATACCATATTGTGACGCCCCGATTTTACACTATTGGTTGCAGTCAAGGGAGCGTCACTAATGAGTCCTATGGTCAATAACCAAGTAAGATCCCAGATCGCCGGAGGAGTCAAATAGCCCCCCTTCTAAGTCCAGCTTTCTTAGGCAGCGCACTACCCTTTTGACAGATCTTAAATGGTATTGACACAAGGTCTCACAAGCAACAACAAGGTTCACACATATAATATAAATATATAACAACCACAATATACTTAATTCAGAAGATAGTTTCATTACATTACATTCCCAAAAGAAAACTTAAATCTTCATATGAGTCTTACAAAATATCCAAAAAGAAACTTCTAATTTTTCTAGGATAGCCAAAAGTCTTCGAAGGTTTCGGGCTCGACGTCTCCAGCTAAGAATTCCTCTTCGTCACTTGGCATGATACGCCGTGAGCTTTGAATACCCAGTAAACACACGCACACACCCATCTCTTTTTCCCAGTCCAATACACAATCACAATTATAACATCAAGTAGTAAAGCATGATATTCCAATAATTAAATCAATAAATAAATAAATAGTTAAGTTAGATGTCAGTAACTAGAAATCCCCCAAAGAGATTCTGTCCTCCCAACCACAAGAATCGGACGCGGATTATTCGGTATGTCCCCTCTTTTGCTGCTTTGTTGCAGAACTAACCTCGGATGCCTACCAACGGTTATATACCGTGTAGCGCCAACCGCAGGGCCTCAAAAGAGACGGTAAAAAATAGGGCCTTGCCCGAATCCCTCCTTACACAAAACCACCTAGGGTCCGAATACAACCGCTCCGTTCAAGGGTTCCGAAAACTACTTGCGCAAGACTTTAACTTTTAAATAGGGAATGCATCCCAACATACCATATACCACATATTCTCATCTTTTCATTACTCAAATGTTCGAAAAACCCAATACCCACCCAATTAGGTTTCCCGTTGGATTAAGTGTTTTGAAACAAGGTTAGTTCAACATATAAAACATTAATATCCATATAAGCATGCATTCTTAAGATGAGAAAGGTAAATAACATAACCACAACACATATATTATCAGGTCAAGACATGATTATAAGCTACAACAATCTCATGAACTCAAAGGTACAAAACATCCATACCTAACAAAATTTCCAGATTTAGCATCGCATAAAGATTAAAATGAAAGAGCTATTTTAGATCCTTTATCGGGCTTGGCCTTCCTATGATTTGTAGAGGATTCAATCTAGTTTCTAGAACATTTTTCAGAATTGGGGTTGCTCTTCCAGATTCTAAGTTATTTAGAAAATATTTCAGGGCTGTCCAGGGTCTGTCGAGAATCTGCCCAGATCTGTCGACTGTTACGAAAACTTGATTTTCTTGCAAACCGCTCAATGTTTTTCGATGAAACCAATTTTAGTTGAAAGCTAACTTCTAAAGGAAGGTTTTGACATAAAATGGAGGTTCAGAATATTTTTGTACATTTTTCTGAAATTTTTGAAAGTTGGCTGCAAAAACAGGTTCTAAGGTAGAATGCCCAAATTAAGAAGATTTATGAAAAAGGGGGTTCCACCAGGGGAAAGTTTCATTCCTTTTGTGAAGAAAATATGCTAACTATTACATGTTTAACTTAGAAAATCTGTTTGAAAGAGTGCCTTTGAAAAGTTGAGAGATTGGTACAAAAGAAGACGGTTTTGTGTCAAAATGGGTAAAACACAAGAGAGATGGGAATAATACTCAAATCTTGATATTTTTAACATAAGAACATGATAATAACAGATCTGAAACATCACTTAAAATCTTTAAAAAGAACATGCATTAGAAAAGAGAATGAAGAGAAGGTTGTGTTGGTGGCTTACCTTCTAGCTTTGCACAAGAAACTCTCTTCTTCTTCTCTCTCCTCCTCTAGACTTCTCTTCCTTGCTCTCCTCCCTCTCTCTAACCAAAATGTGTGTGTGAGTGAGTGTGTTGTGTGTATGTTTGCAAGCTAGGGAGGGTGTGGTATATATAGGCAATTTGGGGTAAAAGGACATAAAAGCCCTTTAGTTGGAATTGGATGGAAAGTTAGGATTTTGGTTGGTGTCAAAAGGGATAGGAGTAACTAAGGTGCTAAATCATAGGTTTTGGCATCAATTAGTTGATCTTTAGTTGAAAGGTAACTAGTTTTGAGATTTGCAACCTAGGTCTAGGTCACTAGGTTGTGTTTTTTCCCTAGAACATCATGATGGTGGTTCTTGAAAATTGGCTCCTCTCTTGGGGAAGTGTGAGGGGGTTATTATTTAAATCATTTTAGGTTCTAGGCACACTCCTCTAGGTGTATATGTATATATATATAACAAGATTGATGGCACTTCAAGGTACAAGGTATAAATACTAGTTTGGGCAAGTTTTGAATTTAAAAGAAAAAGTGAGGGCTTGGAGTAAATACATGTAACTCATGTAGAATTAAATTAGGTTAGGGATCCTAATCCGATTAGGGAAATTCCTGTTTCGATAAAATTAAAAAAAAAAGGTAATGCTAACCGACAAGATTTGAATTAATTCAAGTAAACGAGGGGCTAAAAAAAATAAAATAAATATAATTCAACATTAGGGTCTTAAAAGTAAATACATATTTCAGGGGCCTTATAGATATGTCTTGTGCGGTGGAGATCAACTTTCGACACCGATGAAATCTTAGGGTTTTTCTCATCTTTCTTGTCCAAACTTAAGGTAGGGAGTTTCTTAAAGTTATATATATATATATATATGATTTTAGCCAGTCTTGGCCTATTTTGAAGTGATTATTGTGTTGGAAGTTTGGGAGTTAGAGTGTTGAGTTTTGAAAGTGTTTGAAAAAGTGATTTCTCTCATGATTTTGCTCAAATTGATTGGTTCTATAAACTTATGAGACTCTTGGAAGTCCATGAAAATGTGAGAGAGTTGTTTTTGGAGAAAAACCTTAGACTTTAAAAATTGGAAAAAAGTTGATTTTGTGAAAAACTCATGCAAATGTTAAGATTTTCATTGAGAAAAATGATAAACTTTTATAACTGATATATTGTCGAGACACTCATGAGATGGATGGGTTGTGTTGTTGAGAAATTACCCTTGATAGCATGATTGAAATATGCTTGGATTATGAAAATTTGATATTAATTGTGAATATGTAATATTGTCATATATCACATACACACACACACACACACACATAGATTGATATTGTTAGATGATTTTGAGAAATATCGGTTAATGCAATGATTTTGAGAGATGTTGAACATTATGTTACATTACAAGAATGTTGTAAATTTTGAGAAATTTCTTAATGAGAATGTACTCCATTACATTTCATTGCATTCATAGCATAGCTTTTGAGTTATATTTTATTAAAGTTACGATTTTTGAAAAAAAGAATTATGGTTTTGAGAAAACTTTGAACTTGAAATGTTTGGAGTAAATACATTTGGTAAGTCTGAATAGAGGGTGTAGTTTGGTATATGTTAAATTGGTTTGAGGTACTTGTAAAAGACCAGAAACTTGCGCGATAGATTCCAAATTTCATTCTGGTTAGGAGTCGGTAAAGTGGCAATTGGTCGCGCTTGAGAATGTCTACATGCAGACATCAGCATGGCATTGTATCCATATTATAAGGCTAGTTAAAACACACACATATATATATATATATATTGTTAAGACCTTTCTTATAACAGTTCTGGTCTAGACTCGACCCATTTCATGCTCTTAGATCTGGGATTTCGTGTCTTTAACTGTTGTTTGTGCCCTTTTATCATCTTATTGGTAGTTAAGTTGAGTTTTTGGTTGTGTTTGAAATAGGTTGGGAGTTAGTTTTTCAAAAGAGTTACTATCATATTTTCTTCTTGTTCGCTCGTGCGGTGTATTGGTTACTCGGGCAGTCTTTGAGATCTCCCAGTATTTTTGCAGGTCTGCAAAACTTCTAAGAGTAAGGTATCTTAGCAGTCTCTGCTATCCGCAAAACTTCTGGGAGGGGGTCATTGTGTGCTTGAGCAGTGCTTTGGTCGGTCGAGCGATCTCACTTATTGTGTCTAACGCTAGAGCGATGTTTTGGTCGCTCGAGCTGTCTGTGCATATATCAATTCGGGAAAAAGGCATTTTTATCACTTTTTCACTCCATCTCTCTCTCTAAAACACCCTAACCCTAATTTCTTCACTTTCTCTCTCTAGTTCTTGCTTAAAACCTCAAATACCCCCTCACCCATTGATTTCTCCACTATAGTTCCTTGTAAAAAAAGGTAGACCTCGTCGAAAGTTTCGTTTTAATCGAAGAGGGTCTTGTTTTTGGGTTAATCAAACCTCAACTCCTATTTTCTTCCTCTTCTAAACTTGAGGTAAGGATTTCTTCAATCTTTAATATGATTCTTAGTGTAGTTATTTGCTCTTTAAAAAGGTTTTGTGATTTGGGGGTTTTGGGTAGAATTTAGAGTTTGATTGTGAAAGGTAAAAGAGGGGTTTTTTTTCAAATAAGTTCTTCAAAATGATAGTGGAAGTATGTATGTTATTGGGTTGTGTTGGAAATTTCTCATTTAAATGTAATTTTGAAAATAAAAGAGGTTTTGTTTTGAGAAATCATTGATATTTGATTTATGAAAGAAAAGAAAAGAATGTTGGGTTTTGAAAAGATATAGGGAATGTATTTGTTGAGAGTGGAGTTGGATGCTTATTAGCGCTCACATTTTGTAATTTATGAGATTTATACTTGTTGAAAATTTATTTGTTAAATAGAGATATTTGTTTTGGATTATCGGTGGAGGATAGTCTTATTTGTTATAGAAATTATATGAGGATTAGGTTAATTGAAACTAATTACTCATACATTTTGTATTGAACATTGTTTCATACTTAAACAGTTAAAATGTATTGTTTTTGAGAAAGAAAAAGAAAAGGTGTATACCTTGGTAAATTTGGTTAGGGGTGTGGTTGTGGTTTATATTGTTTGCATGTGTATCCTTAGTGAAAGTTTAGAAACCCACTGGTAAAATGGCTTTGGTAGTGCTTGTATAACCTACTGGCAAACACATATCTAGAGATTCCCAGTATTTTGTATCCACTACCTTATTTTCTTATATAAAAGAGTATTTTCATGAATTGAAATATAATAATGATGACATTACATTATTTTGATATGGAAAATTATAATGTGTAGCTAATGACATGCATTTGCATTCACTTCATGACTTCATTAAGTTTCATAGTGTTAAAGTATCTTCACTGGACTTTGGCTCACCCTATATGGAAAACAACTTCCAGGTGCTGATAATATGCCTCCACTAAGGACTTAGCATCGGAGGATCGTGAAGCTGAAGGCTCACTTTTGTTTCATTATTGTAATTATCTTTTGTATAAGCCTCGGGCTTTTTAATTGTTTTGGACTTGATCCATTTTGTTGTAACCAAGTAATATCTTAGAAATATGTAGCCATTATGACATAAACTTATCTGTAATGCCTTTTATTTCAGTTCACTCATACATTGCATATGCTAGGATCTAGAATTTATAAATGTATACTCACAAATGTCATCTTTTGTAAAGAAAAAAGAATATAAATGCAAGGTTATTAGTTTGCATGTTTATGTTTTCTATTGGGTATCATGATATGGGTTGTCATTATTATTTCAAAGTGTTACATTCCTACTGGATTTTGTGCTCATCCCTAGTAGATTTGTGTAGGAAAGGATGTGGTGATTGCACATCAGTAAAGGCAAGTGGATGTTTTTTAAAGCGCAAGGCTCTTTTGCTTATTTGTTATACTTTTGGCAAGCCAAGGGCTTAGTGTAGACGTGCCTGAACGTCCCGTCTCCGTGCGCGAATCGGCACGAAATCCGTTTTGTTCATTGGACTACTACAGTTCGGACGCAATGTCATGATTCTGAATCTAATCTCGCAAAGTGCAATGCAAGACCGATAAATCACCAAAGAGTCCAAATCCGGCAAATCGTTTTGGAAAACTGATTTTATAAAGAAGTGCCAAACATTGATTGCTTTGCCAGATATAGAGTCGCCACCTAAATGTTTTATTTTGGAAAATTTAGGAAACCCTGACTCGTGCCTAAGGCCACGTGTCCGTCATCACCAAAGTTGCCTCGGCTTGGGAACTTGGGTACGAGAGGGGAAGGTCATGCAATGAGCACCCCCACTCGCCCGATCAAAGATCGGCCTTTACTAACATGATATTTTGTTTTTGAAAACACATGCGTTCTTATTCCGGTTTATTAGCTAACCTTACTACGTGATGCGCACAGCATACAAGTATAGACTAGATCGCCTAAATTGGAACAAAACATCTCATGTTTGTTTGTTTGAAAATGGTTTGAAGGTGCTACTCGCAAGTAGGCTAAGACGTGGATTTGCCACCCTCAAGTGGGCTTAGAAAATATGATTTTGCCACTCTCAAGTGGGCTTAAAACTTGCATTTCGATGAATTGTTCCAATTCAAGTAATCCAACCTTCACCCACAGGCATTCAGGTAGTTATATCACTTAAGCAAATAGCCTCATGGCATGCATGCTATCATGGCAACACTGACACGCATGCAAGATGCTAAAGCATAAACACTTACCTAGTACTCTAAGCCAAAACAATAGCTAGTTAGTAATCATGCATGATCCTAGTTCATGTTAAGATGGCTAATGCAACTTGATAATCATGTATTCAAATCAGAATTGAAATACAATGCAGTTAGTATGATGCGCCAAGCCCGGTGCATGCAAGATAGATGAATGAATGCAAACATGCGAGCATAGGAATGCTAATTGAAACATGCCCTAAAACTAACCATCGTAAGTAGTTAAGTAAAAGGGAGAAAGACGTGGGGTTGGAAGACATTCACACACTCACGCACACTTATTACAAAATTCGCCCTCTCGACGGAGGGTCCGAACAAATAATACAAATCAACTAATTAACCAACTACCCTAGCTAATTAATTATTACAAAACTCTTAACTAATTAAGCGAATTAATTAAGTTACAAAACAGTTAAGCGGCCTCAAGAGGAGGGACAAATGCATGCTCGATCGACTTCGCTCAGAAATTCGTTGCCATGCCCCATGTTGCCTCTGTTTGCACACTTATACTCCTATGAAAGCTATGCCAGCTTCTGTGATGCCTCTAAACCACCCCATGGACATTCTGAGAGGCCATCGGCCAAAATATATTGCCATCAGCCAAGGGAAAGGGGTCATCGACCACTTTTTAGTCTATCGGCCAAACATTGTTAGCCGATCGGCACTCCAGATAGCCGATCGGCCATCTCTTCCTACAAACTGCTCCTTTTGCTGCAGCAGAGGACAAACAAGGGCATGACAATACATTTGCAAGATAATGTTGTGCAACTACACCGCTTATCATATTTAGAACTCAAAGGAGTGTAGTGCTCGACTCTCGAGCCATCAATCACGCATTTCGATGCGTGATGGCCAAAGAGGCTGAATTGCACAAATCAATATGGAATGAATGCACAAAAACACACAAATGCCTCACACTCTATCATGTTGGATCAAGAGTGTCAATGACCGAGAATTGAGGTATGTTTCATCACTTCAAGTATGAAACGTCCCTCGTTCCTCGTGTTTGGTTTGACACCCCAAACCAAACACAATGCAATGCATGCAACATGGAGATGTTATGCAATGCAACATAAGCATGCCAAATGCAATATGACTCAAGCATACACGCAAGGCTAAGGTAACAAGTATGCCAAATGCAATGCAACCTAAACATGCAAACATGTAATGTACCAAGCATGCAAACATGCAATATACTAAGCATGCAACAACATGCAAAAATACGCAATGATAGGCCATGCGACAAGCATGCAAATGTCATGCAACTCAAGCATGCAAACATGATGTAAAGTAGCAACTTTGAACAACATGGTAAATGGTCTTATACTAAAGATGGACAAACCTTAGTCATGCCCAAAATCAGTGGTCAAAATGATGAAACAATGGCATGAAAAGTAAGAAAAATGCATGCACATGCAATGGCCCATCACCTAGGCATAAGGAGCACAACTCTCAAGCATGAGCAAAGAGTGACAAACATGAGAATGTGGTAATGCAATAAGCTCTAAAATCATGTGAAGAATGATGCCAAATCATGTACACAAGTCAAGCATAGCATGCAAGAAAGCTCAAAGCTTGAAACTAGCAAAGGGGTTCACACTATGGCCATGCAAAGCAAGCCCCAAAGGGGCAAGGGTAACCAAAACAATCCCAAGGCAGGTCAAGATAAAATCAAAAGCAAGCTTGAACCTAGCCAACACAAGCTAGAACAATAGTCCAAAAAGCATGAGGCATGTAAGGCTAACAAGGGGTGTTACACTACACCTACTACAACCAAGCATGGCATGACTTAACCAATGAAAAACAGAGTTATGACATGTCAAAATAAGCCTAAAAACCCACTGAGATGGCATCCCAAAAGCCTAAGTATGATGGCATGCACAATGATTCATTCTTGAGGCACAAAACACCAAACCTTCAAAGCACCAAAAGGGTGACAAATGCAAGTGTATGGCTACACTACATGGACTGAAATCACATATGAAATGATGCCAAATCATGAAAATGGTCTAAGCAATGCATGCTAATGACTTGGACACTCAATGCTAACAAGCTAGATTGAACCATGGCTATACAAAACAATGCATGCATGACCAAGACAATACAAATTAGAGCTAGAGCATGGTAAAACATGACTAAAAGCTTCTTTGAGTTGAGCCAAAACATGCAAGAATGATGATCCAAATGCAAGGTGCATGTTAAGGCAATAGAGATGATTACACTACAGGTGCATGATGCATGTAAGAGGCTATCAAACCAACTTTAGACAGAGGTATAACATGGCAAAATAACACCAAATACTTGCTGAAATGGGGCCAAACCATGCTAAGCAAACATGCTACTATTATGAGCCACTTATACTAGCAAATGAGACACAAGGAGAGGGGGGTGTTCCTCTCCTATTCAAGAATCCAAAACCACCTTTCTACCACTAAAAATCCTCTGGATTTCAATGGTAGAAAGGTCATGCAAAGGCAAGAACAAGGGCCAAAAGGGATGGTTCAAAACAAGGCCAAACAAGGCTTAAAAGGGGGTGGACTACCCCCAACACAAAAATGACCTGAAACAAAGATCTCAAGCACACAAAATTAGAACTTTTTGTAGTTTGGAGTTAAGCTTAAAACAATATGCAAGCAGGTCCAAAAGCTTAAGCCAAAATGGGGAATTAAAAGGTAGTTTACTCACCCTTGAAGAACACCTTCAAGAACACAACTCCAGCACTCTTCTCTGATCAAAACCAGTCCAAGAACTCCAAAACCAACTCCTAAGGACCTCAACAACCAAAGGATGGTGTTCTAGTAGGTGTTTGTGTGCAATAGTGTGAAGAATATACACTTTCGGGCACAAACAAAGGCTAAACAAGAGAGAGAGGTAAAATATAGAGAGAGATATAGAACTTGTATCTCAGATTTTCAGAACCTCTGGAAAGGGAGGGGAGGCTCCCTTCTTATAGAATTTCAATTCTCAAGCTTGTTCAGCAAGCTTGAGTCTTGAATGCAATTGCTCCATACACGTATATGGAGGATGACAATTGTGCATACCAGCTGTCACAGCTGGCAGAAAATATCTGCAAAAAGCAGATGGAAAGGCCTCGGCTCAAAAATATGGTCGATCGACCAAAAAGAGTGCTGATCAACCAAAAAGTGTGCCGATCAGCCAACACGTATGGCCGATGGCAGGGAAACATGGCCGATGGCACAATGCCTTAGCCGATGGGTTGAGGGAATGGCCAACAAGCCACCCTCTTCCCTTAGAAGCAAAACCACAAGTCCTTGGTCCATAACCAAGCACAAAACAGACAAGTCGAGAGATCTTGAGGCAAAGCGTGCGGCCGAGACCTCCAGGAACTCAAAACGAACACGACCATGGATGATCATCGAGTGTTCAAACGATGACGTCCAAGTCTTGAGGATGGTCAAAAATGGGGTGTCTACACTTAGGTGTTTGGGTTTGTATACCATTTACTTGTAACTGGGCTTAAGCCTTAAAACTTGTGGCTTGAGGGGCTTATTTTGTGTATGTTTCTTTTGTTATATTATCTATCTCACATGTTATAGATTCATACCTTAGAGAAGATTAAATGTATAATTGCATGTGGATCTCTTCTCTAAATCTCTCTTGTAAATCTCTCATATATTAGGAAATACAACTATAGAGATGTAATTAGTATAATGATGCTTGAAGTTTCGTGATTATTTAACTAAAAATAATTAAATCAGGATTATTCTATGTTAATTATTTGGGGGCGTTACATTAGGCCTATAGCAAAATAGTTGGTCTTCTTTCTCTAGGCATGAAGATGACCTGAGTAAGGGCATGTCATGACCCAAACCCGCCCCTGTAGGTTTAGCATCGTAACCGGCCAGTAATCCTTAGATTACCAAAGGCCTCTGAACAGATTACCATACGTAGGGACTGCGGAAGCAAATATAAATTATACATAGTCTATTGAGCTATATAGACGTACATGTGACAGAAATTATAAAAACTTTATATACATAGGTGTGACGTTACAATACAGAAATCCATGTTATATAACAGATATAACGGAAAAGGTGCTTAGCCAAATATATATATATATATAAACAGAAAACTTGTTCTTATTCCAAAAGAAAGTAAGGTCTCAACATGTGCATCACAAAAGGGAACCTCCACGGGAGGCACAACAGCTGGCTAACACGACTGAGACTCCAGGTTATCAACTCTGATGTCTAGCTTCGTACCATATCAATTAGAGAGATAAGCATTGTCATAACCAAATAGAGTCATGATCATAATCGTATTCGAATCATGTGTGGTATATCCATTAGCATTAACATATCATGATCGGTCAAGCATATCAAGTTCCATAATGGAACCTCCAGTACCGGGTGTCTCATCACATACGTAGGCCACAATATTGTTTATATCAGGTGAGGGCATGTGTGTAGACACCCCATTTTTTACCGCCCTTAAGACTTGGCTGCCACCGATTGATCACCCAATGATAAATTTACACGCTTGTCCAAATGCTCGATTTCCTTAGCAGGAAACCTCTGTTTTAAGCCTTAGAAACCTACAAACCTTGTGCCTTGTTTTTGGACTAAAATAGTAGTTTTCAAGCTTGACCATCTAGAGACCTGCAGACCCACTTGTGGCCTGTCGGCCACAAATTGTGTACGGCCATCCCCTTTTAGTGGCCGGCCGACCGGCCACTTGTGTAAAAACACAGATCTTTTTGCCAGCTGTGCCAGCTGTCTCCATAGATGCATGCACTGCACCAGCTATGCCTGTATGGATATTTCTGAGATAGTCTCATATATTTCTATATATAGATGACTCCCTCTCATAATTTAGGGTTAGAAAAAATCTGTGGAGCAAAGTCTTAGAAAATATTTCTCTCTCTCTCTTGCGACTTCTATTCCCTTTGCCTAAACACTGTGAACCAAACCTTGAGGGTTCTTTGCTGAGGCGTTTGAGCTTGCATTTTAGCTCTTGAGGGTGTGAAATTGGTGGTTTGTAATTCAAAGGATCACTCATCTTCAAGAGGTATACATCCAAGCACTTTTGTACCATTTCTTTCCTATCTTTTCTTACAGTTTTTGGGTTGGTTTTTCACCTATATTTGTGGTGTAAAGCCATTAAGGGTAGAGGAGTGGACCACCCCTCTTTGAACCTTATCTTCTAGGCTTTTACCTCTGTGTTTCCTACCTTTTTATTATCTTTTTTTGAGGTTTTTATCACTGATTTTTAGAGGTTTTTCAGACGCTAAAATGTGGTTTTGAAGTCCCAAAAATGGAGGGGTTAGCCTCCCCTTCTTTGGCTTGTTTACTAGCTTAATTGCTCCATTATTTTAGCATGCTTTCGTAGATGTTTTTACCTTAATTTCAGTGCTATTTTAGCCTATTTTAGGACTATTTTAAGTTGTTCATGTCATTTATACTTTGTATTGCATGCTTGTAGTGTAACGGTCCTCATAGATTTGGTGTTTTAGGCATTAGACACCAACCTATTTGAGTTGATAGCATTTATTTCAAGCTTTCCATACTAGTGTTCATCTCTAATCATCGCTATACTTCTCTCATTTCTTGGCTTCTTCTTTGCTTTGAGAGTCGTTTCAAACCGATTGTTTGTTTAAGCTTGAGATAGAGATTGTTATGCTTAATGGTTTAATCTCTTCGGAGGTTCATTACCAACGGCATGACATCTCTCTCATGCCCAAAACAACCCTTTGTTTGACACTTTTCCATTGGTGGACTAATCCTCATTATTGGACTAAAAGCTTAAGGAATGGAAAGGTATTTAAAAGCGGTGTTAAAAATGGAATAAAATGGTTTGGATTCAATTGGACGTTAATTGAACCCATTGAGTCTTGATTCGTTTCATACTTGTTAGTGATGAAAATGGTTCAAGAGTCAATGTCAACCATTTCCTTTGATCAATATCATGATAGGGAGGAGGTTCTTGGGTCTTTCATTGTGCATTTATTAAGATTGTATCCCTTGGTTCATAAGTCATCACGTAATGAATTTGCGTTGATAGATGGCTCGCGAACCAAGCCTACCCCTCATTTGAGCTGTTTGATGATAAGGAGAGGCAGGGTGGACAGACATCTCCTGAAAATGCTTTGTACTCATACAAACTTTCTCTTTTACAAGAATGATAGGAAGGGTGTACAAACCCTTTTACAGTTTTTCTTCAAATTCTCAACAAATTTTCTCATAGAAAACACAACTCAATGAAGCACAATAATATTTTGAGAACAAGTAAATATCACAGATTTTTCCTTTTCTTCTCTGCTTCACTTCATTATTTTTCTCAAACCAAAATACTTCTATTTATACCTAAAAATATATCCGTTGGAAGGCAAACGCTCCTTTAGATCACGAGGCGACCGAGCGCAAGACGCTCTTCTATTTGACTTTGTATCACGTGGGCACACGGAGAAGACACACGCCAGCTTGAAATTAATGCGTCACTTTTGATGAATAGTGTTCTATTGATTTTTTCTCCCAAACTTTACGAATTTCAAATGTTACACAGTAACTTGAATAGTAATTTTTCTATTAAAAAATATATAATGCACAGTAAAATTTATTTAAATAATATTTATAACAAATACATCGTACAACATATATTTTAATAAATAATATTTTGTGTCAAAGAATATAAAATATGTATATTAAAAAATCACAATTTATCTCATAATATTTTAGACATCATCAAAATTAAGCCACATGATTAACAGTGGTGATTTGAGAGTTATGGGTTTGATTTGGATTGGTTTTAGGAGCATAAAATAGGGGTTTTCAAATAGGTTCATAGGAAACATTGTGGAGATGGTTATATTGATAGATTGGGTTAAAATATTGAAAATCTCTCCGTTAAATATGCTTTTGAAAGGAATAGATATTTTGTTGGAAATCTTTAAAATCATTGGTTTTGAACTAAGCAAAAAGAGAAAGATATAGAGCTTTTGAAATGATAATATGAATATATCCATTGATGATGAGAGTGGAGTTGAATATGTATTATCACTCCTATATTGGGATTATGAAATTATATCTGTTACTTGAAGATTTATCCTTTGTATAGAGATATCTGTTTTGGGCTATCGACAGTGAATAATTTTGATTGTTGTAGAAATTGTATGAGGATTAGGTTAATTGAAACCAATTACTCATGCATCTTGCATTAAATATTGTTTCATATTTATATATTGAAAATATATCATTTTCAGAAAAATTGGTGAATACCTTGATGAATCTAGTTAGGGGGTGTGATTGTGGTGTTATCTATGTTGGCTTGTGTGTCCTTGGTGAAAGTCCAGAAACTCGCACAGTTAAGTTCCGGTCCTTCCGGTTAATACCAGTAAAATGGCTTTGGTAGTGCATGTATAGCCTACTAGCAGACACGTACCTAGAGATTCCAATATTATGTGTCTACTACCCTGCTTTCCGATTTTAAAAAATATTGTTTTACAAATTGATTTATAATCATGGCATTGCATCATGTTGAAAGAAAAAAGTATAACGTTTTGGTAAATGGCATTCATATGCATTCACCATATGATTTTGTTAAGTTTCATACAGTGTGTTAAGGTATTTTCTACTTGGTTTTAGCTCACCCTATGTGGAAACCAACTTTTAGGTGTTGATGGTATGCCTCCACCAAGGACTTAGCTTGAGAAGATCTTAGAGCTGAAGACTCATTCGTTTTTGTATTGTAAATATCTTTTGTACAAGCCTCAAGCTTTTATTTGTTTTGGGCTTGACTAATTTTTGTTATAACCAAGCATCGTCTTGGAAATATGTAGTCATTAAGGTATGAACTTATTTGTATTTTCTTTCATTTCTATATATCACTATATGTCACATGCTATATATTCAGAATTTAGGATTTATGAATGTATAACGCACGTGACACCTTTTGTAATGTTTTCAAGAGAATTAATGAAAGACTGAACCTTTTTATTTTTCACATATTTAGTGTATCTTATGGGATTAACTGTTGTTATATTTTGGGGGCATTACATACTCTATTTACCTTCTCCAATGTCAAAAAATCTAAATAACCCCCGAGATATTGATTCGTGATTATATATAACGATTCTAGTTTAGACTCGCCCCGTTGCTTGTTTTGGATCCGATATTCATTGTCTTAAATGGTTGTTCATACCTTTATACATCCTAGTCTTGATTGAGTTAGAGTTAGGTTATTTGGATGTCATTGTTGCATTTGGAACAAGTTCGAAGTTCATTTTTCAAAGGAGACTTTGCCTAGATTTTGGTCAGTTCGCTCGAGCAACCCTTTGGCTGTTCGAGCGGTCTTCGAGAACTTCTAGTATATTTGCAGGTCTGCAGAAGTACTAAGAGGGTAGTGTTTTTAGCTCGAGTGGTGTTTCTTGTGCTCGAGTAGTCCTTCTTGTGCTCGAGCGGTTAGCGTCTATCTGCAAAACTTTTGGGAGGGTGTTATTGTGCGCTCGAGCGATAACTTTGTTCACTCGAGCACTCTCACTTATTGTGTCTGGTCGCTCAACAGTGTTTTGGTCGCTCTAGCGATTTGCACGTATATCAATCCGAGAAAGCCACTTTTTAAGTCATTTTTTCTCATCTCACTCTCTCTCTACATTCAAAAAAACCCAAATTTTCTTCCTCTCTCTCTAGAAACCATCTTTAAACTTCAAATAAACTATCATCCATTGATCTCTACACCCCAGTCCCTTTGATAAAAAGGTAAAGCACACCTAGAGCTTCATTCTAATAGAAACAAAGTTGATTTTTGGCTTTGTCGGGGTTTCTTTACTCTCTCTCTTGCCTTATAGCTTTGAGGTAGGGATTTCTCCACACTTTTGTATGGTTTTAACTTGGTTATTTGCTTGTCTAAACAATATTGTGATTTGGGGATTTTTAAACAAAATCTAGGATTTTGGTTTAAAAATCAAAAGAGGGTTTTCAAATGGGTTCTTGAATATGATTGTAGGTTTGTAAATGTGGTTAAGTGTGTGATAAAATGGTAGATTTTATCCTTGGAATTGATTTATAAAGAAAATAAGATTTTGCCCTAAAATGTAAATACTTGATTTTGTAAAGAGGAAATGGAAATGATGTTGGGTTTTATGAAATTGAAATGATGATGATAGTAGAGTTGGATATGCATTATTACTCACATCTTGAAATTTTGAAAAGTTTATCTTTGTTGGAAATTATTTGTCTATTTAGAGACATCTGTTTTAGGCAATTGGTGAAGGATAGTTATGATTGTTGTAGAAATTGCATGAGAATTAAGAGAATTGAAACTAATTTATCATCCATTTGCATTGAGCATTGTTGTATATTTTACACATTGAAAATGTATATTGCTTTGAGAAAAATGGCTGAACACCTTGGTGAATCTAGGTAGGAGGTGTGGTTATGGTATTATGTTGGCCTGTGTGTCCTTGGTGAAAGTCCAGAAACCCGCATGATTATGTGCCAAGCCTTCCAGTTAGTGTAGCTAGTTTCCGTGATCCTCGAAGGGCTTAGTCTCCTCGGGTACGATAGCCCTATAGGTTTCACAAGTGTAATGTGAAACAGAAAAAAGAATGAGAGTCCAAGTTTGGCAAATCTTAAAAAATCCATTTATCATCAGAGATGCCAAAAATGGATTGCATTACCAGATTTCAAAGTCGCCACCTAAATATTTTTGGGAAATTTAGGAAATCCGTGACTCGTGCCGAAGGCCACTTGTTCGTCATAACCAAAGTGTCTTGGATTGGGAACTTAGGTATGAGAGGGGAAGGTTATAAATTGAGCACCCTACTCACCAAATCAAATTGGCCTCTACTAATCATGATGTGATTTTTATGGATAATATATGCTCATTTTTTTATTATTATGCTAACTTATTATGTAAGGCACACAAATATAGACTACGTCACCCACTTTAGAATGCTTTAATTTCATGTTTGTTTGAAAAGAGGTTTGAATATGTGCTACTTGAAAAAGTGAGCTCACATGTACACCAATCAAAGTCATTCCAACTTAAGCAAAATAGCCTTCATCCATAGGCATTCAAAGAGGTATTTCAAATAAGCACGTAGCCTCAGGGTGATATGCTTGTCATGGCAACACAAACACAGATGTAATATGCTAAAACAAAAGTGCTCACCTAGTACTTTGAGGCAAGCCAAAGAAAAGAATATAGTTAGAAAAATGCATGATTCTAATATGCAAGTGACTAATGCAACACATACAAGAATGCAACTACTAGGTTCGGCTTATTAACATGCCATATGGATTAACTCAAGGCATGTGGAAACGCACATTTTCAAGTAAGTAGGAAATGACAATGATATTCAAGAATGATGAACCGAATCTTATGTATGTAAAATTGGATACAAATCATGATAATGATATGAAACGAAAACATGATGCTATATGCAACCATTATAAGCATATAAGTAAAAAAGAGAAAGAAATTGGGGTTGGAAAACATACAAATATTACAAGTTGGCCCTCATACAAGAGGTCCGAATGAATATCCTAATTAACTAATTATTACAACACAATTAAATGAACTAAACTACTTAATTATTATAAATTCGAATGGAATCAAAGCAACTAATTAACTACAACATACGAATCCAAGAACTATTAATCTAATGGACTCGAAAGGGAGACGAAGAACCGCATGCGCACTACCGAGAACATCCTCTGGAAACCTCTCTATTTCCTGCCTGAAACTATTCTATTTGCAGTTAGAAAATTATTCTGTTTTGGCCTCAGATTCTACTCTGTTCTGCCGTAAAAATACCACTGCCTGTACAAAATAGGAAGCCGGCTAGCCTTGAGAAGTGGTCGGTCATATAGAATAATGGTCGGTCGGCCACTATTTCTGGGGAATACCCTGTTACAACAGAGCTGAAACAGAGCAAAAACAGAGTGTTTCCAGGAGATGTTTATCTTCTCTGCCCTTCTTTATCATGAAGATGATCAAGAGAGGAGTAGATTCGATTATCAAATCATCAATTATCGTAAATTTGTTGCATGATGATCTTAGAAGCGATAGGACAAGAGCTCAATAAAATGAAACAAAAGACAAACAACACCTCCTCCATATCATGGAGTTATCTCAAGGGAGAATGTAGACTTGCTTCATGAATTATCAAACATTACTGAAATAGTATGCGATGATACAAGACGCAATAGGTTCAGTATAACGTTTAATTGAACCTAACCAAATTTTATTATCTTTTTACCTCTTTTACTCCCATTTTATTAGCCCTTTTTACTTTACCTTTCCATTTTCTTATCTTTTCTTCTTTTTTGTCCAAAGGTGATGATTACGTCCACTAAGCCCAAAAGCAATAAATAGATAGCAAGCATGATTTGACTCGAGAAATGAGCTTTTCAAGACCTTTTCTATCAGGAAAATTGCAAAGGAAGAATCAAACTCATTTACGAGCGATAATGAATTCGAAGTCAAACCCGAAATGAGTGATAATGACTACAAATCCAAACCCGATAATATGCTATAATGACTATTTCATTTATGATTTCCAAGGGTCTAACTAGAAAATCAGTCCCTTAGAAGTAATGCACCGGCGATAAAGGGGAGTATTAAACAGAAGATTATACTTAGCATAAGAGAGATGTAATGCCCTAGTAATGAACCTCCGAAGAGATTAAACCATTTAGCATGAGGGGTTTCTTTCTTGTGCCTTGAGCGGTGATCTATTGTTTAATAAAACTCTTAATCAAAAGAAACAAAGAAAGGAGGGAGGTTGCAGATTATGAATGAAAAGATGGATGGTTGAATATGTATATGAAAGCTATAAGAAATGAAAGAAAAGACTATCAACTCAAATGGATTGGAAGCTATGGCCTACACACCAAATCCACGAGGACTTACAACAACACAAGTGTAATATTCAAAGCATAAATTAAATAAACACTCAAAACAACCCCTAAACTCCAAAAAACAGTGGCTAAAACCAAAAGAAACAAAATGGAAAAAGGCAAAGCCACAAGCTATGGAACAAGGCCTAAAGAAGGGTGGCTAACCCCTCCCCTTTTTGTGACTTTAAGGGGTTTTTTGGGATGTGCTATAAGGGCATATTTGATTGGATGGATTAGAGCATGGGATTGAGATTATTAATCCGTAGACCCAATTATCCTATGCTTGTTTTAACATTTTGGTTTAGGATAATTAATCCAACTAATTTGTAGGATTATTAGTAATGGGGTAAGGGTGGGATTATTAATCCAATGGATAATTTATCCTATTAATCTAATTGGATAGTGAATACCACACTAATTTGATAGGATTATTAATGCCTCACTATTAGTCTTGTAAATCAAACATGGCCTATAAGTATACCTTTTGACTTATTGGTTAAAAAAGTAGAGAAAAAAAAGATGTATGTTTGGAATAATTTTTTGACTTTTTACAAAAAGATGTGTAATAAAATATTATAGTAAAATCAAAATGACCATTCTATCCTTGTTGACTTTTTGACTTTTAAATTTTTTGAATTCAAAGGGAAAAATAATAATTTTGCCCTCTAGACTCCCCCCTCCTAAATAGTATGGACTTTTTGACGTTTTTAGTAACCTTTTAACTTTTTGGCTTTCCAACCCTAAATCACATTTTTCAACTTAAAATAACTCTGAAATCAATATGAAAAGGTAAAGAAAAGAGAGAGAAAAGATGGTAAAAGAGCTCAAAGTATACCTCTTGAAAGAGAGGAAAAATTCCTTAGTTAACAAACCACAAGCCAAGCACTCTCAAGAAGCTGAAGTTAGATTCAAAAATCTCAGCAAAAGCTTCAAGTTTAAGCTTAGAAAGTGTATGTAAGGTATATGTATAGTGTATGCATATTGCAAGAGAGGAGAGAGGTGTGTTGAACAAGCTATTGACTCTTAGAGAAATTTTCTAACCCCAAACCATGAGAGGAGGCCTTGTATTTATAGAAAAATAGGTTCTCACATCAGAAATATCAGCAAAGGGACAGTTGGTGCAAGGCATGCACATGGGGACAGCTGGCTGTTGTAAAATATCTACTACACTAAACATGGACGGCCAGCCATAAAGGGAGACGGTCGGCCCAATGAAAATAGCCTGCTAGCCATTTGTTGGCTAGCAGTCCTCTGAGGGTTTAGGCTAAAAAAAATAAGGTTTTGGTTCAAATGTGGTACAAGGTTTAGGTTTTAAAGCTTGCAACTGAAGTCTTTTGCTAAAAAAATTGAACGATTGCACAGCATAACATTTCATCATCGAGTGTTCAACGTGAGGCGCCCAAGTTTTAAAAGCGGTCAAAATGGGATGTCTACAGTTAGTACCGCTAAAAATGACAATTGGTAGCGCTTGTATAGCCTACTGGCAGACACGTACTTAGAGATTCCCAGTGCTTGTATCCACTGCCCTGTTTTCTATTGTAAAATAAATGTTTTTATGAATTGTGATATAAACCTGGCATTGCATGGTTTTGGAAAGAGATATAAAATGTTTGCATTCACCTTATAGCTTTCTTAAGATTCATACACTATGTTAGAGTATCTCTACTGGGTTTTGGCTCACCCTATGTGGAAAACCATTTTCAGGTGCTGATGTTATGCCTCCGCCAAAGCCGTAGGTTGGGAGGACTAGGAGCCAAGAGCTTCTTTTGTTATTGTTATAATTATTTTTGTAGAAGCCTAGGGATTAAACTGTATTGAGTTAAAACTCACTTTTGTTGTAACCAAGCATCTTCTTGGAAAATTGTAGCCATTAAGGCATTTATTGATCCATTTAACTTTTATTTCATATTTTAACTTGTGCCACATGCTATAGTTTTAGGGTTAGGACTTATAAATGTATAACTGCATGTGTTACCTTTTGTACAATGGAATCATATGAATGGAAGATGATTATTTCGATACATATTGTTATTTAATTAATATCACAAGATGAATTATGGTTATTATTTTCGAGGCATTACAACTTGGTATCAAAGCTATCGGGTTTGAATACTTTGGGATCGTGGGATGTGGTTTTTACCACAATGGATTATCTCGCTAGTTTGTGTTAGAAGTAAACCTAGTATGCTATGTCATAACATGCTTATGTGACTAAGTGGGTATGAGATTTAATTTCTAAGATACTGATTGGGTCTACGAGTTTCTAGAAGTCTCGTTAGAAGAGCACTTGATCATTGCTATTTCTAACTAGAACTCTGGCAATGTCGAGGAACGATCATTATCTAGAAAGGAAATTTGTATATGTTTATGTGACTATGTGCTTATGTGGAGTGAATTAATTGTTGTCCGCCGCATTAGGACGCGAGTGAGTTAGCTTCGGCACATTTGTAAATGTGCTAATATCTTGTGTTACCTTCATTAGGATGTCAGGACGTGGACGTAGAGGTGGTAGGAGTGGCAGGCCTAGATGGCAGGAGGTGCTGTTACCGAATGATATTCCGACACAGGAGGAAGCGGTTTGTCAGGCCAATATGGCCAAACTAGTTGGTCAATAGGCCATAGATGCTTCGGCCCATGAAATGGTCAGAGCCTTGCGGGAATCCATGGACATTCTTAGAGCTAAAAATCAAGTACAGGCCCATGTTACTGAGACAGGGCCATCTTTTCTGAAGAGGGAGCTCTTCCGGTCGAATCCAGATGAGTTTTTGGGAGATCCAAAGGAGCCACTGAAGGCGGATGAATGGTTAAAACAGATGGTGAAGACGTTCGACATACTTAGCATCAAGGACGATAGGTTGAGAGTGACCTTGGCATCCTTCCAACTGAAGGGAGATGCAGGTCAGTGGTGAAAGTATGTTGCGTGGATGCATTGGGATGACTTGGGAGGCCTTTGTTAATGCCTCATAGGATAAGTTTTTGCCTCCCATTGCTAGAAAGAAGTTGAGAGAGCAGTTTTTGAAGAGCAAATAGTTGAATACACCGATTACCGAGTTTGAGGTTGCCTTTACTAATTTATCGAGGTTTGCAAAGGAACTCATGGCAATAGAGGAACGTCGTTGCATTGAGTTTGAGAAAAGATTGAGGATCAGACTTCTTTTTTAAGTAACTGGGTCTATAATTAGGGACTACGGACGCCTTGTGGAGGTGGCTGCTCATCTTAAGACCGTGGTTCAGTAAGAGGAGAAGCGGATGAGAGGCTCCAGGCAGAAGAGTCAGGAGGTTCAAGGGGAGACTTGGGATAACCAGAGATAGAAGGGATTCCGCCCCACAGCAGTCCCAAGGAGCACAGCCTAGATCCACTTTCTCGGTACAGAGTTCGGGGTTCCAAGAGAGGTGGTCATGGAGGGATCACTTATTTCAAGTGTGGTCAGCTGGGCCACAATGTCATGACCTGAACCCACCCCCAAGGGTTAAGGACATAACTGGCCAGTAATCATGAGATTACCTACGGCCTCAAACCAAACCGGACATAACTCCTCAGAGTAGAGGGGCCAAACGGAAGCAAAATTTAAAACTTTGTCCATAGAGCTGTGCTTACATGGCACGTCATAACAAACCATACACATTCATGTTAATAACTCACTTCAGAAAATATAGTAGCATAAGGTTCTATACAGACAGGATCATTTAAGTTTAAATCAACCTATGAAAACTATATACAACAGATTCAAAGTATTCGCCAACATGACAAAATATAAATACATAACAAATGGCAAAGACGAGTCTTGTGCGTGAGACGCAAGGGCTGACTCTTCAAAACCTTGGTTGTTCCACACAGACTTCACTGAGGCTGGGTCTGGACCTCTCTTGGCTCACCTACAAACACATGAATGAGCGTGAGCGAAAGCCTTGTGAATAATATCAATTGCAGAAGATGCATTGGAACAATATACATCGGACGGCCTTAGCCCCAATTCATATTTCTATTTAGTATATAAATACATATAGATCAAGTGGCTTCGGTTCCAAACACTTCAAACGGCCTCGGCCCAATCCATTCATGTCAAACTGGCCATTGGCCCATTTGTCTTTCATTCGTGTCAGACTGGCCTCTGGCCTATTCATTCTTTCATTCAGACCATACTGGCCTCTAGCCCATTCATTCTATCATTCAGATCGTACTGGCCTCTGGCCCATTCATTCTATCGTTCAAATCACACTGGCCTCTGGCCCATTCATTCACTTATGACAGACTAGCCTTCGGCCCATTCATTCATTCATGTCAAACTGGCCTTTGGCCCATTCATACTTTCATGTCAAACTGGCCTTTGGCCCATTCATTTGGCATAGCAAACATTGTCCACCAATCAAATTAACAAACTTATAAACTTACATAGAAGTAAGCAATTGGATAACAACATATTTTAGATATCTTTGTCAAGATATTACTCACAGTGATCGGTTGGTTGATTTGCCCTGGAGCTTGACCCTACACATCACATAACACATATGGGTCACAAATGGTTCAATCCGTTCCTTAATTCACATATTCCTCTTTAGGCTTCATTCTTATCTCTTTAACTCAATTACAATGCTCAATGTATGCCTAAGAGTACTTAGAAGTGAAAGAGAACAGAAAACGAAACACAGAATGCCTTTTTAAAATTTTCAGAAACAGGGTCCCCGCCCGAGCGTGGACTTCCCCGCTCAAGCGGACCCATGAGGTCTGCAAAAGTACTGGATGCATCAAATTTATGCTCGAGCGTGAAGTCGGGCGCTCGAGCTGAAGGTCTGTCTACATAGCTCCCCGCTCGAGCGGACACCTTGTCTGCAAAAATATACTGGGAGCACGAATTTCACGCTCGAGCGGAGGTTCTCCCGCTCGAGCGGACATCAAATTTTCTAGAAAATCCAGAACATGTTCTTGAGCTTCAACTTGATATTCAAAGGCTCTAAATGCATGCTTTTGGCTCAATCTTCGCATATATATATACTAACATGGTATAAATACCAAATTACATCATTTTGAAGCTCAATTCCACAAATTAATTACATGCATGTCCCAAATTACACAAACTCATTTCCAACATGACAAATTCATGCGTTCAACACTTACACCCCTATGAATTGTACAAGCATGCGACATCTTACTCTCATTCTCAACTTACAGGGTGCAAATGGTGATTACAAACATGAGCTCTAACCAAAATTCTACATGGATCATGTATTTCAAGCTCAACATGCGAATTCAAAGCAATTACATACATGCATGCATACATTGACCTTCAATTCAACATGATCAATTCAATTCATAGTCTAACTCACTAATTAATCTTCAATCCACAAAATTACAACTCAACTCATGAATCAAAGGGTTGATTACTCACCTAGAAGCTTAATCTCCCTAATGTATGCTTAATTCTTGAGTTCAACCTTCCAATTTCTCAAACTTGAGCCAAACACATAATTTTCCCTCTTGTTCCCTCTCTAGCCGACCCTCTCCCTCTCTCTCTTAGAGTTGATATTAGCCAAATGAACACAAAAGAGAAGAATTGAGAGTGCAATGGCCCTTATATAACCCCACTAAGTCACATTAATTTAATATTAGATATTTGAGCACTTAATTGATTAATTAAATCAATTTCCAATTAAATTTCACCGTAGGCTCTAAAAATTACGCTAATCATAATGGCGTAATCAATTTCGGTTTCTGTGGCCGATAGGGCCTTCAATTTAAATTCCAAAGCAGATAATCAAACAGATATTCCTACGGTGAACAGATAGAAATTCAAAACCACATATTTTCACATAATGGCATACAAAATCATATCAAACACATAATCACATTCATAATGAGGACCAATTAACACAAAACGGAATAGGGTTATCACACACAAGTCTTTAGTTTTCCCACAGAGAGGAGGAGGACAACAGTCTATGCCATCTTTGGCTCATCCTCAGAGCTAGAGTTATGGGAAAGGGCAACCGCCTACCTATTATCAGTGTGGGCAGTCAGGGCATGTGCGGAGATTTTGCCCTCAGTCAGGTAGCACACCTGGTGCGTCTGGTTCGAGGCAAACACAGAGCCATCAGCCTATACCGTCAACTTAAGCCTTAAGGCGACTCAATCAGTATATCAAACTTATGCTCCGTAGGGTGAGCAGGTAGAGCAGAGATCCACAGGGCTTATGTATACTGTTACCACACCAGATTTGTTGCCAGCACCTTCGGTAGTGAAAGGTAACTCCTTGTTGTGTAATTCTATTGCCAATGTGTTGATTGATACTGGTGCATCCCATTCTTTCATTTCATCTGCATTCCCATCAGTATTGGGGTTAAAAATGGCTCAGTCAGCATCTTCACTTAGGGTAGAGTCACCTATTAGTGGTGAGATTGTTTTGAACCAGGGGTGTTGGGGTTGTGAGATAGAGGTTGCTGGTCACCGACTTCCTTTTTCTTTTGTGTTGATTGACATGTCGAGTTTTGATGTCATTTTGGGCATGGATTGGTTGTCTTCTTATCGGGCCATTATAGATTGTTACCGTCTGAGGGTTACAATGTGCACCTCGAGTGGTGATTATTTTTATTTCTTGGGGGACCAAGTTGATAGAGCCTTGTTGCCAGTGTATAATCTGCGTGGTCAGGTCAAGCTTAGTCTTCTTCTTGTTACATTCTTGGGTGTTGAGAGTGATATGGTCCGAGTAGAGTTGTCGAGGGTAGTTTGTGAATACCTGGACGTCTTTCCCGAGGATCTTACAAGTTTACCACCTTACCGTGAGATTGAGTTCTCTATTGTTGTAGTTTCTAGCATAACACTGATTTCCATGACACCACATAGATTTGCAACTGCCGAGTTGAGTGAGTTGAAGATTCAACTCCAAGAATTGTTAGATAAGGATTTTATTTACCCTAGTACTTCGTCTTGGGGAGCATCGACTCTCTTTGCCAAGAAAAAAGATGGCACAATATGACTTTGTATTGATTACTAGAAGCTGAACCAATTAACTGTTAAGAACAAGTACCATTGCCTCATATAGATGACTTGTTTGACCAGTTGAAGGGGTCTTGTTGCTTTTCTAAGATAGACTTCAGATTGAGTTATCACTAGTAGAGAATCAAGGAGGAGGGTATCTAAAAAATGGTATTTCGTATGCAGTATGACCATTATGAGTTCTTAGGGATGCCTTTTGGGCTAACCAATGCACCGACTTTGTTTATGGATTTGATGAATCAAATCTTCCATGAGTTCTTAGACCATTTTGTGGTTGTCTTTGTTGACGATATCTTGATCTACTCACCCTCTAAGGAGGAACTCGAGGAACACTTGTGGATTGTACTTAAGTTACTTAGAGCCCACAGATTGCATGCTAAGTTCGGGAAGTGTGAGTTTTGGTTAAATAAGGTAAAATTCTTAGGCCATGTGGTATCCGGGGATGGGGTAACGATAGACTCTTCCAAGTTAAAAATAGTGCAAGATTGGGAACAACCTAAAAATGCCTTTAAGATCCGAAGTTTCTTGGGGTTAACCGAGTATTACCATCGTTTTGTGAAGGATTTCTCTAGATTAGCCTCACCCTTGACTAGACCGACGAGGAAGGGAATCAAGTTTGTGTGGAGTGAGATTTGTGAGAAGTCATTTCAAGAACTTAAGGTTAGACTTACCATTGCTCTAGCGTTAATTATTCTGAAGAGAGGTTTAGGCTATTCAATGTATTGTAATGCGTCTTAGGAAGGTTTGAGTTGTGTTTTGATACAAGAAGGGAAGGTAGTGGCATATTGTAGACTCGACTTTCTTCGCATGCCCCCCTTTCGAAGAGGGGCGAATTAGTCCTATAGTTCGGACTCTTGTCACGGTTCTGAATCTAATCTCACAAAGTGCAATGTGAGATTGATAAACACCAAAGAGTCCAATCCGACAAATCATTTTTGAAAAATCAGATTTTGAATCAAATAATGCCAAAACTGGACTACTTTGCCAAATTACAGAGTCGCCACCTAAATGTTTTATTTTTGGAAAATTTAGGAAACCCTGACTCGTGCCAAAGGCCATGTGTCCATCATCAACAAGGGAAATGTGTGTCCTTGATTTTCAGGGAAACTGGGAAAGCCATTTGCCCTTAGCCGAATTCGCCTACAATAACAGCTACCATTCAAGTATCGGTATGGCGCCTTTCGAGGCATTGTATGGCAGGAAATGTAGATCTCCGATTTGTTGGGCAGAAGTTGGAGATGGGCCTTTGCTTGGGCCCGAGATTGTTTATGAAACGACTGAGAAAGTGAAATTGATACAGCAGAGGTTGAAAACCGCACAGAGCAGACAGAAAAGTTATGCAGATGTTAGAAGACGAGACCGAGAATATGAAGTGGGTGACCACGTGTTTGTGAAAGTGACACCAATGAAAGGCCAGACTTGTTTTGGAGTCAAAGGCAAGTTAGCGCCGAGATATGTCGGGCCGTATGAGATTATTGAGAAAATTAATCCGGTGGCGCATCAAGTTGCGCTCCCTCCTGAAATGGAGCATATGCACAACGTCTTCCACATTTCTATGTTGAGAGATTATCTCCGGGATCCTTTCCATGTGATTGAGCCTACTCGGATAGTGTTGAGTGATGACTACACTTACGAGGAATGGCCTATACAAATTGTGAACAGACGGATCAAGAAACTGATAAACAAAGAGATCCCGTTAGTAAAAGTCGACTGGCAAAACCATGGTGGCGTGTATGCCACTTGGGAAAGGGAAGATGACATGGCTAAAAGATATCCTGATTTGTTCCCACTGAATCCTGTTTTCTTCCAGAATGAAGGTAACTCGAGTTTAGAGGACTAAACTCTTTTAAGGAGGGGAGACTGTAATGACCCTCACCACTGTTTACCGAATAACCACTGATTACCGTTGAACTGAACTGATTATGACTGATAATTGAGCTGGATAAAATACTGAATTGACTGACTGAAAACCGGAACTGAATTGATTGAATATATATATGTTAATTTGCATTTTATCTGTCTGATTGTTTAATTATCTGTTTATGTGTTTCCGTTCAAACTGCAAATTGAAGGCCTTATCGGCGGCCGAACCAGAAATTGATTAGAGATTTACGATCCTTATAATTAATGTGATTTTATGGCGTGATTACCTGAAATGTGATTAGGTATGATTAAATTAGGTAAAATATTGATCAATTGCATAGTTGGCCTTATTTACCAGACTAGCCCTTAGTGGGCCACTACCTAACACCTATTGAGCTTTGTACACATTACAACAAAACATTTTGCTCAGCCATTCTTCTTGCATTAGCCGACCTTAGAGAGAGAGAATGAGAGAATTAAGAGGGAATTGAGTTCATCTTTGTAGAATTGGCTTGAACCTTGAAAGAATTGGAGGTTGATAGCATCATTGACTCATAATTGGAGACTTAAGGTAGATTCATTGCCTCTTGTTTATGCTTTGAAGTGGTTCTTGCATGATTCATGCTTCATTGTGGAGTTAAGTCATGTTTTAAGTTCAAACATGTTGAATTGGAACTCAATTGTGCATGCATGTACATGTCTCTCATTTCTTTTAGATTGTCCTTCATAGATTATCACATGCATGTCCATGTTTCAAGAATAAACCATGAGTTCATCTTGTTTTTTTGGAACAATTGGCTCCTTAGAGCACCAAATTGGAGTTTTGAAATGGTTTTAAACGATGCATGTCATGTTGGAGCATGTTCTTGAAAAATTGGTTTGAAATTGAGTTTGATTAAACACCCTTGGGCTTTGATTTTACAAATTGAGGTTTGATATATGTTATTCTATGTGTTTACAAGTATTTTTCCAGGAATTAGCCCAAGAGGATCGAAAAGTATGCTTTTAAACTTGATTTTGAACTTGGAGCTCAAATCTGGAATTTCCAGATTTTTGTTGTCCGCTCGAGCGGGGGAAGTGCCGCTCGAGCGGGGAAATCGAGCTCCCAGTACTTTGATCTGTTTTACAGTCCGCTCGAGCGGAGGGTTGCACGCTCGAGCGGAGAAATCGAGTATCCAGTACTTTGCACTGTTCATCAGTCCGCCCGAGCGGAGAAATGTACGCTCGAGCGGAGTATTATGTGACACGCTCGAGCGGGAAAGTTGACGCTCGAGCGGGTCCCTTTGTTGCATGTACGCTCGAGCGGGAAAACATGCGCTCGAGCGGGACCCTGTTTCACTGAAGCTTCTGAAAATGTTTTCTAAGTACATCTTTGCATCCTCATTTCCATCCTAGGCATTCTTAGGCCTAGTTTAAGACATCTTTATGGGACATAGATGTAGAACACACCGAGGCATTTAGGGATTAAGTTATGATCTTACCCAACCATGAAACTTAGTGTGTGTTCAATCTGTTAACTGTATAGGGTTGGCATTCCAAGAGGACGCTCTAGCCTACAGTAGCCCAGAACTCTGTGAGTAACAATTGTGTAAAGATATGTTCAAATGATTATCTTCTGAACTGTTTACTGAACTGATATTGTTTATGAATGAGTGCATGTCCTGTGTTCTGAACTGTATTGTGGCATCCTTAGCAACTACTGTTTACTGTTACTGCTACCGTTTGAGAAATCTCTGCCGTCGACGGTCTGTGAACGGATGGCCCCACCGACGGTCTATGAACGAGTGGATTTGTCTAGTCGATTCGGTTCCCACGTTGGAACCACTACTGTTTACTGATTGATGGCCATCATTACTGTTCGGTCTTTAAGACCCAATGCTTACTGTACTGTTATGCTAATGGATGTACCACATATGACCGTTTACTGTACTGAGTAACTAATATACTGATTGAAATGAATTGTTTTCATTACTGTAAGGACATTCATTCTTAACTCCTTTACGCATTATGTTATTCACTGGGCTTTAGCTCACTGCTCATATATATATGTAGGTGTACAGGCACCAGACTGCAGCTAGGAGCGTCGGGGTAACTCCAGTTTTGTCAAGCCAACCACCGTGCCTCACTGCGAGGTTCCGAGTCTGCCAAGCTATCAGGGGTGCTTTTTATCTCCCCGTCTGTCCTGTACTGTTTTGTAGTACTGTATAAACTGTTACTGTACCCTTTTTGTTAGACCGTATAGACTGTACTGTTAAGTAGGGGTTAAGCCTCTGTACTGAATGATTGTAAATATTGTGCATAACTGCTCTGTACTGAATGTTTATATGCATGAAAATCTTTTTGGCATACAGACTGTCACAGCTCATTGGACATAGCTTATTTACTGTATTGGCTTCCGCCATGCCCCTGTACTCTGTTTTATTGTATTACTGTCCAGTAGGCCTTCGGTAATCTCGGATTACTGGCCGGTTACGGTGCTAAACCCATAGGGGCGGGTTTGGGTCGTGACAGAGTGGTATCAAAGTGATATTTAACCACGAGTTATACCGCACACACGTGTCCAAATGAGCTATAGGGTGTCCTAGAAAAGTGATTAGGGCATTCATAGGCATGATAAGTGTGTGGTGACTGAATATATGTTGATGTGTTAACCTGTTTAAACACATGACTATAAACCGTTTAAGTATGTAACTGCTTATAATTGAAACTGTTATAACTGCTTATAGTGAAATGGATAATGCAAACACTGCAAATGAATCTGAATCCTCATCAACTGAGGCCAGAATGGCCAGAATGGAAAGAATGATGGAACTGATAACTGCTAGACTGGACCAACAACAGAACCAACAGCCCCCACCCCCTCCTCCGGTACAGCCGGAACAGAATGTGAATATGAATGATGGGGACATAATTGCGCTTACCCAGAAGTTCAGCAAAATGAAACCGCCATCCTTTCAGGGAGGCCTAGAACCGTTGAAGGCTGAAGCATGGGTTTTGGTGACTGAAAAGCTATTTGAGGTGTTTCCGTGCTCAGAAGCAAATAAAGTATTGTTGGCTACCTTCACCTTGCAAGAAGAGGCTAGAAGGTGGTGGATGTTGATCCGTGACACCAACACTGTAGTGACTTGGGCTCAGTTTAAGGAGTCCTTCTTTGAGAAGTATTTTCCCCAGTGTGTCAGGGACAGAAAAGTGACAGAATTTGAACAACTGTAACAGGGCACAATGTCTGTTGCAGAATATGAAACGAAGTTCACCGAACTTGCTAGATATGCACCACACATGGTGGACACCGACTACAAGAAGGCCAGAAAGTTTGAAGGTGGCCTGAATGTTGCGATACTGGACAGAATTAATGTTCTGAAATTACCGACCTATGTGGGTGTTCTCGACCGAGCATTGATGGCTGAGTCGAACATTGAAGCAGTGAAACAATCTGAACCACCAGCGTCTGAATGGCGTGGGAAAAGACAGGGTTTCAAATTTAAGAAAGGCAAACATAACCCATCGAACAAAAAGCAAAACACGGGGTCAACGACTAGCCCCAGCCAAGGGAGTGGCTTCATCCCAATTGTTCTGAATGTGGCAGGAAGCACAAAGGGGTTTGTTACAAAATATCTGGAGCCTGTTACAGGTGTGGCAAGGTGGGCCACATGGTTAAAGACTGCCCCTCTGCTCCGCAGGCCAGTAGTAAAGCTGCGCCAAGTGCAGCAGCATCAACAGTAGCACCAAAACTGAACCCCAAAGCTACCGGGAAAGAGCCTATGAGGCAGGGCCGTGTGTTTGCCCTAGTACCGGGAGACGTGCAAAATACTGAAACTGTTGTGTCAGGTATCCTCTCTATTTGTGCTCAAAATGCATATGTACTGATTGATTCGGGGTTTACACACTCATATGTATCACATGCTTTTTCACAGAAATTGAATAGACCCTTAGAACCCATGAATTATCTGTTAGCTGTATCATCACCTATTGGGGGATCCATGACATGTGCATATATGTATCCTGCTTGTGAAATTATTGTTGGGGACATGCATCTGTTTATTGATTTACTGCCATTGAACATTGATCATTTTGATGTAATATTGGGGATGGACTGGTTACAAAAATATCATGCTACCATTGATTGTGTGTCAAAGCAAGTTATTTTCCGTCCACCTGGCTTACCCGAATTCGTGTTTAATGGGGTAGGAGTAGTACCCCCTCCGTATTTGATTTCTTCTGTGAAAGCTGTTAAGCTGATTAGAGAAGGGTGTAAAGGATATCTGTGCTCTGTATTGACTGTACCTACTGATGATAATGTTAAAACTGATGTGAACTGTATTCCTATAGTCAGAGAATTTCCAGATGTATTTCCAGATGATCTGCCAGGGAATTTGATTGACAGGGAGATTGAGTTCACCGTTGATGTAATTCCGGGTACACAGCCAATATCTAAAGCTCCTTACAGAATGGCTCCAACTGAACTGAAAGAATTGAAAGTACAACTGCAAGAACTATTAGACAAAAGGTTCATCAGGCCTAGTACTTCACCGTGGGGCGCACCGGTTTTGTTTGTGAAAAAGAAGGACGGCTCTCTGAGACTGTGCATTGATTATCGTGAACTGAACAAGGTAACTGTGAAAAATAAATACCCATTACCTCGTATTGATGACTTATTTGATCAATTACAGGGTGCTCAAGTGTTTTCTAAGATTGACCTCAGATCCGGATATCATCAGTTGAAGGTTAAACCAGAAGACATTGACAAGACTGCTTTTAGAACAAGGTATGGACATTACGAATTTTTAGTTATGCCTTTTGGAGTTACCAACGCACTAGCAGCATTTATGGACCTCATGAATAGAATCTTTAAACCGTACCTTGATGACTTTATTGTTGTATTCATCGATGACATTCTGATTTATTCTAAGACTAGAGAAGAACATGAACATCATCTGAGACTTGCCCTACAGACCTTAAGAGAACAGAAACTGTATGCTAAACTGTCTAAATGTGAATTTTGGCTTGACCATGTTATGTTTTTGGGACATGTTGTTAGCAAAGATGGGATTACAGTTGATCCACAGAAAATTGAAACTGTAGTGAACTGGCCTAGACCCACGAACGTGACAGAAGTCCGAAGCTTTTTGGGATTGGCTGGATATTACAGAAGATTTGTCAAAGATTTCTCCAAAATTGCTTTACCATTGACTCAACTGACACAGAAGGGGATATCGTTTGACTGGACTGACCAGAGGGAATCAGCGTTCCAAGAGTTGAAAACTCGATTGGTGACTGCACCTGTCCTTACTCTACCTTCAGGTACGGATGGTTATACTGTATTTAGTGATGCTTCTCATAAGGGTTTGGGATGTGTTTTAATGCAGAATGGGAGAGTAATTGCCTATGCTTCCCGACAACTGAGGCCTCATAAAAAGAACTACCCAACCCATGACCTGGAACTTGCTGCAGTAGTTTTTGCACTGAAAATCTGGCGCCACTATTTGTATGGGGCAACATGTGAAGTATATACCGACCACAAGAGTCTGAAGTATTTCTTCACCCAGAAGGAATTGAACATGAGACAGCGGAGATGGCTAGAACTGATTAAAGACTATGACCTACAGATTCTGTATCATCCGGGAAAAGCCAACACCGTTGTCGATGCTTTGAGTCGGAAATCGATTGGGAACCTAGCTTGTTTGCTCACCGGGCAGAGAGAGTTGCTTTGTGACCTTGAAAAGTCTGGAATTGAAGTTATTTTGCGAGAACAAGGTGGAACCTTAGCTGCTATTTCTGCTCAACCAGCTTTGATTGAAGAGATTAAAGAGAAGCAGCAACAGGATGACTTCTTGAGAAAGATCATCGAAGAAAGAGAATCTAAACCGAGACCGGGCTTCCAATTTGAAAATGATGTACTGAAATTTCAAGAGAGACTATGTGTACCGAATGATACCGAATTGAAAAGAAGAGTCCTGCAAGAGGGCCACAACTCAAAATTTTCTATCCATCCGGGGAATACAAAAATGTACCAAGATTTGAAACAGAACTTCTGGTGGCCGGGAATGAAGAAAGAAATTGCCGACTTTGTGTCAAAATGTTTTCATTGCCAACAAGTCAAAGCGGAACATCAGCGACCCGCGGGCTTACTGCAACCCCTACCCATACCGGAGTGGAAATTGGAGCATATCACGATGGATTTTATCATTGGATTGCCTCATTCCAGAAAAGGTATGGATTCAATTTGGGTTATTGTTGATAGACTGACCAAATCTGCTCACTTCTTACCTGTCAAGACAATTTATAATGCCAACAAGTTGGCTGTAATTTATATTGATGAAGTTGTTAGACTGCATGGAGTGCCTGTATCCATTGTTTCTAAGAGGGATTCGAAGTTTACATCAAGGTTTTGGCAGAGCCTACAAACTGCATTGGGTACTGAATTGAGGCTGAGTAGTGCCTATCATCCTCAGATGGATGGACAGTCAGAACGGACCATCCAAACTCTGGAGGATTTATTGAGAATGTGTGTCCTTGATTTTCAAGGAAACTGGGAAAGCCATTTGCCCTTAGCCGAATTCGCCTACAATAACAGCTACCATTCAAGTATCGGTATGGCGCCTTTCGAGGCATTGTATGGCAGGAAATGTAGATCTCCGATTTGTTGGGCAGAAGTTGGAGATGTGCCTTTGCTTGGGCCCGAGATTGTTTATGAAACGACTGAGAAAGTGAAATTGATACAGCAGAGGTTGAAAACCGCACAGAGCAGACAGAAAAGTTATGCAGATGTTAGAAGACGAGACCGAGAATATGAAGTGGGTGACCACGTGTTTGTGAAAGTGACACCAATGAAAGGCCAGACTTGTTTTGGAGTCAAAGGCAAGTTAGCGCCGAGATATGTCGGGCCGTATGAGATTATTGAGAAAATCAATCCGGTGGCGTATCAAGTTGCGCTCCCTCCTGAAATGGAGCATATGCACAACGTCTTCCACATTTCTATGTTGAGAGATTATCTCCGGGATCCTTTCCATGTGATTGAGCCTACTCGGATAGTGTTGAGTGATGACTACACTTACGACGAATGGCCTATACAAATTGTGAACAAACGGATCAAGAAACTGATAAACAAAGAGATCCCGTTAGTAAAAGTCGACTGGCAAAACCATGGTGGCGTGTATGCCACTTGGGAAAGGGAAGATGACATGGCTAAAAGATATCCTGATTTGTTCCCACTGAATCCTGTTTTCTTCCAGAATGAAGGTAACTCGAGTTTAGAGGACTAAACTCTTTTAAGGAGGGGAGACTGTAATGACCCTCACCACTGTTTACCGAATAACCACTGATTACCGTTGAACTGAACTGATTATGACTGATAATTGAGCTGGATAAAATACTGAATTGACTGACTGAAAACCGGAACTGAATTGATTGAATATATATATGTTAATTTGCATTTTATCTGTCTGATTGTTTAATTATCTGTTTATGTGTTTCCGTTCAAACTGCAAATTGAAGGCCTTATCGGCGGCCGAACCAGAAATTGATTAGAGATTTACGATCCTTATAATTAATGTGATTTTATGGCGTGATTACCTGAAATGTGATTAGGTATGATTAAATTAGGTAAAATATTGATCAATTGCATAGTTGGCCTTATTTACCAGACTAGCCCTTAGTGGGCCACTACCTAACACCTATTGAGCTTTGTACACATTACAACAAAACATTTTGCTCAGCCATTCTTCTTGCATTAGCCGACCTTAGAGAGAGAGAATGAGAGAATTAAGAGGGAATTGAGTTCATCTTTGTAGAATTGGCTTGAACCTTGAAAGAATTGGAGGTTGATAGCATCATTGACTCATAATTGGAGACTTAAGGTAGATTCATTGCCTCTTGTTTATGCTTTGAAGTGGTTCTTGCATGATTCATGCTTCATTGTGGAGTTAAGTCATGTTTTAAGTTCAAACATGTTGAATTGGAACTCAATTGTGCATGCATGTACATGTCTCTCATTTCTTTTAGATTGTCCTTCATAGATTATCACATGCATGTCCATGTTTCAAGAATAAACCATGAGTTCATCTTGTTTTTTTGGAACAATTGGCTCCTTAGAGCACCAAATTGGAGTTTTGAAATGGTTTTAAACGATGCATGTCATGTTGGAGCATGTTCTTGAAAAATTGGTTTGAAATTGAGTTTGATTAAACACCCTTGGGCTTTGATTTTACAAATTGAGGTTTGATATATGTTATTCTATGTGTTTACAAGTATTTTTCCAGGAATTAGCCCAAGAGGATCGAAAAGTATGCTTTTAAACTTGATTTTGAACTTGGAGCTCAAATCTGGAATTTCCAGATTTTTGTTGTCCGCTCGAGCGGGGGAAGTGCCGCTCGAGCGGGGAAATCGAGCTCCCAGTACTTTGATCTGTTTTATAGTCCGCTCGAGCGGAGGGTTGCACGCTCGAGCGGAGAAATCGAGTATCCAGTACTTTGCACTGTTCATCAGTCCGCCCGAGCGGAGAAATGTACGCTCGAGCGGAGTATTGTGTGACACGCTCGAGCGGGAAAGTTGACGCTCGAGCGGGTCCCTTTGTTGCATGTACGCTCGAGCGGGAAAACATGCGCTCGAGCGGGACCCTGTTTCACTGAAGTTTCTGAAAATGTTTTCTAAGTACATCTTTGCATCCTCATTTCCATCCTAGGCATTCTTAGGCCTAGTTTAAGACATCCTTATGGGGACATAAATGTAGAACACACCGAGGCATTTAGGGATTAAGTTATGATCTTACCCAACCATGAAACTTAGTGTGTGTTCAATCTGTTAACTGTATAGGGTTGGCATTCCAAGAGGACGCTCTAGCCTACAGTAGCCCAGAACTCTGTGAGTAACAATTGTGTAAAGATATGTTCAAATGATTATCTTCTGAACTGTTTACTGAACTGATATTGTTTATGAATGAGTGCATGTCCTATGTTCTGAACTGTATTGTGGCATCCTTAGCAACTACTGTTTACTGTTACTGCTACCGTTTGAGAAATCTCTGCTGTCGACGGTCTGTGAACGGATGGCCCCACCGACGGTCTATGAACGAGTGGATTTGTCTAGTCGATTCGGTTCCCACGTTGGAACCACTACTGTTTACTGATTGATGGCCATCATTACTGTTCGGTCTTTAAGACCCAATGCTTACTGTACTGTTATGCTAATGGATGTACCACATATGACCGTTTACTGTACTGAGCAACTAATATACTGATTGAAATGAACTGTTTTCATTACTGTAAGGACATTCATTCTTAACTCCTTTACGCATTATGTTATTCACTGGGCTTTAGCTCACTGCTCATATATATATGTAAGTGTACAGGCACCAGACCGCAGCTAGGAGCGTCGGGGTAACTCCAGTTTTATCAAGCCAACCACCGTGCCTCACTGCGAGGTTCCGAGTCTGCCAAGCTATGGCTCAGGGGTGCTTTTATCTCCTCGTCTGTCCTGTACTGTTTTGTAGCACTATATAAACTGTTACTGTACCGTTTTTGTAACACCGTATAGACTGTACTGTTAAGTAGGGGTTAAGCCTCTGTACTGAATGATTGTAAATATTGTGCATAACTGCTCTGTACTGAATGTTTATATGCATGAAAATCTTTTTGGCATACAGACCGTCACAGCTCATTGGACATAACTTATTTACTGTATTGGCTTCCGCCATGCCCTTGTACTCTGTTTTATTGTATTACTGTCCAGTAGGCCTTCGGTAATCTCGGATTACTGGCCGGTTACGGTGCTAAACCCATAGGGGCGGGTTTGGGTCGTGACAATTAGGCACCAGATTCTAAACTAGTCTGTAAAGGTTCACTAGCACCTGTAAAGCTAGTGGTGTAATTACTATTTTAAGAATAATGAAGAAATTCCCGAGAAGGATATTTGGAGAGTAGACATAGGCCCGGCGTGCCGAACCACTATAAATCTCAGTGTTTGATTTTTTCTCTCTATCTCTCTTACTTTTTGATAATTATTGTTCTGTTTTTTATTTGTTAAAATTTGAATATAGTGTTTATTATTTTTAATATTGTAAAATTATTTTTAATAACCCAATTTACTCCCCTCTTGGGTTGCTTATTTGGAATAATAGTGTCACTTACTTGTGTCTGATGCTCGAGCGGTGATTTGGTCGCTCAAGCAGTTTATACGTATATCAGATCAAGGAAAAGTCTTTTTTTTCACTTTTTACTTTTTGTCTCTCTCTAAAACATTTCAAAACCTAATTTCTTCACTCTCTCTCTCTCTCTCTCTCTCTCTCTCTCTCTCTCTTTCGTTCTTACCTAAACACTCAAATACACCCAAATATAGGGATCTCACTGCCCTAGTGTTTTGGACTAAAGTGTAGAGCTCGTAAAGGAGAACGTTTTAATCAATGAAACTTCTATTTTTGACTCCGTCTCTGTCAAGAGTATGGTCTTGCTTTCTTCTCCTTCTACTCTTGAGGTAGGGACTTCTTCAACCTCATTGTATAATTCTTAACTTCGTTATGTGCTCCTTGTAAAGGATTGTGATTTGGAAGTTGGGGGTTTGATTTAGAGTTTGGTTTGAAATGTAAAAGAGAGGTTTTCAAATGGGTTCTTGAGAAATGTTTTGAGAATTAGTATATTGTTGAGTTGTATTGAAATATTGGACATTTCTCATTTAAATGTGTTTTTGCATGAAAATGATGTTTTATTGGAAATCATAGTGTTTCACCTATAAATGAGGGGGGAGATGTTGAGTTTTGAAAAGATAAATTGAATGCATCTGTTAATGATGAAAGTGGAGTTGGAAATGTATTATCACTCACATTTTGAGATTATGAAATTATAATTGTCGTTGGAAATTTATCTGTCATATAGAAATATCTATTTTGGACTATCGGTGAAGGATAGTTTTGATTGTTGTAAAAATTGCACGAAGATTAGGTTTATTGAAACCAACTACTCATACATCTTTGCATTGAATATTATTTCATACTTAAACATTGAAAATGTATCATTTTGAGAAAAAAAGGGTGTATACTTTGGTGGATCTGGTTAAAGGGTGTGGTTATGTTAGCCTTGTGTGTCCTTAGTGAAAGTCTAAAAACCCGTGCGGTTAGGCGTCGATCTTTTAGGCTAGTACTAGTAAAATAGCTTGGGTAATGCTTATATAGCCTACTGGTAGGCACGCACGTAGAGATTCCCAGTGTTTTGTATCCACCGCCCTATTTTTTGATTTAAGAAGTATTTTTTATGAATTGATATACATATAACTGAGGCATTGCATTGTTTTGTTTTGAAAGAGTATGTATAATGTTTTCGCACATAACATGCATATGCATTCACCATATGACTTTGTTAAGCATCATACAGTGTGTTAAGGCATTCTCTACTGGGTTTTAGTTCACCCTATGTGGAAAACAACTTTCAGGTGCTGATGATATGCCTCTACCAAGGACATAACTTGGGAGGACCTTGGAGCTAAGAGCTCCCTTTTGTTCATTTAGGTAAATACTTGTTGTACAAGCCTTGGCTTTATATATATGGAGTTTAACTCATTTTGTTGTTCCCAAGCATAGACTTGAAAAGACTTAACCAGTAAGGCATTAACTTATTTATACTTTATTTTGTTCAAATTCATTCATATATGTCATAGGCTATAGATTCAAGATCTAAGATTTATGAATGTATACATGCATATGTTATCTTTTGAATGGTAAAACAATATCAATGAAAGTTTAATATTACGTAATTTTTTGCTTTTCTATTGAATATCATGAGATGTGTTGTTATTATTTTCGGGGTGTTACAATATTCTCCAGAAGTTTAGTTTGCAGGTAAAGATACTGGATGATCAAGCGCACAAATGACCGTACATAGTTAGCGAAATGGCAAACAAAGAATGCTCAAGATACGGAATGTCAACACAACTCCTCTACACAAGCACAATTTGGGTTGGATTCACATCTAAACACTCACAGCCTCACTGAAACAAAAGAGCGAATAAAATTACAACTCAAAGGAGTTTTGTCAAATGGGATTGCCAATTACAAAAACCTAACAAATGTAAGCCTAAGGGCATTGTAACTGATTTTATCAATGTATCATCATTATTTATATGAGAAAGAATATGTATTGTTTATTCTTTTATTTCTGCTTTTGCATTTATTGTTATTGAAATGGATTTGATAAATGATATGGTATTGAGTTCGGATAATAAAATTTGGGACGTTACACTTTCTATTATTTTTTCTGCATCTCTATGTTGAAACACAAAATTTCTGTCTCTGTTTTTCTCTGTATTTAGTACAAAATTTTATTTGTCTCAGTGTTTTGCTCTATGTTGAAACATAATTTTCTTCGTGTTTATGTATTTTTATCTGTGTAGAAACACATAATTTCCTCTTTGTCACTATTTTTTTTTATTTTTTTTATTTTTTTTTGTATTTGTGTTGCAAAAGTTAGAGTGAAATTTTACTGATTTAACTCCGTTCGAAGTCAAAGAAATTTCGCTATGATGTAACAATGAACACAATAAAATTTTATGATTTTTTTTTCCAAATTTTATATTATTCGTGGATCTTGTTTGAAAGATCTTGTCAATAGGATTTTAAAAATATACACCTTGTTCGTTTGAGAATTTTGAATCCACCTTTCAAAAAATTGAACTTTTTATTTTTCGTGTTTTTTTGTTTTCACTGAACTTTTCCAAATTTACAAGATTGTGACTATCGATAAAAAATGCGCAATTAACCATAACCAAAACATGGAAATTGAAGACAAAAATGTACAAAATTTCAATTAAGGTGATCACTAGTTAAGATAAAAATTGAAAAATTCAATCTAAGGTTACCATCAAATCAGAGAGAAAACCAATAAAACAATCGCAAGAGATATTGAAACAAGAAAAAATTCATTCTATAAATGCAAATCATTTTTTTTTTATAAAAAAAAAAAAAAGGAGATAGAAACGAAAACAACAACTCACCTTCAGATTATCAAAGATCAATTAATAGAGAAGAGAAGGAGATACATAAAATTAAAAAAAATTAAAAAAGAAGATGGAATTTTTTTGTAGGAATAGAATTTTTCTAAATAAATTTAAAAAATTCTAAATATACATAAAATTTGACAAGAATAATGTGACAATGTTAATTAATGTGTATTTGATTTTGTTGTTGAGCCAAATAAAATAAAATAAGATTGAATATATATTTAGCTTTGGTAAAAAAAAAAGGGTCAAGTTTGGTTGGAGAAAATCCAAACCCATTAGAAGATAGGGAGGGTAGCACCCATAGGGAATGAGGAAAAATAATTATAGGGGAATGGGGATAGGGAATTAATATCTACCCCATTAACCCCCATTGCCATCCTTAGTATTTTGTTTTTGTGCCCATGTCACTCATCTCGCTATGCATGTTAAAACTTGATCAGGCATTGGTACTTATCTTATTGGTTTATCATTAGTGCAGAGTGGGTTCTTTAGCTAGTTTCTTAGTTTTCCAACAAGGATTATCCAAAATTTGATCAGACATCATTCTGCTTAGTTCTCTGGTTTTATTTATCTAATTGGTTTATTTCTTCCAAAGGCTGCATAGTTTATTTGATTTGTGTAATGAATGAACATTGGCTATTTTAGTAAGTTTCTTTCCTAGTTGATGCCACATGCATTTACTGGTTGTCTAGCAGCGATCATACTTCTTCTATTAACAAACCATCCGTTTGTCAAATGATGCCTAAAATTATTCAATGCTCATATGAAAGCTTCCATTACATGACCTGAACTCATTATTTATTTTCTTTGAAAGGTGAGGGCTGCATCAATTACTTGTTTTGCGGGAATAACTTCTTCAATTTTCTCTTCACCACCAAAGGAGAAGCAGGACTTCATTCTTACTTCCTCTGTAAGTCTTCCAAAAAACAAAAAATTGTAATATTGTCAGTAAAACAAAGATAACTTCATTTGTCCATTTTACCTGCAACCCCTTTGTAGGTCAATGTTGCTCTGAATGATGAGGTTTCTTCAATCAGATCTGTTGCTTGTCGTGCCATTGGTGTCATCACATGTTTTCCACAAATTGCTTAGAGATAATACCGGCATATTGTAAACTGTTGAAATCAGTTTGGTACTTACCGAATAGATAGAAATTTACGAGGAATTTAAATCATATAGTGCAGAGATCCTTGGTAAATTTATCCATGCTGCTAATATTACTACTCGCGACCCATTGGTCTTGGTAATATTTCTGGTTTCATCTGTATTTGTGTGCAAATGTGAAATTTACCATTCTTGTACATTTTAAGATTTGTAACTTATGCATGTAAATAATTCCTGTTAATAGGTGCAGATTACAACGTCTTGGGCTTTAGCAAATATATGTGACTCTCTCCATCATTATATTAATGTTGTTACCTCCAAAAGGTGTTTTGTGGGTGAGCTTAAGCTTTATTAGTGTGATTTATCACATATATTTCTTTCGTAGAATTGGATTCAGTTATTTGACTATATATTTCTTTGATGTGTTAGATTTGAAGGTGGCCTCTCATTTAATTGTACTCTTAATTAAGCGTTCCTTGCGACTGACAAACGGTGACAAGGTAAGCACGTTAAGTTGCCATTTTTTTCTCTCTTCACGTTCAGGTATAATGCTTTGCCACCACAAACCAGAATTGTTTATGAAGTTCAATTTGGTTTTACTTTTTATTTCTCTCTCTAGCATGCACCTAAATGAATTCCATATAGTGGTCTTCTTTTAGATTTTGCTGTTGTGTTTTCATGATTCTTTGGGCTAGGAACAAGAACAATATTTCACACGAATCCATTGACAACTATAGCCTTAGAAATAATTAGCTTTCTTACATTTAAATTATGTATGTGATTGTAACAACCCATATATTCCAAGGAATGTTAATCCATCTATGAGATTGTTGGAAAATTGGAAAAAAAAAAAAAAAAAAAAAAAAAAAAAGAGAGAGAGAGAGGTTTCAGGTGGGAAAATGATGGACCATCAAATGAGTGAAGAGATCTGTAAACAAAGAAGGGTAAGGGAACTAAGAGTAATACTACAATGCATGAACCAAGTACTTTGACTTCATAATCCAACTATTTTTTTGTACTTGATGAATGCACGGTGAAAGATGGGGTTTATAAAGGGTGTGGCTCTTAGTTGCACAAAGTGGGGCCGGTGGCTGGGATGGAACCGCACTGTCACGGTGCACTGCTAGGTTGGGAGCGCCTCCGGGAGAGCTTTGTATTATGTGTATATATAATGTAACATCAAAAATAGAAGATTTTCTTTTTTGTTGGGTTTATTCAAAAACTGATTGGCTTACATATTGAAGCAAGAGTTCTTACTGATAACATCCTCCCATTCTTGTTCTTATACTACTTCTCTTCTCCTATTATTGGTAACAGGGGGTCGATATGTTTGGCAAGCGTGTTGGCTTTGTTAAGTTCAATGCAGATGTGATTGATAAGGCAATAGGAAAGAAGGTATTTCATCAGCCAGATGGTTTCTTTCTTTGGATTTATTTGATTAAGCATCTTAGTGTTTTGCATTTGAATTTAGATCATGCCCTCGTTCTTTTTTTTGAAATTTTAATTTTTACGTTCTTTCTTTCTTCAACAAAAGTTAAACATGCTTAGGTTCCAGGTATTGTGTTTGCACGTGGGCAGCAATAGCTATGCTGATCCTTTTAGAGTTAGATGGCAAGACTTATGTTGTGCTTATTGAGCAAGTACTGTGTTTTTGTCTATACATGTATTTTATTTTATATTCTTAATGAAGTATTAGAATTCTTAAAATAAGTATAATTGTTAGTTAATGAGTTAGATAGCAATTCTTAATGAAGAGTTGCTAAACTTTAGTAAACTTTAGCAATTCTATCATTGAATATAAATACGATTAACAAAGAATACCATGAATATCATAGATACCGGACACATTGAGTGGCCACTGTGAACCTACAGATTATGAGACCAATGAGAACCCACATACACCACCACCAGATGATGCGAAAAACTTTCAAACACCTTGAAAACTCGTCGTTTGTGAAAACTTGTCATTTAGTAAATCTTTTTCCAAACCAATTGACTTACTAAAATGGTCAAATAACGTCGAATATCAACAAAACTTGACACACACGACAAACTAGGCACAAATGACTTATAGGAGAAGAAGAGACTTGAAACCAATTCTTAATTTTGAATCTAGAGCCTAATTTCCGTTTATGAAAACTTCTTCTTTACAAACTCTTTTTCCGAACCGGTTGACTCACTAAAATGGTCAAACGGGTTCAGATGTCAACGAAACTTGACACACACAACATACTAGGCACAAGTGACTTGTAGGAGAAGACAGGACTCGAAATCAATTCCCGATTTTGAATCTAGAGCCTAATTTCCGTTTATGAAAACTTATTCCTTACAAACTCTTTTTCGAACCGGTTGACACACTAAGATACTCAAACAGGCTCAAATGTCAATGAAACTTGACATACACAACATACTAGGCACAAGCGACTTGTAGGAGAAGACGGGACTAGCAACCGGTTCCCGGTTTTGAATCTAGAGCCTCATTTCAATTTATGAAAACTTATTCCTTACAAACCTTTTTTCGAACCGGCTGACACACTAAAATGCTCAAACGAGCTTGGATGTCAACAAAACTTGACACATACAACATACTAGGCACAAGTGACTTGTAGGAGAAGACGGGACTCAAAACCGATTCCCGGTTTTGAATCTAGAGCCTATTTTCCGTTTATGAAAACCTCTTCTTTACAAACCCTTTTCCGATGTGGTTGACTCACTAAAATGGTCAAACAAGGTCGGATGTCAACGAAACTTGACACACACAACATACTAGGCACAAATGACTTATAGGAGAAGACGGGACTCAAAACTGATTCCCAATTTTCAATCTAGAGCCTAATTTCTATTTATGAAAACTTATTCCTTACAAACTCTCTTTCGAATCAGTTGACACACTAAAATGCTCAAACGGGCTCGGATGTCAACGAAACTTGACACACACAACATAATAGGCACAAGTGACTTGTAGGAGAAGACGAAACTCGAAACCGATTCCCAGTTTTGAATGTAGAGCCTAATTTCTATTTATGAATACTTGTTCTTTAGAAATTCTTTTTCGAACCAGTTGACTCACTAAAATTTTCAAACGGCGTCGAATGTCAATGAAACTTGACACACATGACTAACTAGGCAGAAATGACTTGTAGGAGAAGATGGAACTCGAAACCGTTTCTCGGTTTTGAATCTAAAGTCTAATTTCTGTTTATGAAAACTTGTTCTTTAAAAACTCTTTTTCAAACTGGTTTATTCACTAAAATACTCACACGGCATCCAATGTCAACGAAACTTGACATACACGACTAACTAGGCACCAATGATTTGTAGGACAAGACGGAACTCGAAATCGATTCTCTATTTTGAATCTAGAGCCTAATTTCTATTTATGAAAACTTGTTCTTTAAAAACTCTTTTCCGAACTGGTTGACTCACTAAAATGCTCACACGGCATCCGATGTCAACGAAACTTGACATACACGACTAACTAGGCACAAATGACTTGTAGGAGAACTTGAAACCGATTCCCGATTTTGAATCTAGAGCCTAATTTCCATTTATGAAAACTTGTTCTTTACAAATTCTTTTCATCTTTTGTGTTTATTCGATTATTATTAGATTATAGCACAATGTGTTCAATTACTACCTGATTTTAATAGTATAATCATTATTGTAGGATGTAATTAAAGTTTCTTTGAATAGTTCATGTATACTAGCAGTTCAATTGGCGGAGGCATTTCTTATTAGTGACAATCCGTTGTAAAATTGACAGAGTTCCAATTGGCCCTAAATAGTGCAAAGTCTTTGTCTTAAAAGTAAAAAAGTCGAATGCCCTTTTGGAAACAACATCCCGAGGTCTAAGAACAGTTGGAGAAGCTGTTGGAAGATACATTGTGTGGCGCTCGATTCATGTTTATACTACAATCTCTTTTTCTTTTTTTTTTGTATTTATTTATTTATTGAAATAAATATCATGTTTTATATTTTCTATAAGCTTGAAATTAATAATATTGTAAATATATATATATATTTTTTGGTTTTCTTTTTGCAGATCTAACCCTTTTGAATACGTGATGATATTTTTGCATATTGATATTGGAGTTTACAATCTTATTTATGTATTTATTTATTTATCGAAATAAATATCCAATGTTTTACATTTTTTGTAAGCTTGAAATTAATTATATGTAAATGATTTTTTTTTTTTGGGGGGGGGGTTTCTTTTTGCAATGCAACCCTTTTGGGTACATGATGATATCTTCACATGTCTATATTGCAGCTTACAATCTTTTTTGCATTTATTTATTTTTTAAAATAAATGTCAAATGTTTTACATTTTCTATAAGCTTGAAATTAATTATATTATAAATTTTTTTTTTTTTTTTTTTTTTTTTTGTGTTTCTTTTGCAGATGCAACCTTTTGAGTACGTGACAATATGTTCGCATATCAATATTGGAGCTTACTGTTGATACTAAAATAAACCATAATGTATATGTTTTTTTATTTGCATTGTCGATACTTTTGTTTTGCTTTAGATACAAAATTTTAAGTTCTTAAATATCAAAAATTATTAGTATTGTTGAAGAATGTTTTATATATTTTTGTAAAGAATATTTAGTTGACAATTATTACAAGGTACATATATACATATGATTTTGAGAATGTGGATGTGGATGTATTTTATTTTAGAAAATATTAATAATTTGTACAAGGAATGAATTAATAAAATATATATTGATTTTATGAAAATAATTTTATTGCGACAATAATAACCATGGCTAATGTAATCATCATTTCCTTACATTTTATTAGCGATGGGTTAACCTGTAACATATACATATTAGTTCAAATCTTTAGCGACGGTTTAAATTATCGCAAATATGGTATTAATTTAATTCTACTTTTTTGCGACGTTTTAGACCGTCGCTAATAATACTTTTTGCGACCGTTTAAACTGTCGCAAATACAATATTAATTTAATTCTACTTTTTTTTGCAACGTTTTAGACCATCACTAATAATACTTTTTGCGACTTCAAATACCGTCGCTAAAAAAGTTTTAACGACGACAACCAACATCGTCAATAGAAGTTTTTTTTCTCCTTTTTTTGTGTCAGGTTAAACCATCGCAAAAACTATTGATTAGCCATCGCTACAAGAACGCGACGGTTTGTAACCGTCGCAAATACTTTTTCTCATACCCCCTTCCACCACCCCCTATTTCCCCGTCGCTGCTCCGTCATAAAAAAGTCTTTTGCAATGATATATGGGCCTTTTGTGACGTTTGAGATCGTCTCAAAAAGTCCGATTTTTAGTAGTGTGACTTTTTGTTTTTTTTTTGGTGACTTTTTGGCTTTTAGGCTAAAAAGTGATGTTGCCAAACGAAGCCTAAGTTCTGTTTTGTTCCCAAAAATTTCATTCACCCATAACAATATATTTTTATTTCAATTTTGCTCTTCCCCTTAACACATAATCCAAAAAATTCATAAATAATTTAATTTAATTTAATTTATTTAAATTTTAATAATAAAAATGTTTTTAATTTTTGAAATTAAAAAAATTCATAAACAAAAAAAATTCACTAAGGTATTATTTCTATTCTATTAATTATCTCACACATTGATAAATATATAAATTCACTAAGGTATTATTTCTATTCTATTAATGGAATTTAAAAAAAAAAAATTTGTCTTTTTGGATCGTTGATCATAAAAGAAATTCACAGCTTCAAACAAGAGAAAATGATGAATTTTTATGCCATAGTTTTTTTTGAAAAATTACTCATAAATCGCATTTGGGAAAATGTTAGTCCATTTAGTCCTACATGTTTTTTTATAAACTAATTAGTCCTTTTTATTTGTAGTATGTATTATTGATTTGATTTAGTAATATTAAAGTTTACTTGTTTGCCCTTGTTTGAGATTTGGCTTTATTTTTTTTGGGATTCAGGTGTATGTAGGTAAGGTATGGTTTAACATTTCTATTTTTTTAGGAATTTCGCGGAGTGATTGTGGGGATTGTTAATGTCACCTACTTAGTGTTACATTATTGATGTTATCCTCCCACTAGCCCCCGACAATACTAACATTGCAAGAGATCCAAACAATTATAACAATATTAAATAAAAACAATGAGTCAGTTATATTATATACATACACAACATCACATTTGCAATCATTGGTAACCCCTACACCAGCGAAAATAATAACTATAGCGATTCTGGTTTAGACCCGACCCATTTTGTATTCTGGACTTGGGTTTCATGGTTTTGTATTATTATTCTTGTCTTATTCTTTTTCCCCTCATTGAATTTGGCTTTTGGGTTGTTTTGGTTGCGTTTGGAACAGTTTGGTAGCTTGGTTTTCAAACTCTTGTTGCCTAGAGTTTTACTCCTCCGCTCGAGCAACACTTATTGTGCTCGAGCAGGCTTTGTGAACCCTCAATACTTTTGCAGGTCTGCAAAACTACTGGGAGGGTGTATTCTATGCTCGAGCGGTATTTTCTGCACTCGAGCAGTCTCAGCTCGGCGGCATTTCTTGCGCTCGAGCGTTGGTCTACTGTCTGCAAAACTACTGTGAGTGTGTATTCTGCGCTTGAGCGTCATTTCATGCACTCGAGTAGTGTCGCCCTTTTTCATTGTATCTTGGTGTTCAAGCGCCACTTCTTGCACTCGAGCGGAACAATTTATTATGTTTGGACGCTCGAGCGTCACTTCTTGTGCTCGAGCGGACTATATATATATCAGTTCATAAAAGTCACTTTTTACATCACTTTTTCATATCTCTCTCTTTCTCTCTAAAACTTTTCCAAACCCTAGATCTAGAGTCTCTCTCTCTCTCTAAAACTCTCTCTCTCTCTCTCTCTCTCTCTCTCTCTCTCTTTTTCTATTTTTTCACCTAGATTTAGTGGTTTCTCTGCCCGTGTGCCTTTGTTAAAAAAGTAGAGCATCACAAGAGCTACATTTTCATCCAACTAGAGTTAGATTTCGGCTTCATCTGAGTTCTTCCTTTGCTTTGCTCGTCTTCTGGCTTTGAGGTAGGGATTTTCTATACTCCTATATGACTCTCAACATAGTTATTTGTTTTGTATAAACACTATTGTGAATTTGGAGGATATTGAACAAATCTAGGAATTTGGTTCAAAATTAAAAGAGGGGTTTTCAAATGGATGTATTGAAAATGGGTACGAGAGTGAATAGGAGGTTGTGTTGTAGTAAAATAGTTGATTTTGATACTTGGGTTGGATTTTGGAAGAGAGAGGAGTTTGCCCTAAAATGTCTTAAACATTTGTTTTGTACAAATAAATGGAATTGGTTTTGAAAATATGAAATTGGATAGATGTTTATATAAATGATGGAGTTAGATATGTATTATCTCTCACCTATGGAAATTTGGATAGTTTATTTGTCTTGGAGATTGTATAGCTGTTTGGAAATGTCTATTTTGGGCTATTGGTGGAAGATAGCTATGATTGTTGTAGAATTTGCATAAGGACTAGGCGAATTAAAACTAATCTCTCACCTATTGTCATTGAATATGACTATGCCTTTAATACATTGTAAATGTATGATATTTGGGAGAAGAAATGGGATGTACTCCATGTTTGGAAGAAGAAAGGGGATGTACTCCATTGAATTAAGTTGGCATGTGTATCCAGGGTGAAAGTCCCGAAAATCGTGCGTATACATGGGTGTCGATTCCCACAGACGAAATATCCGTAAACTGTCAAATAGAAGTGATTGTATGATGGTTGTAATGATCAGAGACCTATTGAGTTGTACACTCAGCTTAGTTACCTGAATGAAATGGAATTGAAATCATGAATTGAAATATACAGTTGGTATTGCATGGTTAACAAAAGAATTATGAATCGATTTATCAATGGCATTGTATATGCATATTATCTTTATATCTCTGTTAAGTTTCATATGTTGTATTGGATTATTTCTACTGGGCTTTGGCTCACCCTATATAGGAAAACTATTTTCAAGTGTTGGTGATATGCCTTCGCTAAGGACTTAGCTTGGGAGGACCATGGAGCTGAAGGCTCATTTTGTTTATTCTGTTTTTCATTCATTTTGTACAAGCCTCAAGCTTTATATGTATTGAGCTTAAGACTTATTTTTGTTATACCCAAGCAATGACTTGGAAAGATGTAAGCCATCAAGGCATATGACTATCTGTGTAGCTTTCAATTCTTAATACCATCACATAAATGTTTATCAAACTCTGATTAATGAAAATATGTCATTTCACTTATACTTCTACTTATGAGATTGATTTATCGTGTTTATTTTGAGGCGTTAAAACTTGGTATCAAAGCGTACCGAGTTTAAATACTTTAGGTACGTGGGAAGTGGTTATTATCACAATAGATTTGTCTCACTTGATAGAGACATTAGTATGTATGGTGTGCTATGTGATAACATGCTTATGTGATTATATGGGTATGAGATTTAGTTCCTAAAATATTGATTGGGTCTACGGGTTTCTAGAAGTCTTGTTGGAAGAGTACTTAATCACTACTGTTTCTAATTGGAACTCTAGCAACGTCGTTAGACGGTCATTATCTAGGAAAGAAATTTGTATATGTTTATGTGACTACATGCTTACATGGAGTGAATTACTATTGTCCACCGCATTAGGACACAAGTAAGTTAGCTTCAACACATTTGTAAATGTGCTAATCTCTTTCGTTACCTTCATTAGGATGTCAAGACGTGGATGTGGACGTGGACGTGGACATGGTAATGGTAGGCGTGGTAGGCCTAGAAGGCATGAGGTGCCTTTACCGAATGATATTCCAGCGCAGGAGGAAGGAGTGGGTCAGGCCAATGTGGCCAAACCAGTTGGACAACAGGCCATGGGCACATTAGCCCGCGAAATGGCCGAAGCATTGCCTAAATCCATGGACATTCTCAGGGTTGAGAATCAAGTCTAGGCCCAAGTAGTTGAGGCAGGGCCGTTATTCATGAAATGAGAGTTTTTCTGGTCAAATCTAAACAAGTTTTTGGGTGATCCCAAGGAGCCATTGAAGATGGATGAGTGGTTAGAACAGATGGTGAAGACATTTGAGATGCTCAGCATCAAAGATGGAAGTTTGATGGTGACCTTGGCATCCTTCCAGCTGAAGGGAGATGTAGGTCAATGGTGGAAGTATGAGCGAGGGTGTTTTGGGGTGACTTAGGAGGTTTTCGTCAACGCCTTCCAGGATAAGTTTTTGTCTTCTAGTGTTAGGGAGAAGTTGAGAGACCAGTTCTCCAAGCTTGTGCAGTGAACACTCTGGTGACCGATTTTGAGGCCACATTTACTAGCTTGTCGAGGTTTGTACCAGAACTCGTGGCGACTAAGGAGCGCCATTGTTTAGAGTTCGAGAAGAGGCTGAAGACCGGGCTTATGTTCAAAGTGGCTGGGTTCATGATTAGAGACTATGGATGCCTTGTGGAGGCAGTGGCTCATCTTGAGACAGTGCATGCAAATGGAAGAGGAACGGATAAGAGGCTCTAGGAGGAGTCAGGATATTCAGGGGGATAGTAAAAGTCAGGATCTTCAGGGAGACAATAAGAGGCAGACGGGTTCGAACCCACAGCAGCCCCAAGGAGCTTAGTTGAGGTCCACTTTTCCAATACTGAGTTTGGGTTTTGGGAGAGGTGGTCAGGGAGATATCACTTGTTTCAAGTGTGGCCAGTTGGGCCACAAGTCTCCAGCTTGCCCACAAAGTGGAGGAGGTTAATGGTTTGTATCGTCTTTAACTCGTTCTTAGAGCTAGAGTCAAAGGAGAAGGCAGCCACTTGTATGTTACCAATGTGGGCAAGCGGGGCACATGAAGAGGTTTTGCCCACAGTTGGCTGGCATACCTAGTGCGTCTGGTTCAAGGCAGACACAGAATCACCAGTTTGCACAGTCAGCACAGGCCTCGAGGGCCAATCAAGGCGCCTCTTCGGCTTAGTCAGTGCATTAGGCGTATGCTCCGAGGGGTGAGCAGGTAGAGTAGAGGCCTACAAGGTGTATGTATGATGTTACTACGCTAGATACTAGCGCCTTCGGTAGTGGGAGGTACTTTCTTGTTATGCAATTTCATTGCTAATGTGCTGATTGATACGGGTGCATCCCATTAATTTGTCTCGTCTGCATTTGCATCGGCTTTAGGTTAAAGTTGGCTCGGTTAGCATCTCTTCTTAGTGTAGAGTCACTTATTGGTGGTGAGATTGTTTTGGAGCAAGGGTGTCGGGGCTGTGACATAGAGATTGCCGGTCGCTGACTTCCTTTTGTATTTGTGTTGATTGACATGTCTAATTTTGATGCTATTTTTGGTATGGACTGGTTGTCATTTTATTGGGTTGTCATAGATTATTACCATCAAAGGGTTACTGTATACACCTTGAGCGATAATTACTTTTATTTCTTGGGGGACCGGATTGATAGAGTCTTATCACCGGTGTATGATCCGTATGGGTGGAGTGAGCTTAGTTGCCTTTTTGCGAACTTCTTGGGTAGTGAGTGTGATAAAGTTCGAGTTGATTTGCCAAGGGTAATTTGTGAACACCTGGATGTTTTTTCGAAGGATCTCACTAGTTTGCCACATCGCCGAGAGATTGAGTTCTCAATTGATTTAGTACCTGGTACGACACCTATTTCTATGGCACCGTATAGATTTGCACCGGCTAAGTTGAGTGAGTTGAAAACTCAACTCCAAGAGCTGGTAGATAAGGGTTTTATTCACCCTAGTACTTCGCTTTGGGGAGCACCAACTCTCTTTGCCAAGAAGAAGGATGGCACTTTACAATTGTGTATCGATTACTGAAAGTTGAATCGGGCAACAGTTAAGAATAAGTATCCAATACCTCGTATAGACGATTTATTTGATCAGTTAAAGGGGTCTTGTTACTTTTCTAAGATAGACCTGAGATCAGGTTATCACCAATTGAGGGTGAAGAAATAGGATTGTAACGCCCCTAGAATAATTACAATAATCCAACTTCAATCATTAGTACAAAATGATATAGGTAAAGTAAGAAGCTTTCATTAATCAGAGTTAATGTACAAAATGTGACATATGCGATATACATTTATAAATCGTTCATCCTGAATCTACAGCATGTGTTACAAGACGAAATAAAGAATGAAAGCTAAACATATATTCATATGCCCTAAAGGCTTACATATTTCCAAGACCATGCTTGGTTACAACAAAATGAGTCATAAGCTCAGTACAAATAAAGCCCTAGGCTTGTACAAAAGGTAAATACAAAATAAACAAAAGCGAGCCTTCAGCTCCGCAATCCTCCTAAGCTAAGCCCTTGGTAGAGGCATATCACCAGCACCTGAAAATGGTTTTTCCCAAGTAGGGTAAGCCAAAACCCAATAGAAACAATTTAACACAATATATGAATCTTAACAAAGATATAAGTATAATGTGCATATACAATGCCTGTGATAAAATTGTTCATATCCTACAAGAATCATAATATGCCAAGTTTTCTATCTCACTCCATTTTATATCAATTCATTTCAAGCCCATTTATTTCACCTTAGCTCATGAATCAAATTAATTATTATCCAAACAACCCAACTAAGGCTACAACTTAGTGGTTAACTGATCAATACAACCATTACACAAATACTTCAATTTGTCATTTTATAGAAATTTCGTCTGCGGGAATCGACACCCATGTATACGCGCGGTTGTTAGGACTTTCACCTTGGACACACAGGCCAACTTAATTCAATAGAGTTCATCCCCTTTCTTCTTCCAAACATAGAGTTGATCCGCTTTCTCCTCCCAAATATCATATTCAATGACAACAATTAAGAGATTAGTTTCAATTCACCTAATCCTTATGCAATTTCTACAACAATCATAGATATCCTCCACCGATAGCCCAAAACAGATATTTCTAAATAGATATACAATCTCTAAAATAGATAAATTATCCAGATTTCCATATGTGAGAAGTAATACAAATCCAACTCCACCATTTATATAAACATTCATTCAATTTCATATTTCGAATACCAATTTCATTATTTATACAAAATAATCATTTTAAACATTTTAGGGCAAGACTCCATTCTATCTCCAAATCCAACTCATGTGTCAAAATCAACAAATCTAACACAACGCATCCTCATATCTATTCCCATAACCATTTTCAATAACTTCATTTGTAAACCCCCTTTTGATTTTAAACCAAAACCCTAGCTTTGTCTAAAATCCTCCAAAATCCAACATTACTTACACAATCAACAAATAACCAAGTTAAAAATGATAGAAGAGTGTAAAAAGTCCCAACCTCAAGCTTAGAAGACCAAAGCAACAATGAAGGAACTTCAAAGATGCTAAAACCAAATCTTGTTCGGACCAAAATGGAGCTCTAGAGACGCTCTACCCTTTTGACAAAGGCATACGGGTAGAGAAACCAACAGATCTAGGTGAAAATGTAGAGAGAAGGTAGGTTTTAGAAAGAGAGGCTCTAGATCTAGGGTTTTTGAAAAGTAAAGAGAGAGAGAGAGATGTGAAAAAGTAATGTAAAATGTCACTTTCACATACTGAAATACAACATGAGAAGTGATGCTCGAGCATCAAACACAATAAGTTGTTCTACTCGAGCGCAATAAACGACTATTGAGCGCAGAATGCACACTCCCAGTAGTTTTGCAGACAACAAACCAACACTCGAGCGCAAGAAAGGCTACTTGAGCTCAAGAAAAGCTGCTTGAACTGCGCCTGCTTGAGCGTAAAAGGCACCACTCGAGTGTAGAATACACCCTCCCAGTAATTTTGCAAACCTGCAAAAGTACTAAGAGTTCACAAAGCCCGCTCAAGCGCAAGAAGTGCTGCTCGAGCGAATGAGCAAAATTTTGGGCAACAAGAGTTTGGAAACTAAACAACCAACTTGTCCTAAACATAACCACAACAACCCAATAGCCAAATTTAAAGAATTACAAGGAAAGCAAGATATGACCAACAATATGAAACCATCAAGCTCGAGTCCGGGATACAACAAGGGTCGAATCAAAACCAAAATCGCTATAAAGATATCCAGAAAATGGCATTCCATACACGGTATGGCCACTATGAGTTCTTAGTGATGCCTTTTGGACTAACCAACGCACCTTCCATGTTTATGGACTTAATGAACCGTATCTTCCGAGAATTTCTAGATCGTTTCGTAGTCGTCTTTGTTGATGACATTTTGATCTACTAACCTTCTAAAAAGGAATATGAAGAACACCTGCAAGTGGTACTTAAGTTGCTCAGAGCCCACAAATTGTATGCTAAGTTCGAGAAGTGTGAATTTTGGTTGAGTGAAGTGAAGTTCTTAGGCCATGTGGTATTCAGGGAAGGGATGAATGTAGATTTATCCAAGATAAAGGCAATGCAAGATTGGGAACAACCTAAAAATGCTTTCAAAATTCGTAGTTTCTTGGGGTTAGTCGGGTATTACCATCGATTTATAAAGGATTTCTCTAGGTTAGCCTCACCATTGACTAGGTTAACAAGAAAAGGAGCTAAGTTTGTGTGAAGTCAGACTTGTGAGAAGTCATTCCAAGAGCTTAAGGTTAGACTTACCACTGCTCCAGTATTGATTATTCTGGAGAGGGGTTTGGGCTATTTGGTGTATTGTGATACCTCAAGGGAAGGTTTGGGTTGTGTGTTGATGCAAGAGGGGAAAGTAGTAGCTTATGGCTCGCAGTTGAAAACACATGAGAGAAACTACCCTACTCATGACCTAGAATTAGCGGCGGTGATATTTACCTTGAAGATCTTGAGGGATTATTTATATGGTGAGAAGTTTGAAGTATTTTCTAATCACAGGAGTCTAAAGTATCTGTTTACATAGAAGGACTTGAATCTGAGGCAGATGAGGTGGATGGAATTTATAGAAGATTATGATTTTTAGTTACATTATCATTTGGGGAAGGCCAATGTTGTAGCCGATGCCTTGAGTAGAAAATCTATTAGTAGTGTAGCTTGTATTGCTATCCAGGAATGGGAGATGTTAGGTGCTATTGGTGAGTTTGACTTGCATCTTGGTGAGTCTGTTAAGTCCGCGGCCTTGTTTTTAGTAGTTGCACAACCTACACTTGTGAACCGAGTGGTAGAAGCACAGAAGAATGACCTTGAGGTAGAAACCCTCTGCGAAAGGATCTCTAGTGGGAAGGTAAGAAAAGGCTTGAATGTGTATCCCGATTCAAGTGTTAGACACCGTGATCGTCTCTTCATGCCAGAGTTTTGCTAAGAGGAAGTACTCCGAGAGTTTCACCATTCACACGTTGTGGTGCATCCGAGAGGCACAAAGATGTATCATGACCTTAGTCATCAGTTTTGGTAGAGGGGAATGAAGAAGGATGTGGCCGTGTTTGTGTCGAGGTGCCTTACTTGTCAACAAGTGAATGCTGAACATCAGAGGCCAGCCTGTTTGTTGCAACCCTTACCTATAGCCGAGTGGAAGTGGGAGCATGTTACAATGGATTTTGTTGCAGGCCTTCCGAAGACTCCACGAGGTAGTGATGCGATTTGGGTGGTAGTTGACCGGTTGACCAAGTCTGTGATAACCCTGTTTCGTATTTAGCTAATTGGTCCTTATTATGAATGTGATTATGTGTTTGATATGATTTTGTGTGCCATTATGTGAAAATATGTGGTTTTGAATTTCTATCTGTTCACCGTAGTAATATCTGTTTGATTATCTGCTTTGGAAATTAAATTGAAGGCCTTATCGACCACAGAACCCGAAATTGACTGCGCCAATGTGATTGGCGTAATTTTTAGAGCCTACGGTGAAATTTAATTGAAAATTGATTTGGATCAAATTAATTAGATTAAATTAATGGTTTAGTGCTCAATTATTTTACATTAGAATAATGTATTTGAGGGGGGGCTTTTAGAGGCCATTATACACCCTTACTTTGTTACTTTTTGAGCTCATCATCCGAAATTCCTCTCTAGAGACAGAGAGAACCGGATTTAGAGAGAGAGAGAGGGTTCAATTTTGAAGATTTTTCTAAGGAGCTCAAGCTTTGAAGGGCTAGGCTCAAGAACTTGCTCTTATTTGGAAGATTGAACCTTTAGGTGAGCATTTGAGCATAAACTTATGAGTATAAGTTGTAAATTGTGTATTCAAGCTAGTTGGGCAATCAAGAGCAAGAATTGAAATGAATTTGAAGTTAAAATGAACATGCATGTGCATAATTGTTACAATTTTGGGTGTTCTAGCATGTAGCATGTTAAATATGAAGAATAGAGCATCAAACCTTACATGCATGAGTAGTTTTGTGTAGCTTCATGATTTGGAGCATCATTTGTACCATTTGTAATAGAAATGAAGTCAAAATTTGACATGCATGCATGATCGAAGAGGTTATGAAATTGGTATGAGTTTGAATGTATGAGTTGTTATGTTGGAGTTGAGATTGACGTAAATTGGGACATGCATGTGATTAATTTGTGAAATTGGACTTCATAATGTTGTAATTTAGTGTTTGTACCATATTAGTACATGTATATGTGAAGTTTGAGTTGAAATTATGTGTTTGGAACCTTTGAATGTCGAGTTGAAGCTCAAGAACATGTTCTGGAAAACCCAGAAAATTTGATGTCCGCTCGAGCGAGAAAACCGCCGTTCGAGAGTGAATTTTGAGCGGGGAAATCCACGCTTGAGCGAGGACCCTGTTTTCTGAAATTTTGAAAAGGCATTCTGTGTTTCGTTTTCTGTTCTCTTTCACTTCTAAGTACTCTTAGGCATACATTGAGCATTGTAATTGAGTTAAAGAGATAAGAATGAAGCCTAAAGAGGAATATGTGAATTAAAGAACGGATTGAATTATTTGTGACCCATATGTGTTATGTGATGTGTAGGGTCAAGCTCCAGGACAAACCAACCAACCAATCACTGTGAGTAATATCTTAACAAAGATATCTAAAATATATTTTTGTCCAATTGCTTACGTCCATGTAAGTTTTATAAGATTCGTTGATTCGATTGGTGGACAATGTTTGCTATACCAAATGAATGAATGGGCTAGAGGCCGTTTTGACAAGAACGAATGGATGGGCCAGAGGCCGTTTTGACAAGAATAAATGAATGGGCCAGAGCCCATTTTGACAAGAACGAATGGATGGGCCAGAGGCCGTTTTGACAAGAATGAATGAATGGGCCAGAGGCCGTTTTGACAAGAACGAATAGATGGACCGGAGGCCGTTCTGACAAGAATGAATGAATGAATGGGGCAGAGGCCGTTTTGAGAAGAACGAATGGATGGGCCAGAGGCCGTTCTGACAAGAATGAATGGATGGGCCAGAGGCCGTTTTGACATGAATGAATGGGCTAGAGGCCATTTTGACATAAATAAATGGGCCAGAGGCCGTTTTGACATGAATGAATGGGCCAGAGGCCATTTCGACATGAATAAATGAATGGGCCAAAGGCCAGTTTGACACAAATGACAGTTTAACACGAATAACAGTTTGACATGAAAGTACGAATGGGCCAAAGGCCAGTTTGACCTGAATGATACGAATGAATTGGGCCCGAGGCCGTATGATGTGTTTGGAACCGCAGTTACTTAACTTATATATGTCTACGTATGTGTGTATTAGTTAGAAATATAAACTGGGCCCAAGGCCGTTTGGGGTATATTGTTCCAATGTATATTCTTTATTTGGTATTATTTATTGGGCTTTCGCTCACGCACATTCATGTGTTTGTAGGTAATCCTAGAGAGGTCCAAACCCAGCCTCAGTGAAGTCTGTATGGAATAACCAAAGTTTTGAAGAGTCAGCCCTTGCGTCTCACGCACGAGACACGTCTTCGCCCTTTTGCCATTCTGTGTATTTCGTCATGTTGGCAAGGACTTTGATATACGTCTGTGTATAGTTTTGTTTGGCTGACTTAGATTTGAATGATCCTATCTGTACAAAACCTTATGCTACTATACTTTCTGTTGTGAGTTATTAACATATGTAAATGTGGAATGTTATGATGTGCATATAAGCACGGCTCTATAGACAAAGTTTTAAATTTGCTTCCGTTTGGCTCTTTTACTCTGATGAGTTTTGTCTTATTTGGTTTGAGGCCGTAGGTAATCTCATGATTACTGGCCGGTTATGGCCTTAACCCATAGGGGCGGGTTCGGGTCGTGACAAAGTCGGTGCACTTTATTTCTATGCACATGAGTGACTCGGTAGACTATCTCAGGGATATAGTGAGGTTGCACGGGGTCCCTGTGACGATTGTTTCCAATAGAGATCCGCATTTTACAGCTCAATTGTGGCAAAGCCTACAAAGTGACGGGCACGAGGTTGACCTTTAGCACTGTATATCATCCTCAGACTGACGGGCAGTCAGAGCGCACTATTCAAATTCTAGAGGATATGTATCGGGATTGTGCTCTTGATTTTAAGGGGTCATGGGAGAGGTACTTGCCCTTAGTGGAGTTTGCCTATAATAATAGCTTCCAGTTGAGTATTGACATGGCACCGTTTGAGGCCTTGTATGGCCGACCGTGTAGATCCTCTGTATGTTGGGCTGAGGTGGGTGATGCACCAATGTTGGATCCAGAGTTAGTCCAAAAAACGACGGAGAAAGTTACACTTATCCCTAAGAGGTTGGTTACGGCCCAGAGTCTCTAGAAAAGTTATGCCAACTATAGGAGGAGACATTTGTCTTTTGAGGTGGGAGATCATATCTTCTTAAAGGTATCACCTAGGTGGGGTTTAATGAGGTTTGAGAAGAGTGAAAAGTTGTCCCCTAGATTTATTGGACCTTTTGAGATCCTTGAGCGAATTGGAGAGGTAGCCTATCGCTTGGCCTTGCCGCCACCACTTTCTAGGGTTCACGATGTATTTCATGTTAGTATGCAGTGAAAGTATGAACTGGATCCATCGCACGTGTTGGATTGGACAGACTTAGAGGTAGATAAGGATGCCTCGTATGAGGAGAGAGTGGTGAAAGTCTTGGATACTTGAGACCAAGTCTTGCAAGGTAAGACAATTCCCCTAGTTAAGGTATTGTGGTGACACCACGGAGTTGAAGAAGCAACTTGGGAACGTGAGTTAGAAGTCCATGAGAAGTATCTGGACTTATTTGTTGATGTTTGAGTATGTATTGAAATTATGTTATGATTAATGAAATATGAAAACATAGATATGTTTTGAAAATATGAAAACATTGTATATGTTGTTTATGTTTTGGAAACACAGGTTTAATATGAACATTGTATATATTTTGGGAAAATGTAAATTGCACTTTCAATATTGGAACTTGTGTATCGAGTTGATGGGAATGAATGGCCGAAGAATGGATCGTGATAATGGAATTGATTAATTATCATTATTGTAACTGGTTTAAACATAGTTTTAAAGCTTGATTTGAAATTTCGGGGATGAAATTCTTTAAGAGGGAGATTTATAGCGATTCTAATTTAGACCCGACCCATTTATTTGGGTTTCATGGTTTCGTATTATTATTCTTGTCTTATTCTTTTTTCCCTCATTGAATTTGGCTTTTGGGTTATTTTGGTTGTGTTTGGAACAGATTGGTAGCTTGGTTTTCAAACTTTTGTTGCCTAGAATTTTACTCCTCCGCTCGAGCGGCACTTGTTGCGCTCGAGTGGGCTTTGTGAACTCTCAGTACTTTTGCAAGTCTACAAAACTACTAGAAGGGTGTATTTTACACTCAAGCGGTATTTTCTGTGCTCGAGCGTTGGTTTGTTGTTTGCAAAACTACTAGGAGTGAGTATTCTGCGCTCGAGCGTCACTTCATGCGCTCGAGCGCAGTAGTGTCGCCCTTTTTCATTGTGTCTTAGTGCTTAAGCATCACTTCTTGCGCTCGAGCGGAACAATTTATTGTGTCTGGATGCTCGAGTGTCACTTCTTGCGCTCGAGCGAACTGTGCATATATCAGTTCGTAAAAGTCACTTTTTCCATCACTTTTTCATATCTCTCTCTCTCTAAAACTTTTCCAAACCCTAGATCCAGAGTCTTTCTCTCTAAAACTCTCTCTCTCTTTCTACTTTGTCACCTAGATTTAGTGGTTTCTTTACTAGTATGCCTTTGTTAAAAAGGTAGAGCACCTCAAGAGCTACATTTTCATCCGATTAGAGTTGGATTTCGGCTTCATCCAAGTTCTTCCCTTGCTTTGCTCGTCTTCTAGCTTTGAGGTAAGTATTTTCTATACTTTTGTATGACTCTCAACATAGTTATTTGTTTTGTATAAACATTATTGTGAATTTGGAGGATATTAAACAAATCTAGGAATTTGGTTTAAAATCAAAAGAAGGGTTTTCAAATGGATGTATAGAAAATGGGTACGAGACTGAATAAAAGGTTGTGTTGTAGTAAAATGGTTGATTTTGATACTTGGGTTAGATTTTGGAAGAGAAAGAAGTTTGCCCTAAAATGTCTCAAACATTTGTTTTGTACAAATAAATGGAATTGGTTTTAAAAATGTGAAATTGGATAGATGTTTATATAAATGGTGGAGTTGGATATGTATTATCTCTCACCTATGGAAAATTGGATAGTTTATTTGTCTTGGAGATTGTATATCTGTTTGGAAATATCTGTTTTGGGCTATTGGTGAAAGATAGCTATGATTGTTGTAGAATTTGCATAAGGACTAGGCGAATTGAAACTAATCTCTCACTCGTTGTCATTGAATATGACTATGCCTTTAATACATTGTAAATGTATGATATTTGAGATGAAAAATGGGATGTTACTTCCATATTTGGGAGAAGAAAGGGGATATACTCCATTTAATTAAGTTGGCTTGCGTATCCAAGGTGAAAGTCCCGAAAATCGCGCGTATACATGGGTGTCGATTCCCACGGACGAAATATCCATAAAATATTAGATAGAAGTGATTGTATGATGGTTATAATGATCAGAGACCTATTGAGTTGTACACTCAACTTGGTTACCTGAATGAAATGGAATTGAAATCATGAATTGAAATATACAGTTGGTACTGCATGGTTAACAAAAGAATTATGAATCGATTTGCATATTACCTTTATATCTCTGTTAAGTTTCATATGTTGTATTGAATTATTTCTACTGGGTTTTGGCTCACCCTATATGGAAAAACTATTTTCAAGTGTTGGTGATATACCTCCGCCAAAGGCTTAACTTGGGAGGACCGTGGAGCTGAAGGCTCATTTTGTTTATTCTGTTTTTCATTCATTTTGTACAAGCCTCGAGCTTTATCTATATTGAGCTTAAGACTCATTTTTGTTGTACCCAAGCAGTAACTTGGAAAGATGTAAGCCATCAAGGCATATGACTATTTGCGTAGCTTTCATTTCTAAATACCATTACGTAAATGTTTATCAAACTCTGATTAATGAAAATATGTCGTTTCATTTATACTTCCACTTATGAGATGGATTTATTGTGTTTATTTTGGGGCGTTACAATAGCATTACACGAGACCCAACCAATCATACAAACATTAACTAAAACACCATGCATCTGTCACATTATGTACATGCACAACATCACATTTGGTGTCACTGGTAACCCCCAAAACCGCGATGTTAACAACATCACCTAGAACCCCACATTACACACCATTTAAACAACATCCCATTTCGAGCATCGACCTTGATGTCGTATTCTTCCACAAACAACCAAAGTAATATCGAAGACACTCATACTTGTTGTCATCACACCAATACACGATCAACGTTGTCGCTGAAGGATTGATGTGAAATCGCTGATGTTACGTCAACAACATTAATTGCACTTCTAGATGTCTCAGTGCTCACCGTTTCACCTCTGTAAATTTTGCTAGAAGGGGTTTTTGGATTTTCTAAGGTTTTAAAGGCGTTCTGTAATGTTATTTGAGGAATAAAGAATGCTAGGTGTAACGTTGCCAAATCCAATGTCCAACTCATACAAAATGAGGATCAACACTGTAACATCTACAAGGAAATGTTGAAGTTCCAAATTTTGAGCTTCCGTTTTGTTCGCAATGGAGAAAAAAGGAAAAAAATGCTTTAATATGCTTTTAGGCGTTTTGGTAACTACAACATCACCTAAACACTCAATTTACCCCTCCAAACAGCTAACCCACGTATTACATTCGTAAGCTTAAGTGTAAATAACATTGGCTTGGGACGTTTCAGTCTACAAAATAAATTGCAAGATTATATGGTTCAAACTATCTAAATTTGGGATTTATCGATGTTTTTTCCTAGTTTTTTTTGGAGATTTTTTTCCAACTCCCTAATTATAGATCTTTACTAGTTTAAGTTTAAGGGGGAAAAAAAAAATGCATACTACTTCCAGTCCTCTATTTTTCCGTAGTCTTGTTTCGGACTAAAATACCTTTACAATTGTGAGCACAAGCAACATCTATTTTTAAATTTTGAATGTATTTCAAAACTTATAAATTCAATAACTTTTGATATAGATATCTATTTTTCATAAAATTTATATTTTTGGAATCCTTTTATTGAGATCTATCAAATAAAATTCATGATGAATATGAAATTCTAAAAAAAAAATTATGACATTTTCACTAAGTTTGCTAACCTCAGAGTTAGTGAAATTTCACTGAATTGTAGTCAATGACAGTAAAATTTCACTGACTAATTGATGAATTATACTATTAGTCAGTGTCACAGTTATTGACTACAAATTAGTGAATTTCTCTATTTTTAAAATAATAAAATTCTTAAATGAGAATTAACCATTGGAAAAATTGAAAATTGCAAAATTTGGTACCATTAGAATAAAGGCATATATATATATATATATATTTAAATTCTTAAATTTTACTAATTATACTTGTTAAATTTTGGTCAAATTGCTAGAAATCAACGAAGACCAAAGTTTAAACCAGTGAAATTTCACTGACCAAATGCAAGATAATTGAGATGTTAGTGAAATTTCTCTAACTTTTCAATTAGAAAACTCATAAAAAGTTAATTTTATTTTCATTTCAAAAGTTTATATTCATCATGGATTTTATTTGATACATTGATGAAATAATTCCAAAAAATATAAATTTTTACAAAATATGAAGTTTCATTCTGATCAAAAGTTATTAAATTTTAAAATTTTGAAACATATTCTAAAATACAACTTGTCTACAATACAGTGAGAGAAGGTAGTGGACAAAAGTTTAGAGTTAAAAGGGCATTTTTGACATTTATGTTAAAGTTTAGATTTATGCTAGGGATCTGAAATAATTTATCAAATTTTTTACTAAACCTCTTACATGGATGTGGGACCCAAGCTTATGTGGGTTTGTGTGGAGGTTTGGTAGATTATTTGGGGTTGATAGCATTTTCCTAAAGTTTGTCTTTATCTTTATGAAATTTCAAATTTTAGGGACTTTAACTAGCAAATAAATTATTTTTATCCTTAAACTTTTACACAAATATACAAAGGGATCCCTACTTAATTTTGGAAAAATTACTCTAAAATCTCTCTTCTATTTTTAGTAATGCAAGAGATCTACAATATTATTTTATAATGTTTAAAGTCCCTCAACCTCACACCCATATATCATAGATAAATTTGACTCTCTCAAATCAAATCTATCTTTCTCTATCTCTCTCTAAATCCAGACCTCACTTCACTCCCTTCAATGGTCGCCGCCTCCGCCTCCACCGTTGTGACCGACCTCCCGAACGTAATCCTCTCAAACATAATCGTCGCCGTCTCTGACACCCGCAGGCACAATCGTGCCACCTTTATCTGATTAGCACAATTCTCTTCACTTCAAGCTTACCAAACCAAAATACCCACAACCACAACAAAATCCATACTACCCAAATCCCCTTCTGTTCTTCAGGGCCTCAGGTCTATCAACCTCTACACTTCCAAATGTCAAGACTTCAATCCAAACCCAAACCCAGATTTAGAATCCCTCAAATCAGAGACCCATCAAAATTCTCAACAAACCCATTTCTCAGAAGATGATTCTAGGAGTCTAGATGAAGTCTACCATCATCACGTGAACATGACCAAGTCTAACACCAACCCCGCTTCCGACGAGTTGCCGGAGAAGCTTCCGATGAAGATTCGGAAGTCAACGAGCGCCAAGTCGACTTTTGCACACTTTGACAAAAATGAAATCGTGGAGTCTCGACGAAGGCTATAGAAGATGAACAAGTTGATGCGAAGGCTGATGATTTCAGGCAACAGTTGAAGTTGCAAAGGTTGGACTCCATTATACAGTACAAGGATATGATTAGCAGAGGGGGTGCAAAGTAAAGTATCTTGAATTCCTGGGGTTGTTTTTTTTTTTTTTTTTTGCTAAGTTTTGGGGTTGATCAAGTCTGTTGATGTGTGATAGTGATGGATGTGTTAATTTTGAAGAATTCAGGAAGATAATGAAGACTTGAGTTAGGAATTTCTCTGGAAAGTCCATCATTTCTCTAGAGAGTGGGAAGTGTAGAGAAATTTCTCCTAGAATTTCTCTAGAGAAAGAAGATAATAAAGGTTTGAGTTAGGAATTTCTTTGGGAATCAACGTGACTTCCATTCACCTTCCATTTCCATCTACAGAAAGAAAAAGAGAGAGTGTGTGTGTGTGTTTGTATATATATATATATATATCCACGAATGTTGGGATTTGGATTTGAGAATAAGATAATATGAGAATTGATTATGGATTCTTGAGGAACTTGTTTCTGTTTTTTTTCTTGTCATCCATATATGTAGAGTATAGTGGTAGATTGGACTTGGATTTACTTAAAGCTAGATGGTTGTTGTTGTTGAACGCATAGAAAATGGTAAATAAATTAAAGAAAATTGTAAGTAAATTAGAGAGAATTCCTCTGGTTTAGATCTCTGGATTGAATTTTCTCTGAATCGATTTGAGGGACCTTAAATATTATGAAAATATTAGATATCTTTTATGCTTTAAAATCTTAATACTAGGGAAACTAAAAAAAAATCCCCATTAATTGTCCCTTCTTTTTTTTTATTATTCGATTGTTGTTTATGATTTTGTTTATATAATATTAATTATTTGTACAATTAAAAAAGGGCAAATAACAATGCAGTGGGAGTAAGAAAAATTAATTATAAAAAAGTGATAAAGATTATAAATGTTAATAATTAAAATCTTAAATTTTTTTCTTAATGTATAATTACTTTTTCCTTGCCACCATTGGACTGTAATTATCCCTTAAAAAAATAACTTTAAGTAAATTTAAATTACTTATGAAATTGTTATTGATTTTATACGAGAATGATTGGACTGTAATTATCCCTTAAAAAAATAACTTTAGGTAAATTTAAATTACTTATGAAATTGTTATTGATTTTATACGAGAATGATAACGTTTACCGTATGAAGAGTCAAGCCTTTTGAAAACATTTTAAATTGTACGGAAAAATGTGAAAAATTGACATGTATTTGGTTTGATTTTTTAAAACTTGTTTCTAGATAGGGTAAATTACAAATAGACTCTATGAAGTTTGTTTAAAATATAAATTATTTTTTGTGATTTAAAAAATTATAAATATTCTATTGTTAGAATTTTTTATTTAACAAAATTAACTAAAAAAATAAAATTCATAATTGCTTCCTATACAATAACAAAATTACCTAAATTATTAATTGAAACACATTTTTAATATCATTAAAAACTGTTAATTGACTTGATAATTTATTAATAAAATGAACGATTTGTTATGAAATTAAAACCTTAGGGGATAAAATGTAATTTTTAAAATCACAGGGCGATTCGTATTTTAATCAAACATTGGGAATATATTTGTAATTTACCCTAAACGTAATCAAGATGCACCTATAAAGGAAAATAAATTGATTAAAAAATTATTTTTAAAAAAATTCAAACAAAAATCTATGTGCATTTTTATTTGAAATTTCATTTGTTTTTGAAAAATATTTTTTAATATTTTAGTTAAACTTTTTACAATATTTTTAGATGTATCTAATCTTAAAAAAAAAAGACTGAAAAAAGTCAATAACGATAACGAAAATCCATTTAAAAATAATTTTTAAAAACTATAACTAAATATTTTTTTCAGTAATTTCTTTATTTTTTTAATAATTTTTTTTTTTTATCCAAAAACTTTTTAACATTCCAAACATTATTTAATTTTCTATTTTTTTTTAGAGCAGTGCTGGATAGCTCTAACCCAGCAACTCTAATGCCAGCTCTACTGAGCTGGCATGGAGGAAGAAGAAAAAAAAAAAAAAAAAAAAAAAAGACACAATCCATCACATCAGCAGTGATGGGTCCCGCTGCCAACACACTAGTGCTAGATTTAGAGCTCATTATTTAGAGCTCTAAATCATTTTTGTTTTTTTTAATAACTAGCATTTGTGAATTTGAAATACTGCTACTCATTTTGACGTGTCCATTTGTTATTGGCAAATATCATCACCTGATTCTAATTTCTTAAATTTAATTTTTTAAGAATTGAATTTTTTTATTTTTAGTTTTTTTTAAAGTAAATTTTTAAATATTTTAAGTAATTTTTTATTTTTTATTTTTTAGATGCACCTAACCTAGATATACCTATAATATAAAATATTTAAAAAATAATAAATACACAAGGATATGAAAATATAATAAATTTTGGTATTTAGTAAATTTTTTAAATATTTTTTTTTACAAATATTATATTTTTTAATTATATTTATATTAAATATATTTAAAAAATAAAAAAGTCAATTTTTAAAAAATTAAATTTAGGAAATTAGAATTTGGGTCCGCTTCTTTATTGGTGTTACGCAGTTCGGTTACAGGGGATCTGGGTCCACTTCTGTATTCACCTTCTTATAACCCTCTTCTCTTCTCAAACTTCAGTACTACGTAATAGGGGAAGATCTGCAATTCTTCTTCTACTTCACTCGCGCTTATATATATTTAGAGAGAGAGAGTGTGTGTGTGTATGCTTTCAGAGAGAGAGAGAGAGAGAGATCTGCATTTTTTCGCTCGTTCGGCCAAATCGAGCTTTACATCTCTTTTATATCGATCAACACCTCACAGATCGCTTCAGAATCGGAGATCTTTCAATGGCTCAACCTCTCGTAAAGAAGGACGACGACCGAGACGACGAAGGTAATTCGATTATTTAATTTTAATCTTCTTCGATAATTTCTTCAATTTTCCCAATTTTTGTAGAGATTTGTTTGATTCTATTGATCGATTCTATATTTTATCCTGTATCCAATCCCTTGCATCGAAGGCTTACATTATTTCTATTAGTTTCGGATCTGTATATATATATATATATATATCTGACACTGCTGTTCCGATTTTGAATGTATTGTGGCAACAACGAATCCAATTTAGTTGATCTCAATGAACCTGTCATTTTGGCTTTGAAAGATGTGTGTTTGCACAACTTTAAAGAAATTATTTTTATTTGGTGATTTGATCAAAGTCTCTCGTAATAAAACTTTAATACGGTAGGGAGAAGTACCAAAAAAAAAAAAAAATTCTTAAAAAGTTTAATACATATTACTATTACTAAAATATTAAACTTTAAAATAATATAATTTTGATTTAGATATCAATTTTTAATAAAAATAGTATTTTTAAAATCTTCTCATCAGGATTTATCAAATAATATCTATGATTATGAAATTGTTTATAATAAAAAAAAATTTATTACCGTCGAAATTTGGCATTGTCTGTTATTACTGTCGAAATTGATATAAACAGTAACATGTTACACACCTGTCTCATAATAATATGTTACTCTGGCAATATTGTTAAAAAAAAAAAAAAAAAAAAAAAAAGAAGAAGAGGATATTTTACTTTATCTTTACTCAATTATGCATCTCCTCTTTAGGGGATTTATAAAGCAAAATAAATTGGCTGTCCTGTTTACCAAACAAGTTGGGCTGTCCTTTTCATCAAAGAAGGGTCCAATGGAGGGATTTTGGCTAAATTTTCCTTTAATTATTATTTTGATACATCATGATGAAGTTCTTTGTTGTGTCAATTTGGTTGTAGATGTCTGATTATGGATTTTTTGTAAGAGAATTCAGCTTGTTTGGTTTGGTGTTTTAGGATTCACTTTTCAAAAAATTAAATTTTTTTGTTTTTATTTTCACTGATTTTTTTTTTTAATATTTTAAGCATTTTTTTTTTAATTTGTAGATACACCTAACATAAATACACATAAAAAATATAATATTTGTAAAAAAAAAAAAAATCTTTAAAAAATTCACTAAATACTAAAAATACAAAATAAATACAAAAATTTAGTACATTTTCATATTCTTGTGTATTTATAAATTTTTGAAAATATTTTACCTTTTAAATAAATCTAAGTAAGGTGCATATAAAAAAAGTAAAAAAATTTGCTTAAAATTTTAAAAATTTAAAAATATTCACTACAAACAAAGGAAAACACGAAAAACGAAGAACTTGATTTCCAGAAAATTGAAGCCAAACACAATGAATAGTATGTATTGTAAGTAGTTGATATGATGGTAAATTTCTAGATCAGTTAAGTCATTTGAGATCTCACTGTACCTGTGTTAATTTCTTCTGATCATATGCTCATTTTGTTGATTGTTGAAGTACATTTGTGATGTTTGATTGCCTGGTTCTATTGATTTTGCAGCGGAGTACTCTCCCTTTCTTGGGATCGAGAAGGGTGCGGTCCTTCAGGAAGCAAGGGTTTTCAATGATCCCCAGCTTGATGCAAGGCGATGTTCACAGGTGCTTTTTCCTTTCTGCCGCCTAACTCTTAAGACTGCATTCTGTTTAATGTTTTTCTTCTTCAGAAATTGATTTTATGGGTCTTATTTTGTGTGTTTTTGCATTTTCAGGTCATTACAAAGCTCCTGTATCTTCTGAATCAGGGGGAAACATTTACAAAGGTCAGGTTTCTATGCATCATGTGCAGGATGTTCACACACATATTCTGGCATATATAGATAGTGGCATATGCATGCATACAAATGTATGAGTTCTTATTACACATCCAAATTTTAGTTTTTAAACATTAGCACAAAATTGGAATTTTTTCTCTGCTGCGTTTGATTAATTGCTCGAACTTGCTGATGTCTTAAGATTAAAAATTTAGTTATTTGTGTTTCGAAATATGTAGGTTGAAGCTACAGAAGTATTCTTTGCTGTCACAAAGCTTTTTCAATCAAGAGATATCGGATTAAGGAGAATGGTTTATTTGATCATAAAGGAGCTCTCTCCCTCTGCAGATGAGGTTGCATTCGCATTGTTTCTCTTATTTATTTATTCATATAAACCTGCTTTTTAGAAATTAAGGCTGATATTTTACATATCTGGTGAAGGTTATTATTGTCACAAGCTCACTTATGAAAGACATGAATAGCAAGACTGATATGTATCGGGCAAATGCCATTCGAGTCCTCTGCCGGATCACGGATGGAACGCTTCTAACACAAATTGAGAGATATTTGAAACAAGCTATTGTTGACAAAAATCCAGTGGTTGCTAGTGCAGCCCTTGTTAGTGGAATCCATTTACTCCAGGTACTGTTAATTATTAAATTATTCCAACTTCTAAGGAATTGGTATATTCTTTCCTATTAAAAGTTTTCCCCAATTATACATTACTTGTTTAACAGACAAACCCAGAGATTGTGAAAAGGTGGAGTAATGAGGTTCAAGAAGCTGTTCAATCAAGGGCAGCACTTGTACAGTTCCATGCCCTTGCTCTACTACACCAGGTACAGATGAGTTGTAATTAATGTTAAGGTTTTTATCTAAAACCCTGAGCTACTTGTTGGTTTTAATTTAAACATGATATTATGATGTAATTGTTGTTTATCACTCTTAAGTAATTGAAATAAATATTGAGCATGATTTGCTCATGAACTTGTGGATGTTATTGTGCATGCATGGGGTTCATGAAAATGTACCATTGGTTATATATGGCTTATGGTTTCTTTTATATTATTGTGAATGTGATCAACTGAGGTGTTGTGTGTGTTTATTTCTGTTACATATGGACTCAAGTGTGTTTAGGGAAGCAAATTTAAGGAAAAGTATTTTTTCTTTATTTATGGTCTATCCCATATTTCTCTTTTTCAAGTTTTTTCCCCTGGTATTTTCTTCATGTATACTACCTTTTATATCTTAGATTGTTGTAGGAAGTATTTCAAAAAATTGATTCCTGGCTGCAAATTAAGTAGATTTTCCTATGCCCTCGTGAGAGAAAACTGAAATATTGGTCTAGTGGTTTGGATTTGAATTGTCGTAGATATTTCTTTGTTAATCTCATGAATGGCTTTTTATTTTCTTCGACAAAGTTAGTGCTACATGTGTTTCATTTTTGTTTTCCCGCTGTGACTTTGTTTATGTGTAACTAACTATTTTGCTACTAAGCATAACTTTTGATAGTCATCAGTCATCAAAAAGCTGCTCCCTCACCCCAACACCCCCCCCCCCCCCCCATGTGAGTAAATTATTTACACACATGTGCATGGTATATAAACCTTGTTTTCCCTTTTCACATAAAAATCTGATTTTCATGGTTTGCTTGTGTTTCAACTGTAACATATGCTGGCTTATAGTGGAGGATCCAGAATTTTTTGTTGATGGAGTTGTGCAAAAACTTAGAACATTAATTATAACCATAGACAAAAGAAAAATTTTAATATATTGATGCTACTGTTTTCACAACACCCCCCCCCCCCCCCCCAAAAAAAAAAAAAAAAAAAAAAAAAAACCCAAAATATATGTACTTTTACAATTGCCCTTGATGAGATTTCATACTTTGAAACCATTGCATAATAACCTCATTATTGATACTATCATGTATGTATAGATAGTTCGTATATGGACTAACACAAGCCACTTTTTTTTCTTCTTCTTCTTTTGGAAACACAGTTTTTATAGTGAACTTTGAATTAAAAAAAGAAGGCACAAATTTTCAATAAAGATTTTAAAAAAAAAAAAAAAAAAATCTAGTTTAAAAGTTTTTCCTAAAGAAGGGATTTGACCATGAGTATTGATCTCGTTCGAAGTTTTCACCGCCCTGGGTCTTTGCTGGAGAGACTGAGAGGAGGATGAAAAGAAAGCAACTTAAGAGTTTTTTTTTCCCGTCATGGCAGCTTAAGAGTTTAGAGAGAAAAGACAAATACTTCTCTTATTTCATTATATGGTGAATGAGTTATGGGTGTGGACAGATAGGCAATACATTATGGGTGCGAACTAGTTGTAAACACAACATTGGAAAAAGAAAAATATTATTGATGTTTTAAAGCCTGATGGGGTCAGCTGACCCTATTCTTCATAATGTGGTGCCACCCATGCTGGCATATAATCCAAATATGATGTCAGATTCATTTTCTTATTCTCTGTTTCTTTCCTTCTTCTATGTTACTTTGCCTATAGAATGTGACTAAATTAATGTAAAATATGGACAGGATTTAACGTTTTGATTGCCTAACTTGCAGATAAGGCAAAATGACAAATTAGCTGTTAGCAAGTTAGTTACCAGTTTGACCAAGGGGACTGTGCGTTCACCTTTGGCCCAGTGCCTCTTGATTCGTTATACTAGTCAGGTGTGTTTCTTCTCCTGGAGGCCAGAACATAACATTAGCTGTTTGAGTAACTTTCGTCTGTGTTTTATCCTCATTATCAATTACTTATTGCATGAAAAAATGTTTTCAGGTTATCAGAGAATCTGGTGTGAACAGCCAAACTGGGGACCGCCCATGTTATGACTATCTTGAGGGTTGTCTTCGCCACAAAGCAGAAATGGTTATTCTTGAAGCAGCTAGGGCAATCACGGAATTTAGTGGTGTGACAAGCAGAGAACTGACTCCGGCGATTACTGTTCTACAGCTCTTCTTAAGCTCTTCCAAGCCAGTGCTTCGCTTTGCTGCCATCCGCACTTTGAACAAGGTTACTATTCTTAAGTTACTTTTTTAAAGAGCTGTTTTGTATTTATTTTGTTGATTAGTATTTAGGATTTCTGTTTACTTTTCTTCTTTGTTCGCCTTTCCCCTCCTTGACTTGCCAGAACCTATGTAATATGTTATGGATTCTTCTTCTTTTTCTTTTATTTATTTCTTTAAACCAAGGCTTTGTTTTTACAAAGAAATAAAATTAATAAAATTGAAAATTGGAAATTTGCCAAGGGAAGATGATGAAATCATAAATCTGAACTTATAGATGAAGCTATGAGGCGTTGAAAATATACGAGGCATTCTTTTGTTAATTAAAATTAAAACAATATCATATCATATGTTTTAAAAGTATACTTGATGTTTAGAGAGATAGTGCTATGCATTTGAGTTGACATATAAATGCAATTACACACTTGAGGAAAATAGTTAAGATGGATATGAAAAATAACCTTTTACAGTAAATATTTGGACTTTGATAATTTCATTTTGTAGAAGATTCTGACTGGGGTTTGTAGTTTGATAAGTTTCAGGATTATTTGAATACAATTGTAATTTGATTTGACATTTTAATTGGTATTATATGCCCTAGATGTAACAGCCATTTTAATTGTTTTAGTAAATAATAGTACAATTATAGGACTACGTGGAGAATGAGGTTTTTGAGTTGTTTCCCTGACCTTAGTTTAATTACAGAATAAGCACCTCTCATTGTCATTGTGACTGTACGCTATTGACAAAAGGGTTTCAACTTTTGGAATGTCTAATATAATGTCTTTATAAAATTTCTTAAATGCAAGAATAAAGAATCTAATACTTGTTCTTCTCAAATTAGGGTTCACATTTGACATCTATTTCTGCAGTCTGTAATTTTCTTTTCCCTTAAGATGGATCTTTTGTTTCTAATCCGTTTCTGCCAGTTTATTACTGCCGAATGTGATGAAATATTCAGTTATAATTAGTGGTGAATTTGAATTATCTGCAGGTGGCTATGACACATCCAATGGCTGTAACAAATTGCAATATAGACATGGAGAGCTTGATTTCTGACCAAAATAGAAGCATAGCCACTCTTGCCATCACTACACTATTGAAGACAGGCAATGAGTCAAGTGTAGAACGATTGATGAAACAAATTACCAATTTCATGTCTGACATTGCTGATGAGTTTAAGATTGTTGTAGTGGAAGCCATTAGAACGTTGTGTTTAAAGTTCCCCCTCAAGTACAGATCTCTGTGAGTGAGCTTGAACCTTTTCCAGAAATTGGAAGTGTATCTGTGTCTTATGTGTGTTTCATTTATCTTCTGACCTTAGTTTTCATGTTATGCTTCTCTTCTTGGACAATTGGTTCTAATACTTGCGTGAGATATATATATTTTTATTAATTTTCCTCTTCCTTCTTTTCAAGGATGAACTTCTTGAGCAATATTTTGAGGGAAGAAGGTGGTTTTGACTACAAAAAATCAATTGTTGATTCAATTGTTATCCTCATAAGAGACATTCCAGATGCAAAAGAAAGTGCGTTGCTTCACCTATGTGAATTCATTGAGGATTGCGAATTCACTTATCTTTCTACACAGGTTGGCATTTTGGTTCATCATTTTATTGCTGTGCGGGATCTTTTCTTACTTTGCATTATGTTTTTTTTATCATTCTATTGGCTGGTTTACTAAAATATATGTCATTTACTCATTATTAGATACTCCATTTTCTTGGAGTTGAGGGACCTAAGACATCAGATCCCAGCAAATATATACGTTACATTTACAATCGTGTAATACTTGAGAATGCAACTGTTCGGGCCAGTGCTGTCAGCACATTAGCTAAGTTTGGTGCTATGGTCGATTCGTTGAAAGTAAGATTGCTTTCTTTTATCTACCAGTATCAATTTAGGTGAGCTATGAGTTACTAACTTGGGTGACATTTTTTCTATATCGTGTTGCAGCCCCGTATATTTATTTTGTTGAGACGCTGTCTCTTTGACAGTGATGATGAGGTGAGTTTTTGTATTATGTTTCAGTTTCTAAGGTTTTGGCATTTATTCTTGTTGAAATATATATCAACTGCTTTCTTGATTTATCAATAAATGTTTTGATACTTTGTCATATGTGGTTAACTACTTTTTATCAGTACCTTTTTCGCTTTTAGATTGGTTAATTTTTGGCTTTCAGATGGTCTATTGAATACATTGTGACACAGTTTCTTTCAGGAAGTTGGTCTAGTAATATTTTTTTCTGGCCCATTTTTCTTTTATTTGTCCAGATTCTTTTTCCTTTTTTTTTTTTTTTTTGTGCTATTTTTTTTTTTTTGGCTGCTAATCCTACCAATTAGTGTTTGGTTTGTTTTTTGAAATTTGGCAATGACGATTACTGTTGTTTTTCTATTATCATACTCTGAAACTGTATAACCATTCTTTGGTATGCCATCTGAATGTTTCTATGTTCCCAAGGCTGTATGCCAAATTTTGTGCTTTATCTCTTGCTCCTTTTGATTAGTTTTTCACCTTCTGTGGCTACAAGATAAGTATCTTAGCTGAAACGATATCAATTCTTAATGGCTACCTTCATTTTGCTCTTATCATTTTGTGGTATCTCACATCTTTCTATGCATTCTACTTTATGAGAAGCCTTATGCATGCCAATCTGTTAACAGGTTCGTGATAGGGCTACCCTATATCTGAATACTCTTGGAGGTGATGGTGCAATTGTTGAAACCGATAAAGATGTGAAAGACTTCCTCTTTGGGTCACTGGATGTGCCTCTGGTCAACCTGGAGACAAGTTTGAAGAACTATGTGAGTGTTCTTCGAGAATTGCAGTCTCTTTATGCATTATGCACTGGTTGAAGTCATCTTCTCTTGTGTTTGTTCAAACAGAGTCAAGAACCTTCAGAAGACCCTTTTGATATTGATTCTGTACCTAAGGAGGTTAAGTCTCTGCCACTTGCCGAGAAGAAAGCCCCTGGTAAAAAGCCAATTGGTTTAGGTGCTGCTCCAGCTGGCCCCACATCTGCAGTTGATGCTTATGAAAAGCTGCTTTCCTCTATTTCAGAGTTCTCAAGCTTTGGGAAGCTTTTTAAGGTTCTTTGGCTGGATGCTTCTTATATTTATACATACTGATTATACCTATTGTTGATACTATGCTGATTTGGGGAATTTTTTTCATTTATTTTCTGTTTCCTCCAACAGTCCTCACTGCCTGTGGAGCTTACTGAGGCTGAAACAGAATATGCAGTTAATGTTGTCAAGCATATTTTTGATAAACATGTGGTGTTCCAGTTCAACTGCACAAATACAATTCCTGAGCAATTACTGGAAAATGTAATGATCATCTCAAAAAAGTAGTAGTTCCTCTGTTCTGATCTTACTTTGGGTCAATTTCTCAATGCTCTTATGCCTATCAGGTTACTGTTCTCATGGATGCTTCGGAAGCTGAGGAATTTTCTGAAGTAGCATCAAAACCTTTAAGATCACTTCCATATGATTCACCAGGACAAACATTTGTGGCATTTGAGAAACCGGATGGTGTTCCTTTAGTCGGAAAGTTCTCTAACATGTTGAAGTTTATTGTGAAAGAGGTAGTGTTCTCCCTTCTCTGCCTGAGAATGCATGCTATCTTCTCTATCTATGGAGTTGTGTTGCCAAGATTGCTGGAAGTCCTAGTAACATGGAGAATTTTAAAGAGATGGCCTTCTTTTGTAGTCATCTCAGACTTAGGGCCACAATGAACTGAGCCAAGCTGAATATCTTGGTGTTTGAGCTCAGCTTGGTTATATTTGAACATGTTCAAGCTTGACTTGAGCTTGAGTTAAGCTGAAACATTCGTGTTTGAGCTTAATCGATACTTGACAGGCTCACGAGCTGGCTGGGCTCGTGTATGCCAAACAATTTGAGAAGGTTGAAATCCAAATACCCATTATTCATGCCCTTATTGCTGATAGAAAATTTAATTTGAGAATTCAAGAGGCCAAAATTTGATTCCCATAATTATTTTTTTGTGGCAAATATGGGAGGAAACTCGAACTTGAGTCTCTTCCTAAGCTGCTGCGTTCCCCTAGAGGACGCCTCATAATGATTGTCATCAACCAGTGGATATGGCTAAAGGTTAAATGCTAGGCTTCGTATTCTCATCTATATTTACTTGCTTTGTTCTCTCTCTCTCTCTCTCTCTCTCTCTCTCTCTCTCTCACTCTCATACCTTCGCCCTTCCTTAAACTTGCAGGATTAGGGGGTGTTGTAGTTTTAACTTATTTGTAGTGTTAAACGACAGAAGTACTTTCTCTGTACATTATTAACCCAATCATTTGATAAATGTGTATATCAACCAAAAGGTACATATACAATCCACTCAATTTATGGATATAGGTGTGTGTCTCTGTCTTAGTAAAAACAGAATTGTATTGCATCTGTTTATTTGAATATTTTATTTTTGTGTTTTATTGTAAAATGTGTGTGATGAATGTTATTCTTGTTGTAGACCACATGGATGTGATGAGAATAGTCACTCAAATCACAAACTATTACATTTTCCATTCAATAAATATATGTCCATCCCTAGTTTCTTAGAATAGCTTGTTAACAAGATGCAAATTTATCCTAGAACCTCTAATGGACAATATAGTCATGCACTGTTTTGCTTGTTTACTTAATGCGTGGTCCTAGCAGGTTGATCCGACAACCGGTGAGGCTGAGGATGATGGCGTGGAAGATGAATACCAGCTGGAAGACCTTGAGGTTGTTGCAGCAGATTATATGCTAAAAGTTGGGGTCTCTAATTTTAGGAATGCTTGGGAAAGCATGGGCCCAGATTGTGAGCGGGTAGATGAGTATGGTCTTGGCCCAAGAGAAAGCTTGGCAGAAGCTGTAAGTGCAGTCATCAACCTTCTTGGCATGCAGCCCTGTGAGGTAAGTAAATCTTTAAGGTTAGATATTTGCCAAATCATTTGTTGACATTGTGGTAGTTAGGAAGTAGAAGACAGAATTAGGGGCCTTGAAATACCTTGCTTATATGAGTTGATTTGAAACTTTGAGGAAAATCCAATGGTGATGGTGTAATGTTTATCCTCTTTGCTCAAAGTAGTAGTTGATATTGACCAGTACCTTTCAAGTTTTGGTTGGCAGAGATTTCTATGAAATTGGAGTAGTTTTGCTCCAGATTTGTCCTTTTTTTTCTTGTTTGATTCTCCGAGAGTGTTTATTTGTAATATTTTATTTATGGCTTTGTTTGATTAGAACAAAAAAATGGTAGAAAGTGAAGTGAAAAAAAATAAAAGAAAAGAAATATATATATTTTCTTCCATCCGTTTGACTAAGATGAAAATTTTGCAAGAAAAAGAGAATTTGAAATTTGAAATGTTGGTAACCCTTTGCATGGACAAAAAATTTTCTTTTTTTTTTTTTCCTGTGTTTTTTGCAAAAAAAAAAAATTAACTTAGTTACCGTGCCATTAGAAGTAGTAGCTTCTCGTAAAGAAAAAGAAAGAAAGAAAAGACTTATTCCCTTCTTGTTGATTGTTTGGCACTTTGAGTCACTTGTTCCTCTTCCCTAATAAAGGAAGAAGTGGCTTCTACCCAATGAAAGCAAAGAATCGCACTGTCTATGTTGTTGATCTCTCTCCTGTTTCAATTTTCTGGTGTTTTTCAGGGCACGGAGGTTGTCCCAAATGCCTCGAGATCGCACACGTGCTTATTGTCTGGTGTGTTCATGGGCACGAAAGTGCTGGTTCGGCTGTCCTTTGGAATTGATGGGCCGAAGGAAGTTGCAATGAAGCTTGCTGTTAGATCCGATGATGAATCTATCAGTGATGCTATTCATGAAATCGTAGGAAGCGGCTAAGTAGGGATTTATTGATTCAGTATTGCGATTAATTCCCCCCCTTTTTTTTTTCTTTTTTTCTTAAATATATCTTTTGTGAATGGGGTCAAAGGGTTATTATATATAAGGCTCTCTACAAACAGATTCAGCAGTTGTGAGATGAACAACCAACCAACCAACCACTCTGACTGGAGAGTTTGGCTTGATGAGAGGATTCTTCTACTACCGTATCTTTCTTTCTTGTTATGTGTAGGTTCTATGAAGCGCGATTGATTTACTGTTGGTCGTAAATGTGAAATTATTTTGACATATTTGGTCATTGTCGTATACATTTGGAATTTTTGAAACTATAATCACAACTTCAATTTCCCCATGTGAATGGATGGATATTTATTATTATTTTTATTTCAATTGTGTGAACCCTAAACTGAAGGTGTTACTATGAGTATATGTGAACTTTGTTAATTCATGCCCCGACCTCAGAGTGTGATATAGAGATGGGTTGTACATTGCTATAAGATTTTACTTGGATTTGTACTTTTTCGAGTTATCTCAAGTCGGGGTCTGTCTGAGAAGAGCATTCACTTTGTCTCAGTAATTAACATCAGAGCTATAGATTTGGAGGGTGGGGAAATAAAATCTCTGACGGCTGTGTCATAGCGTGTGTCAACTGCTGTGAATAGTAGTAGTCCAGTAATTGGATCGGATGTTAATTTGACTCTCTCCACTCTCAGTACAGTTGTGTGTCATCACATCATCACCTACGACGTACAGGATTAAGAAGTTAATTTGGGAACTTCATTGCTTGCCATGGGTTGCACAAAGAATTTGATCATTTGCCCTCGTTCAAAACTTACTAGTTTCTATTCACGCATCAACAATGATTAGTGGCCCGAAAAATTATGGCTCGAAACATCCAAAACGATATTGTTTTGAGTATAAAATGACGTCGTTTTGACACATTCAAACTATTCGAGTCACAAAAATTCGGGTTATCAAACATTTTCTATTCACTCATTGCAATGTCTCGTCTTTAATTTGGAGACTGCTAAAATCAAAGAACAAAATATACATTGTTTAGAGCTCTGAGATGCTACCGAGGCAATCCCAACCCAACCACTAAGAACCAAATTCAATGTGTTTGCTTTAGCAACTTAATTTATTTTAAATTGAAATTTTATAATCTGTAAACAGAAATTTAAAACATCCCTTCTCCAATCTCATGATATAATTATTATTATTATTATTATTATTTTTACTTATTTAACTTTTTATTTTATTTTTTTAATTTTATGATTGAGAACTTGGCCTAGGCGAAGAGGTCTTCAGATTCACAAGAGTGTGTACTTGAGGTTCAGAGCCTAACTCCCAAACAGGGCAACCAGTATATCATTTTTGAGGGTTAACCGTTGAGGGTTTATTTAAGTCGTTTTTGAGTCATAAACAAAAGTTAAAACAAAAATATTAGCATAATGGGTTTAGAACTTGAATTTGTGTAAAACTCATAGACGAAAATGAAAAATAAAAAATGAATAAAATATAAATTAATTTTGATTTTTTACTTTTTTTTTCCCCCTTCATTAGTAAATTAAAAATCTAAAAAGTCTTAAGAAATCCAACCAAGCAAAAACAGTTGATGTATCAAGGCAGCGCATCAAGCAAAAATTCAATAAACAATTTGAATCATATATATATATATATATATGTATATAACGATCAACAAGAAAACAGAAAGAGATATATATATATATATTTATTTATTTTTCTAGGAAGAACAGCAGAATACAAATATACAAGTAATCCAAATTTAAAGAAATGAATTTCTTTTCTTTTCATCCTCACTAAGATTATAAAATAAAAAAGAAAAGAAAAGGACATTGAATAGGAATCTCAGTTCCATTTAGCATAAAATCTGTGATCACTCCACATCAACATTGTCTTCAATGGAACCTCAACACCCCTCTGCTTGAGATGCAAATGCCTGGGCACAATCCGCTTCTCCAAACTAAAGGCAAAGTACTGAGGAAACCCATTCACTTCTTCAACACCATTCCTCTTCATCTCCCTCACCAAATACTCATACTTTCCCCTCAGATTCTTCTCCACACTGTACCCAAACACTGCCGGAAATCGCGCACAAACCCTAGCCGATTCGTCCTCTGAAAACCCTACCCCCCTCAGAAACCTAATCTTCTCTTCAAGCTTGTCGATCCGAGTGTTGAGAAGATGCGCATTTAAATTGCGCTTCTGAAGCCCTAACTGTCGAAGATAGATGAGCGTGGGTCTGAGGCAAAATTCGACATTGGAAAGTAGAATTTTGGGACAGCAGAGGATGAGTCGGCGTGATTCTTGGGCGGAGGCGGCTAAATCGGTGGCGAAGAAATCGAAGATTTGTTGGAGCTGAGTGTGGGAGAAGGTAGTGGTGGTGGTGGGGGAGAAGAGGTCGGGGCAGAGGAAGGCGAGTCGAGGGAAGTCGGAATCGGAGAAGCCCTTGGATCTGAAGAAATGGACGGTGGAGAGGATTTGGGCTAGGGATTCTGGGGAGGGAGTTCTGGTTCTGGTTTGGGGGTTGATGATTCCGAGGGTTTTCAGGTAGCGGAGGTTCTGGCGGTGGGACGGGCGGAACCGAAGGAGGAGCGGCAGCGGCGGAGGAGAGAGTGAGGAGGAATGGGGGTTGTGGATGGGAGAGAGTGAGGAGGAGGAGAGTGTTGGTTTGATGAGCAGAGAGTGAAGCATTTCTTTGTTCATAGAGTGAAAATAAGGTAACTAAACTAACTAACTAGCCAGACAAAAGAGGCAAAAGAATTTTGTGGTGGTGGTAGTTATGAAGATAGATAGATATGGGTTGGTATGGGAGGGAGGGATGGCTTAAAAAAGAGGGACATTTCCCTAAATAAGTTGAAATACTTAAATCAATTTTTAAATTAAGTCTAATTTTGAAAGAATTTTCAAAATAAGTTAAATCGCGGTTGTGAACCACGATTTCAACAAATAACCGCCTGTCTCGCGTGAAAGTTTGGAAATCTTAAAATTGTGGTTACAAAAAGCAATTTTGATTAAGAAATCGCGGTTACAAAACGCGCTTTTATCCAAAAAAAATTTCTTCTGAACTCGCTGTTCTAAACCACGCTTTTATAAAAAAAAAAAAAATTCCTAAACTCACTATTTTAAACCACGCTTTTTGACCAAAATTTTTCCTTCTGAAGTCGTGGTTGTGAACCACGAGTTTAATCAACATATACAAACCTGATTTGAATGAGGCTTCCCAATTTTGTAACACACTCATGCACACTCACAAACCACGCACTCACTTACTCAGCCACACCACACACTCTCTCTCCCTCTCTCTGACACATCACTCACACACACATCACACTTACATCAAAATAAAAATAAATAAATTTTAAGAATTAAATAAATATAAATAAATAAATAATGTTTATAAATAAATAAATTTTAAGAATTAAACCCTAAATCCTAAAATACAAAAAAATAAATTTTATCTCTAAACACTAAAGTAGCGTTTGATAACGTTTACGTTTTCGATTTATGTTTACAAAAATTTTATAAATTGATTTTTGTTTATTTTTACGAAAACGTAAATTACAAATGCGTTTAGTTTGAACAAAATATTTTAAAAAATTTAAAAACATAAACTAAAAAATATGTTTGTTCAAGCTTAAAATATTTATATTTATATTTATTATTTATGACAATGGGATCACACATATTATAATTGAAAAAAAATTAATTAAAAAAACAATTGAAAAAAATTTAATTGGAAAAAAATTTAATTGGAAAAATATATTATTTTAAACTTTTTATATATTTTTTATATATTATTTTAAATATTATTTTAAACTTTTTTTATATATTATTTTAAAATATATTTTTAAAAATAATATGTGTGATCCAATTAAATTTTTCCAATTAAATTTTTCCAATTAAAAATAATATATTTTTCCAATTAAATTTTTTTCAATTAAAATAATATGTTTTTAAAATAATATATTTTTCCAATTAAATTTTTTTCCAATTAAATTTTTTTCAATTGTTTTTTTAATTAATTTTTTTTCAATTATAATATGTGTGATCCCATTGTCTTAAATAATAAATATAAATATAAATATTTTAAGCTTGAACAAACATATTTTTTAGTTTATGTTTTTAAATTTTTTTAAATATTTTGTTCAAACCAAACGCATTTGTAATTTATGTTTTTGTAAAAATAAACAAAAATCAGTTTATAAAATTTTTGTAAACATAAATCGAAAACGTAAACGTTATCAAACGCTACTTTAGTGTTTAGAGATAAAATTCATTTTTTTGTATTTTAGGGTTTAGGGTTTAATTCTTAAAATTTATTTATTTTTAAACATTATTTATTTATTATATTTATTTAATTCTTAAAATCTATTTATTTTTATTTTGATGTAAGTGTGATGTGTGTGTGAGTGATGTGTCAGAGAGAGGGAGAGAGAGTGTGTGGTGTGGCTGTGAGTGAGTGAGTGCGTGGTTTGTGAGTGTGCGTGAGTGTGTTACAAAATTGGGAAGTCTTTAAAATCGTGGTTCGCAACCACGAGTTCAGAAGAAAAAATTTTAGTCAAAAAGCGTGGATCGAAATAGCGAGTTTAGGAAAAAAAATTTTTTATAAAAGCGTGGTTTAGCACAGCGAGTTCAGAAGAAATTTTTTTTTGAATAAAAACGTATTTTGTAACCGTGATTTCTTAATCAAATCGCTTTTTGTAACCACGATTTTAAGATTTCCAAACTTCAACGCGAGACAGGCGGATATTTGTTGAAATCGTGGTTCACAACCGCGATTTAGCCTATTTTGAGAATTCTTTCAAAACTAGGCTTAGTTTGGGAATTGATTTAGTATTTTAGCTTATTTAGGGAAATGCCCCTAAAAAAGAAGATAATGGTGCTCTGGGCCGGCCTGAGATAAGGTGGCCAACGCAGTCGCTTCGGATTCCTAAACTCTATCTAAAAAAAATTAGGGTTTCAAAAGAATTTTGATATTATGTTTGGTCAATTATTTCAGTTATAGTATTAGTAATTGAAAAATAAAAATTTAAATAAATAATTAAATTGATAAATTATTAACAAATAATAGATGGTTGCTTGTCAAATTTATTATTTATAGAATTATACGAGTTATAATTGTTTCTAGAAAAATAATTTTTTAAGTTGAAATTAATCAAATTTTGTAATTTAATTTACTACGTCAAAAAAAGTATAAATAAATTAATAGTGTTAACAATTGAAAATGTTCAAATAATTATGATTTGGGATATTTACCGATAAATCCCATCCTACAAACAGTTTTACTAGTTGGTCTCAAGATTGTTTTGTTGTTCTCATTAGTCCTGTTAGTAGGGAAATATATTCCCGTTTGATCCTATTTCCTTTGTTTGGCGTAGTTTAGTGGGACAATTGTGTCATTCCTTACACGCATGTTCGTTTTCAGTGGGATTAGCCTGTTCCACACAACCAACATCAAACACACACCAACCCAAAACAAATAAAACAACACACCCAAGCTCACATATCATGCTCTCACAATGTAAACACCAAACAAAAAACAGAGTATGTCCCACACAACCAACATAAAACACACACCAAACCAAAACAAAACCGGGATACGTATCTAAGACGTTTCGATTTGGGTTAAGTTTGATTTGTAACCCATAGTTTATCGCGATTTGCCTATCTTTGTCCCCAAAAAATCTGGAATCACCGATTTCAGTTTGACGGCCGTCCTTGATTGCGGATTGAGATGTGAGATATTTACGGTTTGGTTGTGTGAGTGTGGTGAGTCGTTGCCACATTGATGGTGAGACGGTGGGAGATATCGACAGTAAGGGGCTGTGACAGTGCGAGAGCTGTGTGTTGTGTCATATTTGGTGATCGTTGACGGGACAATGACGGCGGGATGTGTTGGTCTGGGTGTGTTGTTTTATTTGTTTTTGTTTGGTGTGTGTTTTATGTTGGTGTGTTCATGTGCGACCCTATATAAATGTTTATCCATCTGTATGATGAACACGTGCAAATTGTGTGCTTGGATGAATGCCACACAACCCAAAAGTTCACTATAGGTTTTTTATGCATTTTGCTTTTTGTGGTGTAGTGCACGTGCCACACAACCATTTTCCTAAGTCAAACAAAGGTTACTTATGCCTTTTATGTAATATAGAGGACTAAATGGATCACAAGTATTAATTTGGGACCAAATGGTACACAAGTTCAACATTTAGGATTTATGGGTAACTCTCCACATAAATATATTTGTCAAATCATTTTATTTTTTTCATAAATATTTTCCTCAATAAATTTTAAAAAGTGAACGGTTTTAATCATCTAAATTGGTTGAGAGAAATCAAACCCTTTGGAAAAATCATCACCCAGTCATATTTTCACAAAATTATTATAAGTTGATGAAGGAGTTTAAGAATTAAATTATTAAAATTTAAAAAATTTATCAATGATCTATAATTATTTTTTAATTGTACACTGATTTTAAATTTTCCCTTTGTTTTTTTATTAATATTATTTTGTATTTAGATAATTTGGATTTGGATAAGAATTTGTAGTCGGAGGAAAATGTGAACAAATTCTTTCATCTTTTACTCTATAAGTTTTTACTCAAATTTAATATTTCAAAATGTCTAGGAACCCATAATTGTTTATCATGAATTGTATCAAGAAAATGTGTGTATGGTTAAGATTGAATTGTTCTATAATGAATCCTATTTATAGAATAAATCTGGATCACATGTTGATTTTTTGAATAAACTTTCATGAATTGTAACATTGTTGTTAAAATTTAGGATTAAATTTATTTTCCCCCATTGTGGCTTAGAGCTTTAGCACTTTACTCCCTTATCGTTCAAATATAATCAGAAAGCCCTCATATAGTATTGGACTAAAGTGTTACCGTTAGTTTTCCATTTGAATGAACGGAAGGTGTATTACACACACCATTTTTTAGAGTAGGTTTTATTTTTTGAAAAATTAAACTGAAATGAATACAACAAAAGGACAATTTTACCCTCATTTTTTCCAAATCTAAGATTAAATTAATATGTTAATTAAATTATAATTTAGAATTGATCTAAGATATAAAATATAATTAAGAATTGATTTAAAATATAATTAAATAAAATATAAAATAAACAATAATAAAGAATTGATCTAAAATATAATTAAATTAAAATTAGATTTACATGTTAGAAATTCTAATAAATAATTAAGAATTTAAGATTAATTGTGATCTATAATATATTTAAATTAAAAAGTTAGTGATTACAATAAATAGTTAAATATTTAGGATTAATTGTGATCTAAAATATAACATAATTAAATTAAAATTATAATAAAAAAAATAAGAATTACAATAAATAATTAAAAATTTATAATGAATTGTGATTTAATTAAATTAATACTAGACATTATAAATTATGTGTTTGAGAGATGAGAGAGAAAAAAATAATAAAAAAATATAACGTTTGAGGGTATTATGGTCATTTTACCTTTATAATTAATGGTATTAATAGTTGTATTTTAATCTAAAATCACAAGAAAGCATATGGTTATTTTTAAAAGATAAGGAAATAAAGTATTATTATGTTATGACATAGAGAGAGAATAAATTTGGTCATAAAATTTAAACACAACTTAACATTAATGTTGTGGTAACAACATTTAGGTCAAATGATGAGTGTCATTGTTTTTTAGATAAGAAATGAGATCCATTAAATGATTGTGGTTAGTGTTATGCTATGAAGTAGGAAATTTTGGATATTACTTTCCGGTTACCGGTATTTTGTATGGTATTTTTGGATATATATTTAAAACTCGAAACATGTATTTAATTTTTTTTAAAAAAATTTTTGTCGTGCCCTAAACCTACCTAGGTACCCCAACGTAATACAAAGGTAAAATTAGTTTCGTTGTATTTTTTATTTTTTTATTTTTGTACTTACTATTATTTTAAAATTAGACTGTAATTTGTAAGTTATTTAATATAACGACATTTAATTTTAGTTTACACATTTACTTTTGACATTAAATATAAATTGTAGGTTTAAATATTAACAAATTAACTACTTTTTGCATTACTCTAAATTAAAATAGTTGTTGGGTTGGGAGAAAATTATTGAATATGCTCTTAGGCTACCTTTGATTAACTTACTAAATGGGAGATAAGAGGTGAGGGGAACAATTGAGTCTCACCTCAAAAATAGTATGTCTCTTGATTGTGGGATAAAGGAGGATAACAGGTATGGGATAGTCATGCTTTACATGTTCTTTTAACTAGGCAGAATATAGTATATTAGTAAAGCTAAATTATTACATAGGTCAACACTTTTCAATTGACTCAAATATAAGACCTCACCTCAATTGTTCTCTCATAATCACTTGGGCTATAATTTATTTCACCATTATAAGGATTGTATAGAGTTAGCAGTGGTTGTTGAGCTTGGTTTGTTGGTTGTATTAAGCTTTGTTGATTTTGTAGTTATTGTAAACTAATAGCCTATTTAATGATATAAATGTTTCTCATATTTATAATTACTCTTCTAATTGATAAAAAAATAAAAAAACCCACATAGCATAACTTATTCTTACCAAACACTCGTAACTTACGCTTCTAGTCCTATAAAAAAAAAATCCACCAATGAAATATGGACATTTTCTCCACACTAATCCCTCGTGATGTGTCTTTCAAAAAAACAAGAAACTATGCAAAGTAATGAATTCTACCATATCAACCAAATACAATTGAATTAAGGTAGCTGGTGACAATGCCCCAAGACATTACTTGTGAGTCTGTGACGGCATATGAACCAATTAAATTATAACTTGTGACACTCTAGCATTACTCTCAGTTTTAATGTCTCTTCATTTATTATTTGTATATAAAATTTATTTTGAATGTATAAAAAAAATGATAAAAATAACAAACAATACTCCCACATACAACACCTGGATGCATCTTTGAGGATGTTTACATCTTTTCAGAACTAGCAGCCCACAAAAAGCTGAGTCTGAGGAAGATTTGGGTTGAATTAGAATAAAATGGAAAGAACTCAACTCACTGCTAAAAAATGCAATAATTTATTTTACACATTCTTAATATTTTTACTTTTTTAATAACTTACTAAAATAAATTTTTTGACAAAAAATAAGTTCAACAAAACAACTTTTTTTTTTTAATTTTTTTTTTAATAAATAAACTTGTATTTAACAAAGAATATTGCCATTCAAGTCTAAAAATTTGACCAACTTTTCAAACCGTGACACTTAATTAAGATATCTAAAACAACTCTCTCTCTCTCTCTCTCTCTCTCTCTCACACACACACATTTTTCCTAACAATCAACTAATCACATCACTCACACGTCATTAAGTTTAAAAAGTGAACTTGTATATCATTTTCACTTTGAGCTATGGCTAACACCATCAAGGGCCTCCTGTCTATCCTCCTCAATCCTCAAAGGTTGAGGAACAGTAGTTCTATCCAAATGAAATGGCACCAGTCATTAAGCTAAGAACTGAAATAACAACAGGAAGAAGAAGCAGGCAAATTGACAAACCAGGCTTTCCACTTCCAACTTCTTAAAGACTACGGTGATGCTACATGCACCAATTAGTGTACTAACTAGTGTACCAACACTAGTTATGATATTATTATTGACCCCACTCATTAATTACTTTACAAATACCAAAAACCTCCTAAGTTATGTCACATCATCAATTAGTATACTAGTTGGTACACTAATTTGTGCATATAGCATTATTCTAAAGACTATATATACTCTTTTTTCTCCCTATACCTAAAATGGTATTTCAAGATTAAACAGTACAAGATTTTGGTCTCTGAAAACAGAGTCACCTTAATAAGATACAAAAGGTTTTACAAGAAAAAACAATAATAATAATAATAATAAAAGAAAAAAAGAAAAAAGGAAGACAAGAACCACCATGGGTCTGTAATGCCAAGGCAACCTTCTTTAGACCACAACCACTCACAGCACTCGCCTATGCCCACCAAAAGCCCAAATCTGCAAACAAAAGCGACGTACCAGGAATTACAAGGACAAAAAATAAATAAATAAATTTAACTTTTTTTGTTTTAGCTCTATAACCACTACATGTGCCATGATTGTTATTATGTACATATGATAAAAAGATAATCATTTGAAAAAAATAAAAAAAGTACTAAAAGAACAATGATGGAAACTAAATTGCACTTGTATGAAATTAATTGAACATATATTTAAAATAATTGCATGCAGACATAGTGATAAAAAAACATGTTCCAGAGTGTATAGTAAACACCTAACTCTCTCTCGCCTCTACATCTTTAGTCAAAAGTTACGGAATTTTCAAGTCAATCAAAGCATCAAATTCTAACTGCCAGGGAATTCCTACACTGCTTGGATGTAGTAAATAAATTTCATAATTTAGGACAATTGGCAGACAAATCTCTTACACTTATCCAACAACACTTAACAAGAGGATTCCCAAACACTCTTGAATATAGGAAGAGTACACAAGTCCAAACTCGATTTTACAGAAGAAAAGAAAGGAAGTAGTATTGCATCCGTGATTCAGTTGTCCAATGAACACATGCCAAGACTATAATGGTTAGTAGAACATATAATCATGCATACAATGTGTCTAGTTTCATCTTCATTATTACGCAATTGTTGATACACAATATCAAAAACTGTCCAATGATATCTTTTGTGCCCTCCTAAACTTTTGATATTTATACTAATCCCCCTATACATAAAAATTGTTATTATTATTATTTACCTTAGATTATGCATTATTTATCCCCCATAAAATTGTAATAGTGCCTCTCCTTAAATCATGTAAAAGTCTTTTGTATTTATAAAATTTTGCAAGTGTCCTATTCTATTCTTTTGGCCATTCTTGTACACTCCTAACTGGGAGGTCAACGGCAAAAATTGAATCAATAGATCATTTCTTTCCTATTATGGGGTTGTTGGTTGTAAATTTTTCTGCCATATTGATGTAATTCTCATGATAATTATAATATTATATCTCACCAATTGACAAAACAATAAAAAGAATGTTTTAAGTTTAATAACATCTCATTGTTGCTTGTTATGGGGGAAAAAAATTTCAATGTTGTGATTAATAAGTGCCCCTCAACGTTGATTTTTTTGGCATGCTTTGTAACCGACATTAACTAATGTGGGATCGTAACATACCACCATCCTTGTGGTTCCACTCAACTATTAGTATTCGACTAATTAGATATCTTAATCCAGTCTATAAGTCACTCCTTCCACGGCTCGAACCGCAAAGCCATAATGATCTGACCTCATACTCACACAGGTGAGTCTAATCCTTAGTAGCAGGAACCTTCTACTTGAGTGACGGTTCTTACTAAGAAATCTGATTACATTCTTTACTCCCAACTAAAATATAAACCTCTCAAACATAAAAGTCTCATATAAACAAAAGAAAAACAATTCAAACTTATTTATTTTAGTAATAATTATTTATACTTTATAGTTGATATCAATCTCTAATATTTATTCATATTTTAATACATATATTATAACTAAGCAATAAAAAAATAATTGTTAAAATATGTTTATGTATTTAATAAATAAATATATACACGCCCCCGCCCCCGCCCCCTCTCCTCTCCATGTGCAACTAAGGTCAAATCCCATACTAGACACGTTGGTTGGTTATGATACCAAATGATACAAATCCCTTCGATAAAACTCACTTTTGCAAACACGCGCAAAGGGAGGGTGACCAAGAGGCTTATATGCACACAACCAAGGCCTTTGTTAACCGATGTGGGATCGTACCATATGCTTATCAAAAATAAATAAATAATATTTGCTCATACAAAGATATATCTTTATATACCACCATGTTCGTTTTCCACTTGTTAAGAATTTGTTGTGGCATTTCTATGCTATGTCGTGTCGTGTCTGTGTCTGTGCTACTTAGTTCACAAAAAAAAAAAAAAATCAAATTACATTCTTCCTTATATTTTTTTTATTTATTTCTTTGCATCCCTGCATCGAGTAACAAATCATGAAGTTGAGCAGGTTGCCAACAGATATCATGCAATTTAAGAAATTTTATAAAATATTTTCTTTCAATCATATTACAATATATAAGGTGAAATAACATAGCCAATGTTGGAAATAGACTCACCTTCAGATTTGTATCCCAACTTCCTGTGCATAAGGCACTCCCATCAGCTGACAAACCCAAGCAGCTGATCCTACCTTCATGTGAGTTTTGAAGAGATCCCAAGTTCAAAACCACCTAGAATGCAAAAAGCAACATAAGCAAATACCACATAAGAAATGAGGAGGAAAAGTGTGGGTGGGTATGGAAGAGAATAAACTTGGAAATGCAAGTTTCACAATTGCTTATTCATTTAGTTTTCATTAGTTTTTTTGGAGAAGTAATATGTACCCACAATGTCAAATTTGACTTGAAAAATAAAAAATAAAAAACAAAGGCAGCATTCTCTTACTCAGATAATAGAAGCTGATTTTTACATTATGACACCTCGTTTGAAGCAGCTGTTGTCCAGACACATACAATTAACCTAGGGTGAAGGAAATTCAAGAACCTCTGCATCCACTTTACAGGTGTTTCTTGTTCTTTTTATTTTCTGCTTTTATTTTTTTGATAAAAGAAAATTACTTACATGATAAAACAAGCTGGGGATTGTAAGTTCAACCAAATTCTAGGCCAAACAATAGCACGAGGAATCTCAAAAACAATGTCACAAACCATAACCACACAGAAATAAATAAATAATATGTTTCGAGGAGTAGGTACATATTGACCAGCAGCTTGCAAGGGTATATTAGCATAATGAAGGTAAATGCACAAGGATTGCACCTAAGATGGAAGAGCAATGTACCTTTGCCAGTAAAGTGTCCCATACATAGCAATCGCCATTGGAGTACCCGACAAAGAGAAGCCGGCCTGATATGGAGAAAGCTATGGAAGTCACAGGGGGGACATCATTATCACCATGCTGCTGATAGTATACTTGGAGCTGGTGCCCAGTCCTAATGTCAAATAACCTGCAAGTTCCATCATCTGCACCAGTTCCAAATCTATTTCCATCTGGGAAGAACTTCACAACATTAACATCTCCCTCATGACCATGAAATGTCCGGACTGCTCGACTAGCAACACGAGTGTCCCACAATCGGGCAGTTGCATCACAAGAACCAGACACAAACATTCTTGAGTTTGATCCACTGATAGAGACACTGAAAGAATATGAGATGATAACATTATAAGAAACCCTAGTTTTAGAAACCACTGAAACATAATATATATAAAGGCAGAGTTAAGAAGCATGGACACAGACATCACACCTACACAAAATTTAAAAAAATCCAGACACAACACAACACAAGAGACAGGCAAAAATATATAATTTTATATTTCTTTCAAAGATCTTAAAAAGACACTAATTTCTGAAGTTTAGAAGAAGGATTAACAGGTATAAATCAACATTGTTTTTCTTTACCACTGGATCCTAAGTTATTTTATTTAAAATTATGATGTGTTTCATGTGTGTCTAAGCGATGGATAGGTGTAAACCTAAGTGTCCAAAGCACGTCTAGGTCTTTGTTTTTGTGAAAAACGACACTTGTGGATCTGTGTCAAACACGTGTTGAAAAGTAGGTACCCAACGAGTGTGGATGTCCAACTTGGACATATCACCACCTTAGAAGTGTCCATGTTTCTTAGAAGCATAGAAACAACAGACAAATCACATTCTTTTTCATGGGGGAAAAAGTATTAAGGTACATACTATGATACTATTTCCACAGATATTTGAAAGACAACTTTATCATGACCAACTTCCATACAGGAATCATACAATACAAGATAGTACTTAAGATTGAGCATAGTGGGGATATGGATAGCCTCTGACGACAATGTTCATGGAACATGGTAATCTTCTATATTTATAAAGTGTTATGTGCACGCCAGAGCCCTGGCTGTCACTCTTGCTCTACTCTCCGGTAACATCAGCAACCTGCTATTAGTAAAATACAGATTATATCTATAATGGATAAATTGCTCAAAGCACTTTAGCATAGCTGCATAGTAGCAGAACACATAAGGGTCACCAATTGTAGTGATAGTTTGTAACATAGGTATGGTCTATGAAGCACGGACACCTCACATAGTCGGACACGGACACACGCTGGACATGTTGAAAAGAGTTGGACATGTTGGGACATGCTAGGGACACATTGGGGACTCATTAAGAACACGCTAAAGACTCTTTTTTCATAAAAAATAAAAATTTATAATTTTTTTACGAAAATAGCATATCTAAAGTAGATAAATTTGATAAAATTAAATATTTGATATAAAATACATATTAAATATTTGAAAATATGACATATAATAAATATATAAAATTATATGTTTTGCACGTGTCCCTAACGTGTCGTGTCCTGCATTTTTTGAAAATTTGTGTGTCATTGTCGTGTCATGTGTCCATGTTTGCGATTGTTAGGGCATGGTTATGACAGAATATCCAAGCAATCAAGTATTGAAACCTTTGAAGCCTTCTTTCAGAAAACCATTAGGCTGTCCATGGAAGGCAGGCAGAGAAATAGATTACAATATGCTGTCTATCTGCACTATAGAAATTTGATTACCTTTTCCTTTCTCGGGATAAAAATTGTCACATGAAGACTCAAATCACATGCAATAAAATTTAGTATGTATTATAAATTCGAAGTGCAACTTGACTATGTATGCATGTCCTTCGACCATGTGCCATTACAAAGAAGAGGTTTAAATTGTAGAAGTATTTCTATCAATAAGAGAGAGAACAAAATTACGTCAATATCAATTTGGCAATAACCAAAAATACCTCAGCACGTCAGCAGTGTGCCCAGATTGGAATTCACCTCCAAAAACAGAAGCTCTCAGGCCGGTAGTTATATCCCATAAAACACACGTATGATCACCAGAACTTGTCATTAGGCGAGTGTCTTCATCTGGAACATACTGGCAACAGGAAACATAACCCTTGTGCCCATTAAGCATTCTTGATACAGGTAGGTTCCCGTCCTTGTCAGTGGGAGAATTCAGATTGAAGATGGAGCATACGCTATCAAGGCCACCACATACAACAGACTGACCAGTAGGAGAGAAGGCACATGTCATGACCCATGCACAAGGTAACTTTATGGCATGAGTTTTCTGGCTTGTGAGAGCATTCCACACTATTAGCCTCCCATCTTGAGATGCACTAACTATGCGATTCTTTTCAGGAGTCCAGTCCAGTGAATAAACCTACAAAATTTCCTACGAGATTAAGATGAAACTTCACCCTATCATAAATAAAAATGTCAGCATGTCTATCATTTATTATTTTCATCGGCTTCTCATTCAAGTAGTAGTTAAAAGGGACAAACAACAAGAAAGTGAAAGTAAAAGCCAACGACTTCATAGACATTAGTTATGTTACATATGGTCACCGTATATAGGCACCAATCCAATCCAATCCAACACAACACAACACAAAACCAAACATATCTAACCAATGACACGATGTCAAGTGGTTAACAAAATATTAACACAAAATATATGTGAAATGCATCCCGGTATGTTAGTTTATGTAAAGAACCATCATAAATTTTATCTCTTCTTCCTTCTTTATTTTTTTTTTATTATATTTCTTTTGGTTGATAAGCCATTGGAATCTAAATAGAAAAATTCACATCATCTTAGTTTGTGGGTTGTGCTACAGTATACACCCCTTTTGGGTTCATACCATGTGCACAGAGTTTTTTTAAAGGTGAAAGTGAAAGGCGAGATGCTTTATCCTTGACGAGGCGAGGTGTAAGCCTCAAGGTGGTGAGGCGTACGCATTTTGAGTTTTGAATATTTTATTTTCGAAAAAATAAATTAATTAAATATATTTAAAAAAATAAATAGCAATTAAAATTCAAAATTACCATTCTAGGCATAAAAATAATTTTTTTTAATAATAATTGTCAGCAACACTGCACTGTAAAGAGAAAAACAAAAAATAGGCAACAAAGTAAAAAAAGAAAAGAAAAAAGACACTTGAAAGAGTGAAATTATTGAAACTATAAAACAACACAGAGACGACCAGTGTAAAGCTATGAAAAAAATATATTATTAAATGATTCTCAGTCTAAGAAGTAGAGAACGGCACAAAACAAGGAAATGATGAAAACAGAAAACGAGAGAGAGAGAGAGAGAGAGAGAGAGAGATCGTCTCAGTCGAAGTCAACGTGTAACCCACATCGTTTGGAGAGGAGAATGTCATTTGTCTCAATCTTAGGCGAAAGCAAAGGTAAAGCGAAGACTATGGTTGGTCGTCTCTGTCAAAACCGAAGCCATTTGGAGAAGAATGGTAGGTCGATCGTCTCAATCTCTGTTTTTCCTTTTTTTTTAAAACCTCATTCACGCCTCTAGCGCTTAAGCGTGAAAAGCGCTTGATGCACGTCTGAGGCAAACGCCTCATCGATTGAGGCGAACAATCAGTTAGGTTGCGTTTGGTAGAGTTTTCTAAATATGATTTGATAATAGAGTTGTATTTTGAGTTTGTGAGTTTTGGAATTATGATTTGAGTGCGGAAAATTTGTTTGGTGAATGAATTTTGAAAAGAGTTTTGAATTGAGTGGGGAATTTTTGATGTGACATATGATATTTGATACAAAAACTTACAACTTATAACCAAACACACAACTCAAAATTCTATTAAAACTCATAAAAAGTTTTAAAAATTTTGAAAAATATTTTTTATTGAATATATAAAAATTAACATGTATCAATTGCCCAAAAAAAAAAAATTGCACTGTTCCGGTTAACCGGCCAGACGATCGATGGGACATCCGGTAGGACGTCCAGTGGGACGACCAGTTAGTCCAAATTTTTCCGCCTTCGACCGCATTTTCAAAAGTGAGCATGGAATTAATTTTGGAAAATCGTAAACAAACATCATATTCAAATCGAGCTGTGGAACGTTCCAGAGCTCCACCAAACAGAGCCTTAGTGTTGTGCCCAAAAAGTGATGCCTTGGTGCGTTTTTTGAATGCCTCGCACTAATGCACACATCAAGGTGCATGCCATGAAAACCTTGTAGGCACCTACCACTTTGAAGCATAACCAACACTACTTTGAGACACAATCCCAAGACCACTTTGGGCCATAACCAAACGGATTTGGATCCTCTCTCCAACTTTTCCCTGTCAGTATCATATGGAAGTTAAAAGAATAATGACACATGGCCATTGAGGGATTTAATGGCCGAGATGAAGCCATGATTGGAAGCCAAACCGTATAATGTCTAAATGGCATCATTTTTCATCATCAACTGCAAATTCACAGTAGGCTCAGCTCACAATGCATCTAATGAGTAATTTAATTAAAATTATTACATATATTTATTTTAAATTATATTTTTTTAGAACTACTACCATATGTACTTTTAACATTACCACCACATATATAATATAATCATAACATTTTATAATAAATAGAACAAGTCTATTTTTTGTAAATGATTTATAACATTTTTTATTATAAATAATTCGTAACATTTACACCATATCATTAATAATATTAATAATATAATCATAATGGAGGGTCGAATCCCCCGAAAGCCAAACATCCCAAAACTTTGAGGCCACTAGAGGTTTACCCGGTCGTTAACTTCAGGGTCCTGGATTAGTCAAGATGCGCATAAGCTTGGTCTGGACACCCATTTATCAAAAAATAATATAATCAGAATAATTTGTAACTTTTACTTTAGGCTACACACTATAAATTCATTAATTGTAATATTTATTACAAACTAATATAACACATCACAATATTTACAATTTTTCATTACAAAAAAACATAAGTTTCTTATGAAATACCATTTCAAGGGTGTATGGATTTTGCCTAATTTTTATAATACAATAAGATTTTTTTTCTTACATACGTTACAACATATATATTTTAAATAATTATCATTATATATATGTATATAAATATATACACAACTAATTTAATTAATTATTTAAAAATTTTATGTCGTCACATAAGTCATTCGTTATTATTAATTATAAAGTAATTAATAATTTTTAATTTCAAAAAATTAGAAAAATAAATTTAAATAAAATTTAAAAAAAGAAAAAGAAAAATATCTTGTTTAAAGTAAATATTCCAGTAAATACTTTAAGAGTATCATGTGATGTAATTTATGATCTAAAGTGACTACCTTATGTTACTTTATTGATAAAAATTACCAATAACAAATCCATGATGTACACTTTTAAAGTGAAAGTTAAGAATTAAACTGGTCATGTTCTGAAATAAATTATTTGTAAGAGAAATGTTATGAATCATTTTTTATGAGAAAAAAATCTGACTTGTTATAATTTAAATAATATATGTGATAATTTTAATTAAACTATTTATATGAATGTATACATTTAAAAAAGTAGTTTAAGAATAATTTTCCATTTATTTTTTATTTTTTAATCATTGTTCTACTTTATTTTTTTTATTCATTACATGCATTCTGAGTTGGGCCCACTGTGAATTTGCAGTTGATGATAAAAAAATGGTGCCATTTAGATATTATACAGTTTGACTTCCTATCATGGCTTCATCTCAGTCATTAAATCCCTCAGCCCTTGTTTGTTTTGGGAGAAGGCCTTGGGACTATTAGTCCGTTGGTATTACTAATACCCTTGGAGGGGGGATTGGTAAGGAGGAAGTAGAGATGGTATTAGAAAAATAGTGAGGGGATTAGAAATTTTTTTATTTTTTATATATTGGAATTTTTTTTTTAAATATAACGTTTAATTTTTTATATTTTTTTATTTGTTTTATTATTTTATATAAAAATAATTTAACAATTCCTCACTATCAATCCCCTCACTACTATTCCCCTCACTAACAATCCCCTCACTATTAATCCCCTCACTATCAATCCCCTCTATTCTATCTCCCAAAACAAACGGGGCCTCAGTGGCCATGTGTCATTCATTCTTTTGACTTCCATACGATACTAACAGGGAAAAGTTGGAGAGAGGATCCAAATCCGAATCAGTTATGGATCCCGACCCGTTCATACAAATTTTGAGCATCATCAAAATGCTCCCTTGAAAACTGTAAAGTTGGTCCACTTATGCTATAAAAGCAATAATATATAGGACTTCAAATTAATTATTTAAATTCAATAATAACTTCAAATTTATTAGGAATTAAATTGAATGACTAATAGGACAAAACAATCCACTACAAATGGAAGCCGTTGTCATTGTTAAGCTTAAAATTGATAATGCACTCTTAGGAAAAAGCATGCCCATGAATAGGACCTTCAAAGCTAAGGTTCCAGCTCTTTCAAAAAGCCTCCCAAACCTTCATCATTGAGAACGACCAAGTATTTGATCGTGGGTGAATCATGGCCATTGGGTGTACTAGGGCATGTTTGATATATCTAGGCAAAGTACTTTAATTTGAAAATTAGAGGTGGAGCCTTGGAATACCTTAGTAGCTAAGACTAAGTTGATAGCAAGACTAGGGAATGAGAACAACTTCTTGATTAAGCACTAGGCTCTCCATTTGCACAGTGGTGGAGGTCAATTCTATCTTTCTTGTGAAGTAAAGTTCTAGGATCACTATTATACTCCTTGAGGAGAACTATGGCATGTTTGTAAGGACTTTCACCTTATATCCACCTTGTCTTTATCCTTTTGCCATAGCCCTTGCATCTTGTAGTTTCTTTTTCCTCTTGAGAGATTCCCAATCCATATGCTTTTTATAAAACTTGCTAGAAAAAGAAATACAGGACAAAAATAATTTGTAGATGACCTCATCAATAAGAAAATGGAAAGCACACAATCTGCTTTTCACAAAGGTGAAATAAAACTCGCTAGCTTTTGGTAGGTCTGTGGTGGTGCCTATCTCTGTTTGCCATGCAATAGATGAAAAGGGAAAAATGCATGGCTCTCCAAAGAAATGAATTATATAAAACATGACATAGTTTCTTTCTATGCAATACTAAGCATTATACTGATGAAAAGTAAAATATAAAAATAAAAAGAAACTAAGATGTAGAGATAGATATCAGTGTTACAAAGGCTACAGTCACTAGATCCTCCCCATCTTCGTTGATTGTGGTATACATCTACATTTACACTCCTTTCATTTATAATATACATAATTGTAAAAGCAAACAAAAAATAAACACAAAAATAAAAACCCCGGACACTCCAATTTCTGTACTTAAATCTCCGAAGTAGTCCTAATGCCTCCCATATCAAATAACCCAAAAGAATAAAAAGGGAAACGAAAATAGTGAAATCAGAACCTAATGCAAATTTAGATACCATAAATAAAGTTGAATGTCTAGTCATTTTCAATCTTGTAACGCCTAAGATTCTGCAATGACTAGGCAATAAATGTAGTGCCATTTCACAAAACAACAATAAGCATGGTTACTAATTGAACTTTTACAATGAATTAACAAAATTAAAAATAAAAAAAAATAACATGTAGTAAAAATTTAGAACATTAAATGAACTAAATTCCCTTTTTTTGCTGATGAGTTAAATAACCTAACTCCCTAATATCCAGTAAGGGGTAACCTTAGTTGCGTGAACCCCTTGGAGGTGCTGGGTCTGTTCCAAAACAATAATTCCATGATTCAAAGAAAGATCCTAGTACAACCATATTCCCATCAAAAAAAATAAATAAACAAAAAAGTTCCAATTCCAAACGAAGATGGAAACTTTCGAATGTATGAATTCCAAAAACAAAAACAAAAAAAAAAAAAGAAAAAAGAAAAAGAAAAAAAGAAAACAAAAATCTACGAAGCAAGAGAAAAGTTGTAGCAAGCATTAGATTTATTTTATTTTATTTATTTACATAATATTTATATACTTGCAAAAAAAGAAAATTGTAATTGACACCAATCTCAATATCTATTCATGTTTAATTAGCAACTTATTTTTTTTACAATATACTTATATATAAGCATTTAAGGCGCTCCCAAATCCCAAACTTAAGACTCTTCTATGTGTCGTTACTCACCCATCATTGCTTCGGCTTCATGCAACTAAGGAGGTAGTAGAAAGCTTACTGACTCATTAAAATGATACAAATAAAGTAACAAATTTATGACACATACTTCAAAGAAAAATGATGTGATTCCTTTTACATAGGAGCGAAGGCCTCTATTTATATATAAGCATATAAGTGATCCTATAGGCGCTCCCAAGCCCCAAACTTACTCTTCTATGTGTCATCACCCACCCGTCATCGCTTTGGCTTCATGCAACTAAGGAGGTTGTAGAAAGCTTATTGACTCATTAAAATGATACAAATAAAGTAACAAATTCATGGCATATACTTCAAAGAAAAATGATGTGATTACTTCAAAATAGGAGTGAAGGCGGCTTCTTTGGCATAAAAATAAGTAGAAAATTAAGTAGTCATCAGATATAGTCTACCATTATTAGATCAGATTGAAAATTATTAGATCATAGTATACAAATAGAAAATTAGTCATCAGATACAATCTGCCATGCTTGTCTTGTCTATAGGCTCAGAGAAAATGACAGAAGACCTTCAAGATGTTCTTAACTGGTCAGGTTCTTTTAGACATTGTTTTAAATCTTGGCTATCTCGTGAGATATCATGAAACAATGGTTTAAGATAAGCCTGTCTATAGTCCACATATAGTATAGTTGTCAAACCCGGATTTGAATCGTGAATTGAAATGGTTTTGTACCGAATCGCGAATCAAATCGTGAATCATAAAGATTTTGACACTTTTTCTAAATTACTTAGAAAAATATATCTACACACTTGAATGTTAAATATATCTTATGACCATGAAATATTTAGACTTGAATTAATAAAAATATTATTTTGAATGATGATCACATAGTTTAATAAGTAAGAAGTTAACAAAGGTTCCTATGTAAGATCACTATCTTACCTTTTCCCTTCTTTAAATATTTCTGATCAACAATTCTTAATAAAGACTATAAACAAAGACTCTCAATTTCCAAAATAATAATAATATAACAATATTGATATTTGGACAATAAGCATACATACTTTTCCAAATAACAATGACCAAATAATAAGAAATAATTATTTACGATCTTTTATTTTTAAAGTCCAAAATAGTTTAAAAGGTATAACTGACCTCACCCATGTAATATTCAACTATATTTAATTTAATAAAATAACAATAGATAATTCATAGTATAAATTGCTTTAATCTTAAACATCTTTAGAAGATATGTTATGGTTTTTTAAAAGAAAAAAAAAAATGAGAAAAAAGGTTAAAAACATATTGGGTCCAACTGAATCTAATTGGATCCTACTAAAAACTTTATGATCACTAAAATAATAACAAATCATCTATATATATTAATTATTTTGGTGCTAAACGCTATTAGAAATCGTATTATGTTATTTTCACAAAAAAGATGGAGGAAAAAAGAGTTCAAAATATGCCGGACACGATAATTTCAAGAATTGTATGAATCGTAAAAAGTGAAACGAATCATGAATTGATTGTGAATCATGCGATTCACTAAAAATTCACTTCCAAAATAGATTCATCCATAGTTTCGTATCGATTTTGCAAAAATTGCGAATCGAATCGCGAATTGTAAGATTTTGATAATAGATAATTAATGGCGGACTATATCAAGTAGCCATCAGATACAGTCCGCCATTCATGCTTGTCTATAGGCTTGGAGATAATGTTGGAAGACCTTCAAGATGTTCCTAATCGGTCAGGTTCTTTTGGGCATTGTTTTAAATCTTGGCTATCTCGTGAAATATCATGAAACAAAGGTTTAAGATAAGCTTAGCACCATCAGTATCCTAATATATTGACCAAAAAAATTGATCTCAAAAATAATGAATCAAACTGTTGAACACCCATAAAATAATGTTTCTTGCCAAGACAACATTGTTGTGTCAGACATGAGATCTTCCTAGGATATAAAAAAAGGCAACTATAAAATCGAGGGAGGGGAGAGTTGTTACATTTCTTATATTCTGGCCAAAATAGCATAACTCTGCTTGCATCTTGCTTAGTGTCAATCTTTCACATATACAATCTCAAACCTAGAAAAAAGACAGTTGTTGTGACAACAAACGTAAATCGTAGAGTCACACTTTATAAATATGAATTACAATAAATATTCAGTTGCGGGATTTATAGAGCCACTACAGAAATTAATTCCATGTAACCAGATCGAGAAAAAAGGGATCAAGTCTTGTTGAGTGTCCTTGATATATCCCACCAACAAAGCACCTCGAATAAATTGAATAATGTACAATGCAGAGATATATCAACTGTTATCTCATTTCTAGTTTTAAGCTTATAAATAATGTCGCCGCTTCTGGGTATGTTGTTAAAAAACGAAAAATAACTTTCCAATTTTACCACTTTGATCCTGCCACTACCACTGATATGTTAGTGCAATTTTAACAGTGAGAAAACTACATGCATTTAAGGTTAAGTCAGAGATCAAGACTCCTTAGCTCTTCATTCCTGGTACTTTTAGTCAGATTGCATAGCATCACTCTTGCCAAAATTGAAATTCACAAACACAATCAGAAGTTGAGAATTTAGTTTCTTCTTCTTATCATAGGTTAATTATATGTTTAATATATTAGTATTAGTCATTTCTACAAATAGGAAACAGTATAATCAAAACACAAGTAAAAAGCCCTAATTCTATTATACACATCCACCTACCATTCCGTTATTTTCTTCTTTAGTTATGACTAATTTTATTATTTCGTTACAACATTATTTTGAAATATTTGTTTATGACTTTTGTTTTTTTCAGTTATGACTCATAGTTATGCCTTACCATAGTCTTTCCCAGGAGAATTCTATTATTATACACAAAATATAGTCAATTAAACAGTCACCATCATATACATGAATATGCAGGTACAAAATTGGAGTTGCAGAAAATGTTAAGAGTCTACCTTCCCGGTATGCCCTTGCAAAGTCCTGCAACAAACTAGATCCGTCGGGCCGAAGCTAACTGGAGTCTTCCCTTGAGACCTCGAGTACCCCGACACTGCAAAAAAAAAAAACCATCAGATCTAAGCAAAACCTAACACAAAAAAGAACAACAACAACAACAACACAGAAAAGAGAATTGAACCATCAGTGTCGAGAAGATGAAGACGCTTCTGCTTCAAACGTTCTCTGAGATCATTCACGGTCTCCGTAGCAGCCATGTGGCGCTCTTTCAGCTCTGGAACGGACATCTTCCAAAGTTACTACAGCTAAAGGCCATTAAAGCTTGGTCATGGGCTTTTTTGAGCCCTGGACTCCATTCGCACACTGAATTTGAAACTAAGGAATGAAATTCAGCTTCTGTTCATATAAAATATAATCATCCAGAGACTGAAATTAGGGTTTCGGGGAGAAAGAAATAGACGAGAATTAGAACAGAGACGATAGATAGATAGATAGATACAGAAATAAAATATACACAGAGAGAGAGGGGTTCAGATTAAAAGGTGGCGTTTTGACTGACGCCGCCGGACCCACATGATCTGACGTGTCTCACTAACGATACAGTTGGTTAGGTGTTGGTCGGACACGCTGTTTTGTGGGTGGGTCCCAATAACATAGTTGACAACCAAGTCCTCCTGTTGCTTGCTAATGACCCGTCAAGGTCAAAAATATATGCATCAATTAATTTTATTATATTATTATAGATCTTATAATTATATAAATTATAAATATTTAAAATTTTTAAAATTGTGTGAGTGAATTTCCGATCACACTGTCCTTTTTAATAAATCAGTTGTAAAACACAGACAGAATAGATGGCACCCTGCTGTCCTGCACAGAAAGAGAAGGATCCGGCGGTTGTTCTTCCACCCGGGGATACTCCGACGATCAAGTCAGTATATCTCTCAAAGATAATCAAGTATTCAACTCACAAGCTTGAGTGTATAAAAACATACCTTAGACCCATGGGGGTGCCTCTCTTTTATAGCCAATACAATCCTAGTCCCAATAGAAGCCTAACTCCAATGGACCCAGGATTACTGCTAATCTAGAACTCCCAGTGGGATTAGGATAAAACCCTCTAAGAGTTTTATCTTTACCCAAACTGAAGTCTTCCCTCAATCTAGGACTCTTGTCCCTTATCCGCTTATCTCGGATTCCAATATCTTCGAAGATAACCTCGGCAACTCCGTGATTACCTCGGTGTAACTACCACAACACGCGGCACCTCGGCTGACACGTCAGCGTCACCTTGGCACGTGTTGGTACTCAGAAAATATATCCCCACAACTGCCCCTAGGTTCTATTACCTCGGCATTCTGAGGTGATGGAACCTATATTGAACCTCTTTCTCGTACGTCGGCTTAAGAACTTTCTAGCCGAGGTCGTTTCTTTTAGGCCGACATGTCTTCTTTTAAGAACAAGAATTCAAATGAACTCTTCCACGCTCATGAGCTGTCATGCATCACTTCTTAACTGCTTTACTTGCGCGTTTTACCCTTATTGGCCCGTGCTTGCGACGCGCCTGTAAGCCGTCTCTCCTCTGTCTGCGCCGTCTGACGTCTGCGTTACTCCAGGCGCAATAAATGCTTCTGTTTGCCGCCGTTTCAAGTTTTTGACAAAACTTTTCTATCTTTCTTTTTTTCTTCACTTTTGTATATCAATTTTCTCTTGTTTTCTCTCTCTCTAAACTCGTTCCTTTGAATCCGCCATTGTTCAAGCTCCAGGCTCTGCAACTGTTCTCTTTCTCCCACTCCAGTGAAAGCTTTTGAGATTCTGTTTTGTCGGCGACACTCATTCCGGCTTCAATTTTTCTGGTAAGCCACTTTTCTTTGTGTTTTCAACTCTGTTGTTTACCCTTTATTACTTGCTGCCTTTACTGCTTTGTTGAAACTTCCAACCTGTGAATCATTCATTTAAATGCATTTTACTCATGATTTTGCCCTTGCCCATGTCTTGAACATTCGCACTTTTTCACCACTTTGCCCCTGTTCTTGAGCCTCTATTTCTTGTTTTCTTTATGCTTTTGAGAGCCCCACCTCTGTTCTTGATTCTGAAACTTCGTCTTGTGTCTTGTTTTTCTGTGTTTTTCCCAGATTCAAGCCTTCAATCTTTGCTTTTATAGATTTAGGTTTGGGATTTGCATATAGAACCTACCAATTCCTTAGGAAAGAACCGAAACAATCCTTACCATTATATACCTAGGTTTAAGCCGAGGTCCCAGTAACCCTTTAAGAGCACCTTCTTTCTGTAGTCAAGTACCTTTACACCAAAATCATGGGTATGTGGAGACATAGGGTAAACACCCCAACAAAACTTGAATTTTTTAGGCAAGAGTTCTCTATTCCTGATGATGTTCACCTTAGGCTAGCTGGGGATGACGATTCCATCATGCCTACAGACAATACGATGCCTTTCCCTATTGTAGCTTTTGTTGAATGTGGACTCCGGCTTCCACTTGATCCCCTTTTCCGTGAAGTTCTCCACTACTACACGTTGAACCCTATGCAACTTACCATCAACTCCTATCAAGTGATTAACGGTATCATAGCCTTAGCTAGGCAGGAGAACGTTAGAATTACTCTTGCCAACATACAATACTGTTACACCATGTGTGCCCTTAACCTGAAGGAAAAAGGCTACGTCTATTACCTCAAGCCGAGGTCTACTGAATTCAAAATCGTAGCCGACCTCCCAGACTCCAACAAGGGGGCTGGAGATGACTACGTTATTGCTTCTGGAAATTGGGAGTTTGGCCCAAACGAAGATGTTCATCTTTACCCTCTTCCCCGAACAGTAAAAGAGGGCAAGGGTAAGAGCCCAGTATCAATCACTTAGTTGTTTCTTTTTAAGTCCTCAAAACGTTGCCTGTTTCTAACGTCTTGATCTCTTTGCAGATGTTCGTAAGCCACCAAAGAATTTTCGCCAATCTTACGTTCCCAGTAAGGATTTGAAAAAGCTCCTGGACTTGCCAGTTCATAAACGGAAAGCCCCTCTTCTACTCAACTTCATCCCTACATACAAATCAGTTTTGCCCGACGTCCCGAAAGCGAAGAAGAAGAGCTTATCTCCTCCCTCTGCTACTACTCTACAGACCGCATCAACATCTCGGGCTGACCAAGGGTCAACCTCTGATCCAGCCGATCAACCATCAACTTCAGCCCCATACTTAATCCCAATACCAGAAAGGAAACGTCGGCGAAGACTCGTCAAAATTGCCGAAATGGTTCGCCCAAAGCCTGTCGCCCAAGATCTCCTAGCCGACCTCCCAACCGACGTCGATGCTATTCCGACCCAATCTATGCCCCCACCAAAGCCAAAAAGAACCAAGAAGGCCCAGCCAAAGGCCAAAGCCACTGTGGCTGAGATTGAAGATACCCTGCCTATTGCACAATTGGCAGAGAGTAAGAGGACTGCTTCTACTTCTGCCAAAAGGTTTGCTGAGGCCCAACCTTCTAAGTCCGCAAAATCGAAGAAGCCGAGGTCGTCTTCAGCAACCCCATCGGAATCCAACAAACCAGATGTTCCCTGGGCCCCCCAAATTACTTTGGAAGACAGGCCAATAATGACTAGTGAGAGTGCCGATGACATAAATGTCGGCGTGGCCCTCAGCACTGCACTGCTTCTTCCTGGTGATTTGGAGCGAAATGCTGGATACAGTGAATATGAGAACTACGCGCTAATGCTCCAACACTCAGTTCAAGTAAGTGTTCCGGCTTGGTACTTGTTCTTTCTTTCTGTTTCATACTTAGAATATTTTCTAACATTTCTGTTTTCTTTCAGGCCATCCAGCACGCCCACTCCTTTTCAATGCAGTCATTCAAAAATCGAGAAAAGTTGGCCGAGATGAAGAGGGAGTTTGCTTCCCTTCAAAAGGCTAAGAAAAGCCTTCAACAAAAAATGAAGAAGCTGGAAGATCAAGTTGAGGCTGCTACTAAGGCCCAACAGATAGCTGAGGAAAAGGCTGAATCAGCTGAAGCTATAAGGAAGGTTGCTGAGGCTGAGAAGAGGGAAGCCGAGGAGAAAAAGACCCAGGCCGAAAAGGAGCTTCAGAAGGCCTTGGTAACTAAAGAGGCTGAAATAAAAGAGGCTGATAAGAAGGCTTATGCCCAGGGCGTGGCCGACGTGACTGAGGACTACAAGCTTCAAGTTAGGCAGGCATGCAACAGGGGTTTCTCCCTTGGCTGGATGTCCCTTGCAACAAAGCTTAATGTCCCAGATGACTCGCCCCTGCGCAAGGCTGACGCTATTCCTCTGTCATTCCCCCCTCTTCCTCCTCCAAGTCAAGCTGAAGAAGTGCCTGAGTCCGAATCCGAAGATGAGGACAAGAATGATGAAGAGGCTTTAGTAAGGAGGCCCAAAGATGCCAACGAGACCAAGTCTCTTCCTCAGGGTGATCAAGTCCTGGACTTAACCCAAGATGAGGAGATTGAGGAGGTGCCCAATGAAGCTGATCCAGGGCAGTTATCATCCGACCTTCTTCTAGTTGAAAGAAGTCTTGATAAAACACTTGCGGAGATCGACGCCGAGGTTGCGGCAGAGAAGGCTGCCGAGGTGGTTTTGCAAGAATCTATCGAGGTAGTTCTCTAAGAATCGGCCGATGTCCAGACCTAGATTGCACCTGAAACTGAAGAATCATAACTTTGATGTTCCCTCTTTTCTTCTTTTTTGTACCTTTTTGGTTTTCTGAACAATGTATGCTTCCTTTCGTGGCCGGTGTGCCTTTTTTTGTTGTTTCGAAACAATTTACTTTTAGTTAGGCCGTAGTGCCTTCTTTGTACAAAATTGTAACTATTTTTCTCTGAACGTTTTAGTCTTTAATTTCTCTTGATTGCTTCTGCATGGTTCTATACTTAGAATATTTGGCATGCCTTTCATACTTTGCCTCCTTTGTGCAATCTTCTCGGGGTTACGTACCTCGGGTATAGTAACTACAAGTTTTACTTCGGCAAGATTCTGACCTGCAAGCTTTTCATGAATTTCAACAAGTGTAAAACATATACTATTTAATGTTAACTTTGCAAATTTTTCTCAAGTGGCAATAAATGTTTAACAGTAAACTCAGTCTAACCTACTTGTAAATTGCTACAAATTTCAACAAGGACTTAACATATACAGTAAACTTTTCTCAAGTTATAACAAGTGTTAAACGGTGATCTACTTGTAAATTGCTACAAATTTCAACAAGGGTTTAAACAATATACTTAGCTTTTACCTCAACGGTAAATTGCTGCAAATTTCAACAGATAATCATATGTCGGCTTAATTTTAGCTTGTAAATTGGTACAAATTTCAACAAGTGTTAAGCAATGATCTTTGATTTTAACCACCCTGTAGATTGCTATAGGTCCGTAAGCAATAACATCGGCTTTGCCTCGACTTGTAAATTGCTACAAATTTCAACAAGTGAAGTTAAGGAACCATCTCTGCTTAACTTCAACTTGTAAATTGCTACAAATTTCAACAAGTGAAGCTAAGGAACCATCTCAGCTTAACTTTAACTTGTAAATTGCTACAAATTTCAACAAGTGAAGTTAAGGAACCATCTCAGCTTAACTTTAACTTGTAAATTGCTACAAATTTCAACAAGTGAAGTTAAAGAACCATCTCAGCTTAACTTTAACTTGTAAATTGCTACAAATTTCAACAAGTGAAGCTAAGGAACCAACTCCGCTTAACTTCAACTTGTAAATTGCTACAAATTTCAACAAGTGAAGATAAGGAACCATCTCGGCTTATCTTCAACTTGTAAATTGCTACAAATTTCAACAAGTGAAGATAAGGAACCAACTCGGCTTATCTTCAACTTGTAAATTGCTACAAATTTCAACAAGTGAAGATAAGGAACCAACTCGGCTTAACTTCAACTTGTAAATTGCTACAAATTTCAACAAGTGAAGTTAAGGAACCATCTCAGCTTAACTTCAACTTGTAAATTGCTACAAATTTCAACAAGTGAAGATAAGGAACCATCTCGGCTTATCTTCAACTTGTAAATTGCTACAAATTTCAACAAGTGAAGATAAGGAACCATCTCGGCTTATCTTCAACTTGTAAATTGCTACAAATTTCAACAAGTGAAGATAAGGAACCAACTCGGCTTAACTTCGACTTGTAAATTGCTACAAATTTCAACAAGTGTTAAGCGTTTTTGTCTCTTCTCTGCCCCCAATGTGAACCTGAGTTCCACTTGGGTTCTCATTATTCATGTCTCTCAGAAACAACATTATATGTCTTTAACAATCATATGTGTGTGAAGGATTTAAAAAAGATTTTATTGATAACATCGGCCAAAAATAATGCACATCTAATGATAGAAAAATTTCAAATTACAAGTGTTCCAAGGTCTTGGCAATGCTTTGCCCTCGTTATCTTCAAGCCGGTAAGCTCCATTGCCTAATACCGAAGTAATTCTGTAGGGTCCTTTCCAGTTTGGGCCAAGCTTGCCCTCTCTGGGATCCTTCTTGTTGCCGACGACTTTTCTCAGGACTAAGTCACCGACTTGAAAATCTCTTGGATTGACCTTCTTGTTATAAGCTCTGGCAAGCTGTTGCTGGTATACTGCAAGCTGGATTGCAGCCTTCTCTCTTCGTTATTCCAAAAGATCCAGATCTCGGGCTAAGAGTATGTCATTAGTCCCATTCTCAACTCCCTGGGTTCGGATCCCTGGGATGCCGACTTCCAGTGGAATTACTGCTTCTGTGCCATAAGCCATGGCAAAGGGGGATTCCCCTGTTGATCTTCTCGGCGTAGTCCGATATGCCCAAAGCACGTTGGGCAATTCGTCTACCCACTTTCCTTTTGCTGCCTGTAGCCTCTTCTTTATTCCATCCAAAATTACTTTGTTGGAGGCCTCTGCTTACCCATTGCTTTGGGGAAAACTTGGTGTTGAAAAGTAGTTCTTGATCTTGAATTTCGCGCAAAAGTTCTTGATGAGTTTGCTATCAAATTGCGTTCCGTTGTCGGCAACTATGGCTTTGGGAATGCCAAATCTGGTAATAATGTTTTTCCATATGAAATTCTTGACGTCCACATCTCGGATTTTGGCAAGAGGTTCTGCCTCTATCCACTTTGTGAAGTAATCTGTTGCTACCAACAAGTATTTTCTCTGCCCAGTTGCTTGGGGAAGTTGCCCAACAAGATCCATGCCCCACTAGGCAAACGGCCAGGGGCTGGATATTGGGTTCAGGTCGGCAGCTGGCTGATGAATCAAAGGTCCAAACCTTTGGCATTGTTCGCACTTCTTCACGTATGCTTCTGTATCTTTTTGCATGTAGGGCCACCAATACCCCTGGGTAATGGCCCTATGAGCTAATGATCTGCCCCCAGCATGGCTTCCGCAAATTCCTTCATGAATTTCATACAAGAAATCATCAACCTGCAAAGGATGTACACACCTTAAAAGGGTTCCAGTGAAGGACCTTCTGTAGAGATGTCCGTTTGCTGTTAGGATGAATCTTGCCGACTTTAATCTGACTTTGTGTGCCTCCTTGCGGTCTTCTGGCAGCTTTGCTTCTTTCAGGAATGCAACAATTGCATCCATCCAGCTTGGCCCCATGTCCACACACATTGCTTCCTGTTTTGCGTTCTGTGGTTCTATGCTTGGGCCCGACATATATTCGATCATGATAGTTCTTGTCTTTCTAGTCTGTATTGAACTTGCCAGGTTGGCCAACGCGTCGGCGTGGCTGTTATCATCTCGGCTTACTTGGAGAAGTCGGCAGTTCTGAAATAAGGCTGCCAATCTGATGACCTCTTTTGCGTATGCCGACATCCTCTCGTCTCTGGCTGCAAATTCCCCTGTTGACTGGTTAACAATAAGCTGAGAATCACAAAAAACTATTACCTCATCTGCTTCTGCTGCTGCTGCCAGTTTTAGTCCTGCAATTAATGCCTCGTATTCTGCTTCATTGTTTGAGGCCTTGAACCCCAAACGGATGGACTGTTCTATTATTTCTCCGTCTGGAGATATTAGCAGTACTCCTGCCCCCGCCCCTTGCCGGTTTGAACTTCCATCGACAAACAGTCTGAAGGAGTCTCTGATGTAAATGCTGCAGGGTCTGAGCTTTTCCTCCCTTTGTTCTTTTGTCTTTGGATGGATTTTTCCTTGCTTGCTTGGACATCGTTCATCATAGCTCAACGGAGCCCGATGTTCGATTGATTCTGGCGTGAACTCGGCCACGAAGTCGGCCAAAACTTGGCCCTTAATTGCTGTTCTCGGCCTGAACTCCAGGTCATACTGGCCCAGGGCCACTGTCCATCTTGCAATTCTTCCTGTTAAGTCTCCTTGTTGTAATACGGACTTCAGTGGGTGTTCTGTTAGTACCACAATCTTGTGTGCCTGAAAGTAATGGTTCAACTTTTTTGAGGCCATCACCAAGGCTAGCATTAATTTCTCGAGTGGTAGATACCTTGTTTCTGCGTCGGCCAAGGTTTTACTTACATAGTAAACAGCCTTTTGCTCCCCTTTTTCTTCTCGGATTAATACCGCACTTACTGCGTGTTCTGAAACAGCTAAGTACAAGAACAGCTCTTCCCCAGGTTCAGGTGTTGAGAGGACTGGAGCTGTAGTCAGATACTTTTTGAGGTCGGCCAACGCGGCCTCACATTCCTCTGTTCAAAGGAAATCCGTGGCTTTCTTCACTAGGTTGAAGAAAGGTTTACATTTGTCTGAGCTTCGGCTTATGAATCTGTTTAGGGCTGCGGCCCTTCCGGTAAGTTTCTGTACCTGTTTTGTCGATGTCGGGCTCTGTAAATCTAGGATGGCCTTGATCTAATCTGGGCTGGCCTCAATGCCCCTTCTTGTCACCAGGTACCCCAAGAATTTACCAGATCCGACTCCAAACGCGCACTTTGATGCGTTGAGTCGGAGCCGATATGTTTTGAGTATCTCAAATACCTCTTTTAGGTCGGCAAGATGGCCCTTAGGATCCTTGGTCTTTATGACCATATCATCGATGTAGACTTCTACAGTTTGGCCGATCAAGTGCTTGAACATTTTGGTTACCAGCCTTTGGTAGGTTGCTCCTGCGTTTTTCAGCCCAAAAGGCATCACCCTAGAACAGTACAGGCCTTTTGGGGTGATGAACGCTGTCTTCTCTTCATCTGAGGGGTACATGGCTATCTGGTGGTACCCCCTATAAGCATCCAGGAAGCTCATCCTTCCATGTCCAGACGTGGCATCCACCAACTGGTCAATTTTGGGCAGAGGGAAGCTGTTTTTGGGACAGGCTTTGTTCAGGCTTGTAAAATCTACGCATACCCTCCATTTGCCGTTTTTCTTCTTTACTACCACAGTGTTTGATAGCCATGTTGGATAATTGACTTCTCTGATGGCCCTGGCCTCTAGAAGTCTGTCTACTTCCTCCTCCACTGCTTCGACGTGTATCAACGTCGGTCTTCTGGCTCGTTGTATTACAGGTTTGGCCGACCTGTCAACGTTCAGTCTGTGGCATGTGACCTCGGGGTCAATGCTAGGCATTTCATAAGGTGTCCAGGCGAACACCTCTATGTTTGTTCTCAAAAAGGCTTCTAGCTCCTTTTCTTCTTCTTCGGCTAAGCCTGAGTCGAGAAGAAAAAAGCGCTCTTCATCGCCCTCCTGGACGAGGATTTTCTTTAGTGTTTCCTCACTCTTCTCGGTTGGCTTCTTGCCGACATCATCTAGGACCTCCATGTCCTCATCTTCAATCTCTGCCTTCCCTGGTTCCTGTATGTTGCAGGTTGTTTTCATTGCTGCCATGGAGCAATTTTTTGCCTGTAGCTGGTCTCCTCTGACTTCTTCAATTCCATGTTCTGTTGGGAACCGCAATAGTTGATGCAACGTTGAGGGAACTGCCCCCATTGCATGCAACCATGGCCTTCCCAAGATGATGTTGTATAGTGAAGGTGTGTCGATCACGATGAACTCTGTCCTGATCTTCTTAGTGCCGGCTTGTACTTCCAGGTTTGTAGCTCCCAGTGGCCATGTCGGCGTTCCATTGAAGCCGACCATCGGGCCGTTCGATTGCTCCATGTCATCTGAGTGAAGGCCCAGCTCCTTGTAATATCTAACATACATGATGTCACAAGAGCTTCCTTGATCTATCAGGATGCGTTTCACTTGGCACTCCCCGACCTGGAGGGATATTACCAAAGCATCGTTATGTGGGTGCTGGACCATTTCTAGGTCAGCTTCGGTGAAGGTTATCATCGGGCCTGGGTACTCTTCAGGCCGAGGTCTTTTCTGTCCGACCTGGTTCACGTGCTGCAGGTGTTTTACTCTTTGGGTTTCCTCCCGTATGTCGTTTTCGTTTACCTTGGAGTGAATTACGTTGACCACCCTAGGTCCCCCTCCCTGTGGTTGCTGTGCTGGGGGAGGCGGGGCTGCTGGTGCTTGAGGCAACCTTGCCTGCTCCTCTCTGGTCCTTGCTTCGTCGATAAGATCCCTCAGATGACCTTGTCTTACTAAGTCCTCTAAGAATGCTTTTAGGGCTCTGCAGCCCTGAGTTGGGTGCCCTTCTTCATTGTGGTAAGCACAACGCCTACCAACGTTCCTGCCCATGTATTCCCCTGGGGCCTTTGTTGGTGCTCTGAAATAGGGTTGATTTCGGATTTAATCCAGGACTTTGTGGACCGGGATTCGGAACACAGTCGTCACTGCCTGTTTGCCCCTCAATTCTGTCTCTGCTTTGCTGAATCTGTTGTTACTTCGGCCTCGCTTCGGCGAGCCGTTCCCTTTTTCCTGTTTTACCTCCTTATTCCCCGATGTATCCTCTTCGGCTCTGGCATACTTCTCGATTCTTGCCATGAGCTCCTCCATGCTCTTCGGTAATGTCTTCGTCAAAGATTTCCGCAGTGAACAATCATCTTTCAGGCCGTTCTTGAAGGACACGACCGCCACTTCTTGGTTGCATTCGGGTATTCGATTGAACACCTCGTAGTATCTTTTTGCATAGGCCCTAAGGCCTTCATCCTTGCTGATCTTTAGAGCCATTAATGCGTCCACCCTTAATGGCTGCAACTTGTTTGTCACGAACCTGGCCACAAACATCTCGGCTAGGCCTTCCCAAGACTTCACGCTTCTTTTTGGCAATTTGTGGAACCAATCTGATGCAATCTCCCCAAAAGACGAGGGGAACACTTTGCAAAGCAACGGCTCGTTTCCACTGTATAAAGCCATTGAGTTCAGAAATAGTCCGACGTGGAAGTTAGGGTCTGACTTACCATCGTATATTTGAAACCTCGGCATGCTGAATCTCTTTGGTGCCTCAAATTTGTCTAGCTCTACCGAGAATGGTGTCCTCGGTTTGACGGGTGAAGTAACCTCGGCTTCGGCATTCTGTTCCTTCCTCTTGAGGTAATTTCTCAAGTCTTCTTTACTCCTTCCCGGAGCTCGGCTATCTTTCGACTTTAGTCTCTTCGGCACGCTACTTTCGGCCTCGAGGTGGGCCCGTTTTGATTTTTCTCCATGGGTTGTGTCAAAGCAGAGCGCCTGTCCTTGGATGTGCCGATGTTCTCTGGGCTCTGGGTCCTTCGTGTGATACGTTCTTTGGGACTTCTCTTGTCTCGGCTCCTCTCGTGCGATTTCCCTGGAAGGTGGGTGAGAGTGCCTTCCGCTCCTGGTGTGCCGAGGTGCTAAAGGGATCTGTTCCCCCTTCTGGGTGTTGGCTACTGGGACTGGTGTGTCATGCAGTGGGAAGGGTGGCTGCATGACATTGTTTTGCATCATGAAGTTGACGACCGACTGTAGGTCTGCCAACTTGTCTGCTAGTTCTTTCACTTCCTCATCCCTCCGTAGGCACCTATCCCTCCATACCTGGAGGTTATCTTCGTTGTAGTATCTGTCCTGGTCTGGCTTCTTTGAAGTGTCACCCTCCTGGCCGACGCTTTTTCCTCCGAGCCCCTGGTCGCGGGCTTCTTTGTTGTGGTTGTCTCCTTCAATGTCAAGGTCGATAGGCCTGCCGCTCCCAGTGGGAGCGTCGTCCCCAACCTTTTCTTTCTGTGTGTTATTGGCCATCTATTCGTCTTTCTTTCCCACAGACGGCGCCAAATTGTGTGAGTGAATTTCCGATCACACTGCCCTTTTTAGTAAATCAGCTGTAGAACACAGGCAGAATAGATGGCACCACGCTGTCCTGCACAGAAAGAGAAGGCTCCGGCGGTGGTTCTTCCACCCGGGGGTACTCCGACGATCAAGTCAGTATATCTCTCAAAGATAATCAAGTATTCAACTCACAAGCTTGAGTGTATAAAAACATACCTTAGACCCATGGGGGTGCCTCTCTTTTATAGCCAATACAATCCTAGTCCCAATAGGAGCCTAACTCCAATGGACCCAGGATTACTGCTAATCTAGAACTCCCAGTGGGATTAGGATAAAACCCTCTAAGAGTTTTATCTTTACCCAAACTGAAGTCTTCCCTCAATCTAGGACTCTTGTCCCTTATCCGCTTATCTCGGATTCCAATATCTTCGGAGATAACCTCGGCAACTCCGTGATTACCTCGGCGTAACTACCACAACACGCGGCACCTCGGCTGACACGTCGGCGTCACCTTGGCACGTGTTGGTACTCAGAAAATATATCCCCACAAAAATTATGTCACATCATTTAATACACCAATTAATACATATAATATTATTTTAAAAATATATTATTTACCCCCCCAAAAAAGGTCAAAAATATAAATAATTGGGTGGTTCTGAAACTTTTTTTTTTTTTTTTTTTTGTGTGGATAAATTATATTAAGGGTCAGGGTTGTTTCTAATTTACTTTATAAATTAAACGATATTGTCAAGTTTATGGAGCTAATCACATTGATAATTAGAATAATTTAATATGTAGAACTCGTTACATTGATTAGATATCGATGACTACTTGATCGGATTAGATTTTTGTCAATAATTTATTTTGAAAATTATATTTACTATTGACAGAAATTTAATCTGATCAATGTAACTTTTTACAAGGATAAAGTATTCAACGAATTTTACACATTGAACGGCTCGAATCATCGAAACAAGACCCATAGTGGGCCCCCACTGTGACGACCATCTCCTTAATTAAACAAATTAATTATATTGATTATATACTTATTGTTAATTATGTGATTATGTGTAATGAAGCATTATTGATTTGCCATGTGATTATTTGAATTGTGTTATTGTGGACAGATAGGTTAAAGTGAAAAATTAAACCTATCTGATTCATTAATTTTAACAAATTAGAAGTAGGAAATTGGATAGGAATTAGAGCCTAATCACCTTAGTATAATTTAATTTAGTGTAATTAAAATTATAAGATGATGAGATTAATTTAATTTGAGTTAATTAAATACAATTTAAACTAGGAAATGAATTAATATTAAATTAGAGTAATTCTATTCATCTATCTACTAGGAAACAAAAGGAAGTAATGGATTTTGGTGAATTCTAAAAAGATACATGTAGAGAGAGAGAGAGAGAGAGAGAGAGAGAGAGAGAGGGGGGGAAAGAGAGAGTTCTAGAGAGTTGAGTTCAAGAAGAAAGAAAAAGTAGGAGCTTGAGCTATATTTCAACAAATCATCAAATTAAGGTAAATTTCATCTCAAAATTCATGAAATTGAAATGATACGCTTCTAATTCCTTAGCATCTAAGTTCAAATCGGAAGGATTTATGAGTAATTAGAAGTTCTTTCAGAAGAAATAAAGTTGAGAAAATTAAAGGAGATGGTGTAATATATTCACATGCATGGCATAATTATTGAACAATCATGATCATACATTCAATTTATTACATATATTTTCAAACTAAAGAGAAACTCCATGGGAGTGGAGGGTTTGGGTTTAAACTTTGCAAGTTTCATGATTATACGTTTCAATATTTGAAGTGAAATTAGAGTTGAGAATATTTGATCATATAAATGAAAGATTGGATGAGTTGAATCTTAAAACTTAACATGCATGGCATGGTTTTCATGAAAATTGTTTTCACACACATAAATTCATGTATAGTTTTTCAAATTAGGAGGAATGTCATGGGATTTGAAGATTTAAAACCTAACCTTGTATGTTTACGTGTGTACATTAATGATTTATGTATTGAGTTGTTGTACTTGAATTTGTTTGTTTAGGTCAGACGCTACATCCTTAATGCATTTTAGCACATGTTTCAAGGAGCCCACTATGAGTAATGATGTTGTAAAGGTATGTTCAATTGTACTTATTTTCTAATCGATTAAATGTGCTATTTTCTGAAATGATATTGTTTACTGAATGAATGATTGTCCTATTTTGTAAACTGTACTCGTGGCATCCATAACAACTGTTACTATTACTGTTACTGTTATAGATCTCTGTTAGTTTCAATCTTTAGAACTACTGTTACTGTATTGATAGCCATCAACTAGGGGTGCAACTCGGGTGGGTTCGATAGGGTTGGGAGGTTGTCCAAGCCCAGCCCAAGTTATGCTAAGATCTGCCCAAGCCCGAAGTGTAACCCGAGGTTGCCTACCCAAGCCCGACCCAAGTTAAACTCGAGTTGCCCGAATTGTAAGTCAATTTTAGTTGTTTTTTTTTTTTTTTTTTTTTTTTCTAGCTACATTATTAAATTATTAAACTTTGATTCTATTTACATTTATTATATAGAAAATCATTGATACCATCAAAACAAATAATTTATATAATGTAAGAGAGATGCCACTATAGTAGTTTTTACAATTTATGAGTGAAAATAAAAAAAAAAAAAGATTTTATGCTATTTGTATAAATAATATATATATTCAATATGATTTAATAATCTAAATTATTTTAATATCATGTAATGGCTAATAATTTATATATGTATAATTCGGGCTTCAGGTTGCTTGAGTTATTTGATATCTTTGTCCAAGCCCGCCTAAATTTAATTCGGGCTTCTGAATATTTGCCCAAGCCCGTACCAAATTTGAAAATATTTTGTCCAAGCCCTAAAAAAAAATAGGGTTGGGTTCGGGTTGCTCGGGTTGAGCCTGCACAAGTTGCACCCCTACCATCAATTGACTATTTGGTCTTTAAGACCTACTGTACTGTTCAGCTATGGGATGTACTACGTATTATTACAATGCTTTCATATAACACTGAAATATATGAATACTGCTTATTGAACTGATTCATTACTGAAATCGACTGTTTGGAATTGTTATAAGGACATCATTCATAACCCTTTATACATTTATTATTCACTGGGCTTTAGCTCACTGTTTATTATATGTGTGTAAGTGATCAAGCACTGAATCAATCATAGCAGTATCAACCTGAACCCTATTTTTGTCAAGCCAACTATTGTGCCTCACTGCGAGGTTCCGAACCAACACATGCCAAGGCTTATTGGGTGGTTCAGATTCACCTCTTTGATATTGGTCAAGTGGAAAGAATGTTTGTATAACTTTTGTTAGCATTGTTTTTGATAATGGGATTTAATTCCCTAACTTTTGCTTTTGTTTTGTATATAAGTGTGCTTTGGACTTAAGTATTTGTGTAATGTTAGTATATGAAAGTTGTTTTGTACATTTAAGTCCTCATAGCTCATTGAACATTATTTTCTATCATTGATTGGCTTTCGCCATCCTTATTGTTGTGTTCTTGTCGTTATTGTTAAGCAGGTCTTTGGTAATTACGGATTACTGGCCAGGTACAGCACTAAACTTATAAGGGCGGGTTTGGATCGTGACACGCACAAGCCCAACAACACGCTCTAGTCTGATCTCGGACTGGAGAGAAGCCAGACTCTTATATTAAACCCCCTCAACTAAGTCCTTTTGCACTTTACTTCCTCAAAGTTTAAGACTCAACACTTAAACCTTTAATTATTTGAAGAGAAATGCTACATCCTCCTATTTTATTACCCTTAATTGCACCTCTAATGAGGTGGTAAACAATATTAACCAATCAACTTTTTTCAAATGCTTTTCTTTCATTTCAATATTATTTGTCACCTCATTAGATGTGTAATTTGAGGTAATAAAATAGGAGGATATAACGAGACTCTTATTTGAATCACAAAAATAGTTGACTACGTTAATAATCCTTGTTTAAGCTTTTACCTTTCATTTAAATGCATTAGATTATTGGGTTTGGGCCAACTTTGAAATGACTAATACAAGTTTGATCTATGATGTTATTATTGCCAATAACTAGAACATAACACAAAGTAAAAGGTTTATATTTGTATCATTACAAAGAGCAAGCAAAGGGCAACTCCTTCAGCTTTCATCCACAGTGGTATCATTGCCACCACTACTTTCACTTTGACTAATAGGGGCCATTGATTTATCATAAGAAATCAATTTATCAAACCTAAGAAGTTGATTCACTAGCAATCAGTACCCCACAATTCCTCACATCGTCGTCAACTATTGGTCAATCGAAACTCTTTATTACCGAATCTATTTTTCTCATACTACGAAATTAACAAGAGTTTCCCATTCCACATATCACCTTCTCTCCAATCACCTTTACAGCTTAAGCAGCGCCAAGTTTGTCTCCTTTTGTTTAATCTCTCTCTATCAAAAGTGGACTGGATTTTTTAGGTGTAGAGATACATAGTCAGCCGCTGGTAGTGACTAGTGGTGATGGTTGATACCGGCGACAAGTAGAGCTCTACTTTGATGAGAGAAAAAAGGTCAATGATGAGTTTATAGGTTTGGTATTGAGATATAGATGTAAATTGAAAAATATATAGAGATACACACAAAGCAAATGTAAGGCCATGCTTGGTTAACATTAGGAGCAAAAAGGATATTTTTGTCCTAAAATCTCATTTGTTAGGTCATGTGCTGCTCACTTGATTTGTTTCTATTCAAAATCTTAACCTAAGAGCAAAATGGGTTTAATGTCATAAAATGGTAACATAAGGGAGTTAAGTTGAGTTTTAAACTCTAGGGAGGCAAAGTGTAAAAGAGCATTAGTTGAGGGGGTTTAATGTAAGTTATTTATTTATTTATTTGGGAGAAGGGGGGGGGGGGGGAGTTAAACATTAGTAAGAGAACCGAGAATAACAAACTGTATCAATTTCTTATCCATAGGAGTTAAACCTACAATTTCACATTACAAAATATTACTCGCAATCACTTGAGAATAGGCCGTTGTTGTGAAAAAAATTTGCTCACAATTAAGAATATATTATTTTTGTTTTGTTTTTAATAAAAAAAATAATTTCACAAAACTTGTACACTGATGTGGTGGTAATATTTTTGTATTAAATATTTTTTTAATAAATATTTCTTTTGTTTCAAATTGTTTGTTCATTTTCCACATTGGTGTCCTTTAATAAAGTCAATAAATAATGAATTTTTTAAAAGAATTAATAAATCTTTATTAGCTTTTGCAAGCAAAGTCTTTAAAATCGTTAAAAAAGTAAACTAAAAAATATAGAATTTTTTTTTGAAATCCCTGAAATAGTGATACAAATAATTAGGATAGAGAGTACTTTATTTTAAAATAACAAATCTCAATAGAGTCGCGTTTGTACGTCCTGATTTTTCTAAAATTAATTAGGCGGAAGCTAAGTAACCTAAATGTGAGGTTTTTTTTAAAGAAATCCCATTCTCATTCAATTAATTATCAAAATTATTTTTTATTAAATATTTTCTTTACTCTTCACAAATTAATACAAGAAATACCATTGATAAAAGCCATTAACCCCACTCTCCGTGTATTATGTTGAATATAATATATTCTTTTACAAACAGAATTTCCTAAAGGCTTACAATAAATACGAGGGCATTGCCCTTTACAAAGTACAGTACTCAACCAAAGAAACAAATAAAATGCACTGCGGCTCATCACCACTTTGTAACAATGTCAAGGTAAACCTGCCGTTTGATTCTCAAGTCCGAAAACATTCCCTGTACACGTGTACATGTAGGGAGTGAGCAAACCGCTAGCTCACAAAATAATCTCATATTATAACGTTAAAAGATATGCGGGAACAGTGATACAATGTTACCATATATATATGCAAAATTATATTATGCCATAACCTTATGATTTTATTACCTAATCCTTTAAATCCAATTTATTTAATTAATCACAACTAGTTAACTTAAATAAATAAAAATGCTTCAATAACAACATGACATCCTTGTCAATCTATTCAATTATTTCATTGACAGTTAAATCAAATAGTTAAACAATTCATAATGGCATCCAACAAAGTATCAAATACATTTTATGCAGTCTTATTTTTTGAATTTTTTAAATAAAAAAATTATTTTTTTTTTCAATAATTATTTTTTTGAATTAAATTTTAAAAATAGTTTGGTTATGAGTTTTGAATAGAATTTTCAATAGAATTTTGAGTTGTATGTTTAGTTATGAGTTATAAGTTTTTGAATTAAGTTTTGAAAATTCTTTTCAAAACTCATAACCAAACAACTTTTCTTATTTCAAAACTCATTTTAAAACTCATAACCAAATAAATTTTAGCGGTGTTTGGTGGAGCTTTGGAAACGTGATACCACACCTTGGTTTGAGTGCTGTGTTTCGTTAGAATTTTCAAAAATTGATTCCACATCCACTTTTGAAAACATGTCTACCCGGTCATCCTCCTGGACGTCCCCCCAGACATCCAACCAGTAGTCCAGCCGGTTGACTGGAATAGTGTAAATATTTTCAGAATTTTTTAAAATTTTTTATGAGTTTTGAATATAATTTTGAGTTATGCGTATGGTTATGAGTTGTAAGTTTTTTAATCAAATAATTTTTCTAATTTCATATGTCACATCAAAAATTCAAACTAAATTCAAAAGTATTTTCAAAACTCATAACCAAACAAATTTTCTCTTTTCAAATCATAGTTTCAAAACTCACAAACTCAAAATACAACTCTGTACTCAAATCATAATTCTAAAATTCTTAATCTTTCCAAATCATGATTCAACAACTCACAAATTCAAAATACAATTCCATTCTCAAATCATGATTCTAAAACTAAACCAAACGCAACCTAAGAGTTTTCAAAATGTGTTTAAGTTTGACTTGTTTAGCTTTTGAACCAATTTCAAACATCGAGTCGATTACATATCGAGCTCGAATAGCTTGATTTTTTTATAGTATATATAATCAAGTCAAGTCCAGTAATAAATTATTCAAATTTTGCTTTAAAATTTTATGAGTTTTAAAAATATATTCAATTTTAATTTATTTACAAAATGAACCGATGTCAAATAAATTTTTAACGAGCTAAACACTCCGTATGCTATTCTAATACAAAATTGCGTAAGTCTTTATGAACTTATATAAATGACCTTACAAAAATACGTAAGTTAAATACAAATTTGCATAAGTTTGTAAAAATTTATGTAATTTTGTAAATTTATATTCAGTTTACATAATTTTGTACTAGAATTACATACGGTGTGGTTACACACCAACAAATTTTCTAGTTTAATAGTTTTACGCATGATATAATTCCAATTATAAGAAAATTTAGAGTGCATTTATGAATGAATAAAATAGTGTGATTAGAAACAACAATTTTCTATAAGTAACTAAAATTATACATGCCATTGGATATGTTTCTATTCAACTTACTATTTTAATATATAGGGAAATTCTATGATATATATCCTAAAGTATCTTTGGTTACGAATTTTGTAACTTTTTGTTATGACCTACTCTGGTGTTCGTTTTAACTCATTGCAATGTTAGTTATGACAATATTTTTTGTGTTTTGTTGTCTTTATTAGATTTTTTTTTTATTATATTTTAGTCATTTTTTAGATGCATCTAAAAACATAAAATATTTTTGAAAAATATATTGAATTTTTGTATTTTTTATATTTAGTACTTTTTTTAAAAAAAATTCACAAATATCTTACTTTTTAAGTGTATCTAGACTAAATGAATTTAAAAAGTAGTAAAAAAATTGCTCAAAATATTTTTAAAATTCATCAAAAATAAGCAACACGAAAAATAAAAAACTCAAAAAATATTTTTAAAAACTATTTATCAAACAAAGTAAAAATTCAATATCACAGTGATACTATGTCACCATTGACACATGTAGAGGGTGAACCAACAACAAACTTATATGTAAAGGGTGAACCCAACTCTCAGAATATAACATATACTAATATATGAGAGGTAAATGACAAAATGTTATTGGATAATGATACCAATGATATAATATCTGTAGCAATCTAGAATTTTTTCTTCCGCTCGAGCGGGGGAGTTGACGCTCGAGCGGACTTGTGAGGCTTCCAATATTTTTGCAGTCTGTTCGAAATTCTGAGAGTTGTGAATTCCCGCTCGAGCGTAGGAGTGGTCGCTCGAGCGGCCGGCTTTGTTGGTTTGCGCGCTCGAGCGCGAGATTGGGCACTCGAGCGATCTGCCTGGTTGAATTTGAATTTCTGAGGCTAGTGGGATTGTTTTTGACCTTTTATTATTATGTTTGGAGCCTCCATATTTTATTTTGGGTCATTGATTGAAGTGGTAACATGATAGTAAAGTAAGATTGGACCAAAAATTTTAATTCGAATAATCTTTCTACGAACAGGCGTCACTCTTTTGCCATTTTCTTTTTCCACACTTTGAATTTGGGTATGAGGCTAGAACCATTGGAAAGATTATTTTTGGGGCTTCGATTTGGACACAACAACGACCTAAAACGGAGTTCGGATGGGAAAATTATACCTGTTCGAAGTTTCGAAATCTGTGCTGGAAGTAGGTACGCTCGAGCGGGAAAAGGGACGCTCGAGTGGACTGCGCAAGTTCAGCAGCTTAAAAACGTGATTTTTAGATCATTTCTTACATTTTCTTTTCCACTCTTCTTTCCTCTTATTCTAGGTCCGAAAACCTAGCCCTAAAAACCTTGATTTCCTCCACTTTTATCAATAAATCCACCATGGATCTTGCATCAAGGATGGAGAACAAAAGAAGATCAACATTTTCAACCGATTGAAGCTTGGATTTGTGACGGATTCTCATCAAAGCTTCGCTCCTTTGCTTGATTCTTGAGGTAAGGGTTCTTGTTCTTCCTCAATACTTCCATAAATAGATAGATTTGTGGTATTTTGATTATATATATACAAAACCTACATTTTTGGGCATGTAGAGTATATTATGAGAATTGGGGGTTTAGGGTTTGAGATGTTGGGAGTTCAATTGATGGGTTAAAATGGTGGATTATGAACCCTAGGTGTATAATCAATGGGAAAGTTGGAATAAAAAGTAATGGGTTAAGAAATTTGAATTTTTTCTTGAAATTTCTAGGTTTTCTAGAAACCCTAGGTTGATTCATGATGATAATCAATGATTTGGCCCAAATTGAAAGTAGAATCATGAAATTGGTAGGTTGAATTATATATGTACAAGTTTAATTGGAATTTGGTTATATTTGAAAATTATGTTTAAAATTTGCGAATGAGCTTTGTTATGAGCATTGTAAATCATGTTATAATGAGAAAGGAAATTGGGAGAAATGATTTATTAATGATGTAGATGACATAAACTCGGTTATGGAATGTTGAAATGGGATTGAAGAATTTACCTTGAACTATGTTGAATTATATCTAGTGGTGTTGAATTGAATCATGTTGAATAGTGTTGATTATGTTGAGTTGTGTTGACTATGTTGAGTTGTGTTGAATTAAGTGGAGTTGTGTTGGATTGTATTGATTTTGGGTTGATATAAATAAAGGAAGTTTTACCCTAATTGGATCAAATTGTTATTTTGTATAAATAATTGAAATTGTCATTGTAAACATGAAATCGGAGGATTATTAATGATGATGGTAGAGTTTGATATGTATTATCACTCCCATATGTATCGGTTTAGATGTATTTGTTTTGGACTATCAGTGGAGGACAGCTGTGATTGGTGTAGAAATTGCATGTTGACTAGGCAAACCGGACTATTTTTAAATCACGCATATCATGAAGAATGCAATGGATTTTGAGGATTTAAACTGTATGTTTTGGAAAGAGATTTTGGAAATTCTTGTGTTATGTTTTAAGTGCACTTGTTTCATTTTGAAAATCATATTTTGGATCACATGTATTATGTTAGTTGAAAAGAGTAAATAATATGATAAGTCTAAGAAATGGTTGTCATTGAATATGACTGTGTGTTTTAATACATTGTATATGTATGATTGTTTTTGAGGAGAAAGGGGATGTACTCCATGTGTGATTGTGTGATTAAATACATTGTATATGTATGTTTGTTTAAGAGGAGAAAGGGAATAGACTCCATTGTTTGGGAGGAGAAATGGGATAGATTCCACTGTTTGGGAGGAGAAATGGATGGACTCCATTATAACTAAGTTGGCCGGAGTATCCTGGGTGAAAGTCCCGAAATTTATACATGGGTGTCGATCCCGCAGACGAAATTTTCGTAAAATGGCAGTTTAAAATGTTTATGTATATTTTGTATGATTGGGAAAACCACTGAGTTGTAGTCTCAGTTTGGTTGTTGTGAAATAATGAAATTTACTCATGAATTGAGAAGAATAAACGAATTGAAAATGAACTGAAGGAAAATGGATTAAGGATTGAAATTGGCATTATGTGGATAATTGGATTAAGGGCTAGTGATGATGAATTCAATGGATTGCTTGTGACAAAAAGGAAGACTATGAGCTTTGTTTTGTAAGTAATTGGGAAATTGAATTAAAAAGGGTTTGTGATTCTTGTGTTATGTTTGAACTCTAATTCTTTGGATTTTGATGTTATGGAGTATGGTAATTAGAAATGGAAATTAAATGTGTAATGTTAGAATGGAAACGAAATGTGGAATATTAAAATAGAAACAAAATGAGGAATAATTTGGAATCGGGTTAATGAATTTAAGATGATGTTTTTCCTTAAGTGTACTTGTTTTCAAAGAAAATTTATAGCTTCTTAATGATGAGAGACTACATTTATGGTAAGGAGTTTTCTTAAAAGGTTCAAGTGAAATTTTAAGAAAAGATACTTTTTGGTATAATATTTTGAGCTTACAAAATGCCATCTTACTATATGATATCACTCTGCATGCATGATCATTTCTATCTATGTGGTTGCTATTGTTGTAGACCTATGAGATTCCTACTGGGCATTAGTGCTCACCCCTCGTTGTTTTATTCTTTTTCAGGAAGAGAATTTCGGATTCATTAGTTGAAGAGTATGGATTCTATGTACCTTATGTGTATAATTTTAGCAAAGATGTTAAAGGAATGAAAAATCTATCTTGTGGTTTGTAATTATTTATTTGTAACTTCGCGGCAGAAGCTTGGCATGTATTATTACATTGTTGTTTTCAAAGAGAGAGAGAACATGTATTATTATGTTTCTATCACCCAAGGGTAACAGATATTTAAAAAAAAAAAATGGACCTAATTTAAAGGCTTTGATAATGTTTTCAATTAATTAAAATGTTGGGGCGCGACAATATCACCCTTATTAAACATTCTTCCTTATTTGATAGGGTCCTTTAATTTTTTAAAATAACCTAATTATATAAATAAAATATTGACAATACAATTATTTTTTAATTGTTTTTTTTTAAGTTTTGCTTGATTGATGGGGGGATGGAACCCCATCAACACGGAGATAGCGTCGCTCCTGTAAGTAGGGTTGCACACGAGTCGATTTGAGTCGGGTTAGAGCTCTATCCACTACCGAACCGAAAGAGTTCGAACAAGTGAAAAATTAACCGCTGCCGAGCAGATTGATTGTTGAAACCATCTATTGATGATTTTCAGTTTAATAGTCGGGTTCGGATCAGGAGAACGGGCTGTGCTTCCAATTCTGCACCTTCATGAATTATTATTATTTTTAGTCCATTTACATTCAAACAACCCATTTTTATGTATTTAGTTCTATTTTGTTTTGGAAAAATGGCCCAAACAGCCCATTTTATAATAAAAAAAGTAGTCATTTAGCCCATTAAAAAAAAATTATAATGTTCTTATTTAAAATCAGCTCAAATAACCCATTACAAATAAAATGAATAACCTGTAGAATCAGTCCAAACACAAACACCCCAGAACAACAAAACTTCTATTTTCCATCTCCAAAACTTCAAAGTACAAAGGATTTCATCAATAGCCCTTGAATCGAAGAAGGATGTCATGGGTGATTTGTAATATAGAGGTTTTAGACTTTGAAATCAAAGACTTTTGAGTTCAGATTTATGGGTGAGACCATTAGAGAATCCATGGATGCATAGAGAAATGATTTATGATAGAGAGAGATGAGAACTTGTGAGACCATGGAAATAATGAAGCCATCAGATAAGAGGGTACTGCAGGCAAGAGAAAGATGAGGTGACAATTATGAGATTTTATTCATAAAGAGATGGATACACAAAGTTATCCCTCAGGCAATACCACCGGTAATACCACACCAAATCCCATCGATCAACGAGTCTCACTGAACCAAGGAAAGTCTTCTGAAGAAGAAGACTATTTGATCAAAAGCACCAGGAAAATCAAAAGCTCAGACTTAGCTGAGGAAACTAACATGGACAACATAGTTGATATGGATACGAAGATAGCACGAGAAGATATTGGGGAACAGCAACTCCTAGCGTTGGGTCTTCCTCCTTCCAAATCTTTCAAAGAAGCTCTGGCTACTACTAGAAATTGCTCTTATGCGTTCGACAGTAGAGTTGAAATCCTCTCGTCAGATAAGGAAGATGATGATGTTCAAGAGGGTCATTCTAAGATCCAAGGCATCTACCCTGAACACCGAGTACTTCCCACAATCTCGCTACCTAAGAAGCTTCTGGCAAAGATCAGGAAACCATGGGAAAATGCACTAATTGTTAGCCTGTTGGGGAAATATATTGGTTACAACATGCTCTGCTCCAGAGTCAAATCAATCTGGGGTCTTCAGGGAGAATTTAATGCTATTGACCTAGGGAGTAACTATTTCCTCTTTAAATTCTCTGAACAGGCAGATTGTACTAAAGTCTTCATGGAGGGTCCATGGGTCATTATGGACCACTATCTGACTGTGAGAAGGTGGGAACCAAACTTTAAACCATCGGAAGCTTTTGAAACCAAAATTGCAGTTTGGGTTTGGTTTCTCGAGCTTCCGATTGAATACTACCAAGAAAAAGTCCTATTTGCGATTGCCAAAGCTATTGGCAAACCACTCAAAATCGATTGAACCACGGTTATGGCTACAAGAGGAAAGTTTGCTCGCATCTGTATAGAAATGGATCTTAGTCAACCTCTGAAACCAAAATTCATATTGGAAAGCAAGCTTTACAATATTGAATTTGAGTCCCTTCATTCATTCTGCTTCCTCTGTGGACGCATTGACCATAGAAAGGAAGCTTGTAGATTCAAGACCCCAGGTGCTCTATCGGCGGAGGAAAATTTAGCCGTTTCCGACAACGAAACTTATGACAACCAAATAGTGCAGGATAACGGTCACCTGCAACAAGAAAAGGATGAAGATGAAGCCTTTGGCCCATGGATGCTTATGACTAAACGTTATAGGAAAACAGCCCAACCCTAGGGGGTTCAAGATCCATCTGGCCCAACTGTCAACCCCAATTCATTTAGATATTTGGAAGGGGACCAGAATAGTCAAGTTAATAATCACAGGGGAAAGAAGACCAACAAAATCGGTGTGGATAAGGCGCATGGTGAGCCTAGTGTCCCAATAGGCCCAACTCAAGCTAAGGACTCTAAAGGTAAAGCCAAATTAGGGATGAACCTTACCAGAGCTAAGGACTCAGATACATCTGTGAGGAATCAAACTGTTTGGAAGAAAATTGGGGAGAGCTCAACGTCACACACCAAAGATTTCCCACCAGAGAATCCACTCTGTGAACAAGCTAAAGTGAGTAATCTATCCAGTGAAAATCAATTGCATCAAATTTCTTCTGACATGATCTATACGTTGGAGAACACCCCAGGTCAAAACAACTCAACCATGGTTAAAGTTAACTCACCCCTTGTAGCCGCCAGCGTACCAGAACCTCCTTCAACTCTCAAGGCAGTAAAACCATTGGAACAAGATAAAGAACCACTAAACCTAGGAGAAACTAACAATGGAAGGGGAAGACAGCAAGAAAGTAAAGGAACCAATGAAAAAGGTGATAGTTCATTGGAACCAGACCCACAATGTGAGCCTATTGTTAGAACCAGAGAGCGAAGCAATTCACCTAGTCGCTTTTGCTTCGTGGATAGAACAACTCCGACTGATAGTAGAGCCAAATTGGGCAGAACCCCACCTGAAGCCTTTTCACTCGTTCCAGTTAGCCTCCATGAGATCAGAGGAGGCAGATCGGTGGAGGATACACAACATCGTTAAGGATCTGGTAACTGACTCACCCATCCACTACCCTTCTATGGATTTATTACGACTACTTTTCTGGAATTGCCACGGAGCCGGCAATAATAACTTTAAAAGAAATTTTGTGGAAATCATTTTTGCCCAAAAATCTGAGATCATAATTCTTATGGAGACTAAAGTGACCTTTAGTAAAATGGGTAACTTCTTCAATGGATTGGGCTTCACAGCCTCATCCATTGTAGATCCCATTGGAAGAGTAGGAGGCATATGGATTATCTAGGACACAACTCAAGTAAATGTCAGGGCTTCTTCAGTTAGTTCCCAGGTTATCCATGCAACTATACACAAAGAAGATTACGAAGAGTGGGTCCTTGCTGCTGTTTATGCAAGCCCAAACCCAGTTATGAGGGAGCATCTATGGGCTGAACTAAAGGACATGACAGAAAACATGGATAAGCCATGGTTGGTTGCTGGGGACTTTAACGACTAAGCAAGTCAGGGAGAAAGAAGGAGCTTCACCTTTACTCAGAGTTCTAACAGATCTCAGAAATTTTTAGATAGGATTAACAATTGCAATCTGATTGATTTGGGAAGTTCTGGTCCCAAGATGACCTGGACTAACAACAGGCAAGGTTTGGCTAATACTATGGAGAGACTTGACAGAGCTCTTAGCAATCCAGAATGGAGAACAATGTTTCCAGAAGCCACTATCAGAGTTCTTCCCCACACCTACTCAGATCATTCACCACTTGTCATCTACACCTAAGGTATGCATACTCTGAATCCCTCTAATAGGCCCTTTAGATTTGAAGCGGCTTGGATGTCCCATCCGGACCTTATAAACATTGTTAATTCCACACGGACTGATATGAATAATAACCTCCTTGATTCTACTGTTGAATCCACTCGTAGAGTTAAAAAGTGGAAAAAAGATGGTTTTAGGAATATTTTCAAAAGAAAAAGACACCTCTCCATGCCCTCACCTAGGATTGAGGGCATTCAAAAGGCTTTAGCTACTTATTTTTCCCACAATCTCCATGCTCTTGAAAAAGATCTCATCAAACAATATAACTCTACCTTGTTCCAAGAAGAAATCTTATGGTTTCAGAAATCTAGGGCCAAACATATTACACTTGGTGATAGAAATACCAAGTATTTCCATATCTCCACTATTTCTAAGAGAAGGAAAACCAAAATCAATGCCCTTAAAGACAATGCAGGTTCTTGGATTACTGAGACTGATGAAATTAAGGCTGCCATCCTTGACCATTTTCAAAATCTCTTTAATAGTAAGGATACCACTTATCTAGATCATTGGAACAACGTAACTCAAACTCACTTTAGCCATGATGACAATAGTGGACTTCTCAAACCCATTTCCAATTCTGAAATTCTTAGAGTTGTTCAAGACATTGGTACATTTAAAGCTCCTGGTAAGGATGGGATTCAGGCCATATTCTATAAGCAGTACTGGAACACTATAGGACAATCTGCGTGTGATTTTGTCAAAAATTGTTTCTGCAATAAAATTGTGCCTCCTGAGATTAATGAAACTTTTATTGTGTTGATCCCCAAAGTTGATAACCCTAAAACCATTAAATAGTTTAGACCCATAAGCCTATGTAATGTATCATATAAGATTATAACCAAGATCATTGTGGGACGAATTAGACCCCTTTTGGACAATATTGTTTCTCCCACCTAGAGCAATTTTATTCCTGGTAGAAATACTACTGATAACATCATTATCACCCAGGAGATTCTGCATACTTTAAGATATAAAAAAGGCAAATGTGGTGGCATGATTTTTCAAATTGATTTAGAGAAAGCCTATGATAGGTTATCCTGGGATTTTATCAAAGACACCTTACTGGAGTTCAAACTTAACTCTGATTGGGTTGAGTTGATCATGAGCTGTGGCACAAATCAGCATTCATCCATACTGTGGAATGGGGAAATCATTGATGGGATTCATAATAGGAGAGGCCTTAGACAAGGTGACCCTCTTTCTCCCTAACCCTTCCCTATCTCACTTGTTCTTTGCAGATGACCTGATACTTTTTGCTCAAGCTACCCATTCTAACTGTGAAACCATTTTGGATATCCTCTCTGAATTCTGTGAAGTGTCTGGCCAAAAAGTTAATCTCATGAAATCTAAACTCTTTGTCTCTTCTAATGTTCCTAGAAATGTCGCCCAAGCTCTCAGTTATCATAGTGGCATTCCCCTAACTTTTAACCTTGGAAAATACCTTGGTTCCCCCTTACTTCATTAGAGAATAACTAAAAACATGCTCACTGAAATCCTTGTTAAGATGAAAGCTAGGCTCTCTGGTTGGAAAGCTAGAGATCTCAACTTAGCTGATAGAGCTACCCTCATTCAAGCCGTCACTTTGACTATCCCTCTTTATACCATGCAAACCATGGAAATCCCTAGACAACTTTGTGATGACATTGATAGAATTAATAGGAATTTTCTATGGGGTGATACTGAAACTCAGAAAAAAAGTCCATTTGGTTAACTGGGACAACGTGTGCAAAAGTAAAGCTGAGGGTGGCCTTGGTCTAAGGAAGGCTAGAGATCAAAACACAACTCTTCTCATTAAACTTGGTTGGAAAATTCTGAGTGATAAAGATAAACTTTGGTGTAAAGTGTTGCAATCTAAATACTTGAAACATCATAATATCTATACTTGGCCCATGAAGAAAAATTCTTCACATTGTTGGAGAAGCATTTGCAAACACAGAGATGTCCTCAGAAAGGGTGTTAAGTGGATTGTTGGCAATGGGAAACACATATCCTTTTGGACTGATTGGTGGTATGGTAAGCAACCCTTATCTCAACACAATAATACCTCCCAAATTGATAACACTGTTATGGTCAGCTCTGTCTTTGATGATGAGGGGAATTGGGACACTAATATCATATCCAATCTTGTTAGTCAACAACACCTCAATGAGATTCTCAAAATTTATAGGCCAAGGTTTGTTACTTTCCTTGATGCTCCTACATGGGTTCCTTCTCACTCTGGTTACTTCACTTCAGCCTCAACTTTTAATTTCATTACTGATTCTGATCTGACAAACAAGGACTGGAAGTGGATTTGGAAAATTAAGATCCCTCAAAAACTCAGATTTTTCCTTTGGCTAATCTTAAAGGGCAGATTGTTGACTAACCAGTTTTGTCTTGTTAAACATCTAGCCCCATCTGATATCTGCCCCAGATGTGGCCAGCATAGTGAGGACATGAAGCATTTGCTTAGAGATTGTCCTACCTCTAAAGATATTTGGAAGAAGGGAATCAGCAGCCTCTGACTGATTGGGTTATCTTGAATATGAAGAACAAAAATAATTTTCATGGAAAAAAATGGTGTCTTGTCTTCATTGTTATACTTTGGCAAATTTGGAAAGACCGTAATAAACTAGTTTTTAACAACCTGTCCAACCCTATTCAGGTTAATATCAAGAACATTTTTACATATGTTCATGAAATTGATTAGGCTTTCACTCCTCTCTTTGCCCCCACCCTACAGAACCTAAATTAATTCATTGGTGTTGCCCAATTGCAGGTAAACTTAAAATGAATACTGACGGATGCTCAAAGGGAAACCCAGGCCAAGCAGGTTATGGAGGAGTGCTACGAGATGAAACAGGCACTTGGATTTGGGGCTTCTACGGCAGGCTAGGTCACTATACGAGTTTAAAGGCAGAAATATGGGCCATCTATAGAGGGCTCACCATCCTATTTCAGAAAAATACTAGATGTGCAGATAGAATCAAATTCTGATCGGGCCATTAATCAAATCCTCCATGGCCTAAACAACAACTCACCATACAAGGCCCTCATTGAAGATGCTAAGTTTCTGCTGCAGACGACTAACTGTTCTCTTGGTCACACACTGCATGAGGGTAACAGAGTTGCTGATCATCTAGCCAGTATGAGAGTGTCTCAAAGTGATCATGTTGTGATCCTTGATAATCCTCCAGATGAAGTTGATGCCTTACTTATTGAGGACATGACTGGAGTTAGTTTTGTGAGGGACTAGCCCTCTGGCTTGTTATAACTATAACTATTTGAACCCTTGTTTCTCTAATTTTCATATGAATCTATAATAAATAAATAAAAAAAAAAGACAATTGTGAGATTTTTGAGGAAGTGATATATATATATATAGAGAGAGAGAGAAGGAGAGAGATGGATATGATGAAATGGGTGGGTGGGTTTGGTGAGAGTCTTTTGAGTTTTTTTTAGATCAAAAAATTAAAAATTGAATTGAAATTTGTAAGGAAGGGGAAGAGAAAAGGTTCTCTGCGATGTTGTGTGTGTGTGTGTGTGAAAGAGAGAGACAAAAGAGTAAATGAGTGGGTGGGTAGGTTTGATGAGTCTTTTGAGATTTTTTTTAAGATTAGAATATTAGAAACTATTACTATTATAAAATGTGATATCCCGGATTTTGGACTTGAATAGTATTGTCTAGTGGAGTAGTATGTAATTCTTTCAGTGTTTTATTCATCATTTTGAGTCGTTGAAATTTGTTTATACTCTTACTTAACCTCTCGTAACTTTTCTGTATTATAAACTTTGAGTTTTGGGTATTGGAATTTGCCTTGGTTTGCAAAATCATTTCTGGGCAAAACCACTCGTGTGGAATTAAAAATCACCCGAGTGGATCCTCACAAAGTTTTTCAAACTTTTCTGAGTTTTCCAGGCAAAAAACCGCTTGAGCAGATTTTGGTGGATTTTTCTGGGCAACTCTCTGGAGCAATCTGCCCACGAGGCAGAAAATTTGACTTGTGCAGATTAGGAATTCCGCTCGTGCAGAATTGAAATTGCTTGGGTGGATTTCAGCGAGTTTGTCTCGAAATGCATGCCCTTTCCTTAAAACTAATGCCAAAAGTGTTCTTTTGCATAGATTTTCCTCTCTCTCTTTTTCTCTTTCTCTCTCTGTGTAACGGCCCTAAAATACAAGTCATGATTATATTAATTGAATTATGTGTTAATGAATGATTATATGTCTTAATTGTGCATATCTATCCAAATTGGGAAATTATCTATTGTGATTATGGCAAGATACTGAAATTGACGGTCTAAATGGATTCAAAAACTGAAATTGAATACATGGATATACTAATTGGAATTTTTAGAGTCATTTGGGAAGTTTAATTGAAAATTTATTTTATCTGATTCGTTAAGGTGTGTTTGGGTTTCATTATTGTATTAAGCCATCTAGATATGGATATATATATATATATGACATAAGCTTCTTTATGAGCTCAAACTCATCTTTTAAAGAGAGAATCTGAGAGATACATCTAAGAGATATACGTAGAGAGAGAGAGAGAGAGAGAGAGAGAGAGAGAGAGAGAGTTCAAGAAAGATAGAGAAAGAGAGTGAAACCAAGAGAGAAGTGAAGAAAGGGAAGAAGAAACTCAAATTTGGCTTGGATTTGTCAAGATTATGCAAGATTAAGTGTCTATGAAGACTCTAGGTAAGGATTTGCCTCTCAAACCTTGAAGATCATATGGTATAGAGTCGGATTTATGGGCCATTGCATGTATTTTGGTTGAGCATGTTAAGAAGAAGATGATTCCTTACATACATACATGAATATGTTGGATTTTGAAGTTATATGTTACATGCATTCTAGGATTGAGTTATATTGAAGTCCAATCTTATAATTCGAAAGCTATGGAAAGGAATTTAGACTAGATTGCTATATGCATGAAGTATTTATACATAAACATTGAAGAAAAATGATAAAAGTTATGAGTTCATGGAAGTTAAGAACTTGATTTGGAAAATTAAAAAGGAGTTTGATTTATTTGAATTGAGAATTGAATTATAGTTCATGAATATTTCCATGTTTTGAAAGTGTATTGCATGAGTTATCTAACTTGAGAAGGAAACATCCATGAATTTCAACGATTGAAGCTCAAGATTATGATTTTGATATTTTAATTCAAGGATTAGAGCTTAACTTGTATGTTTAATGAACATAAATTGTAAATTCAAGAACATGGGTTCATTGCATGGACTTTGGGTTTTAAATTAATCCTTGATTTCAAATGAAGTAAGAGATTGTTTATTTACCATGATTGTAAAAGTCTTGAGTCTTGAAGATTTGAAGTTCAAATGTACAAGTTCTATGAACTTTCATAACAACATGAAATTTGAAGCTTTTGCATGGAAAGTGTAGTTTTGATTTGAAGTTATAATTTTGTTGAAAATTAAATATGTAAAGTTCAATATGCTCATGAAAGGTTTTGGGTCTTGAATTGCATGAAATGGAGTTACAATTGAAAAATGAAGACTTCAATAATGAGGCAGATTTTCGAACCAAATAGACCCAGAACCGCACATGCGGCCCTTTTGGGGAAGACTCAGCTTGTTTTTCGCTTCCCTTTTTCATCTACCGGGCTTCCGTTTGCATGGTTTTAAAGTGTTTTCATAATCATTTTCATCTCATGAGTGCATTAGAATGAATAAATGAAAAATTAGAACCGAACGAGTAAAGACGAATGGTAATTGAATAAGTAAACACTCGAATCAATGGTGTTGGCCAAGGATTGAATGTAATTGTATCGTTGTGCTTGAATTTGTTTGTTAGGTCGGACGCCATAGCTTAGTGCCGTATCGTTTGCGTATCGAGGAGCCCACTGTGAGTAACAATGTTGTAAAGATATGTTCAATCGTATTTATTTTCAGATTGATAAATTATATTGCTTTCTTAAATGATACTTTTTTCGATTGAATGATGATCCTATTTTGAACTGTATTCGTGGCATCCATAGCTTATTGCGATTGTTATTGTTATTGACATCGTTATTATTACAGAGATCTCTGTCAGTTCCAAATCTTGGAACTATTGTTATTGTGTGATGGCCATCAATTGATTGTTCGGTCTTTTAAGACCTAGTGTATTGTTGCTATTGGATGTACCACGTATGACCCATATGAATATGATGGATCGAATTAAATGATTGATTGACAAATGATATTGATTGAAAATGTTCTAATGCTAATCGATTGTTTCAAAGGCTATAAGGACATCATTCTTAACCTCTTTACACACCTGTTATTCACTAGACTTTAGCTCACAGTTTATTATATATATGTAGGTGGTCAGGCACCGGATCAAAGCTAAAGGCGTCGACCTAGACCCTTTGTTTTTTTGTCAAGCCAACTATTGTGCCTCATCGCGAGGTTCTGAACCATTGCATGTCAAGGCTTATTGGGTGATTCGAATTCACTCTTTTGACATTATGTTTATGAGATAAGAATGTTTATCGAGTTTTGTTAATTGTTTTTGGCAATGCGATTTAATTCCCTAGCTTATGTTTTGCTATGTACACGTGTCTTATAGACTTAAATGTTTGTATAATTCTGAGTGTATGAAATTTGTTTTGTTCATTTAAGTCCCCACAGCTCATTGGATAGTATTTTCTATTATTGTTTGGCTTCCGCCAGCCCCTATTATTCTAATATTGTCATTATTGTTAATCAGGCCTTTGGTAATCATGGATTACTGGCCGGTTACGGCGCTAAACCTATAGGGGTAGGTTTGGGTCGTGACACTCTCTATATTCATCTATTCTCTCCATTCTCTCCAAAAACGCACCCAAATCCAATTTCTCTCTAAGATTTAGCTCCAACCTTTAAAAGTTTGAGGGGGCTTCTTATATCAAATCGAAGAGAGCGACGAGAGTTACGTTTATAACCGATTGGATCGTGTTTTTGTCGACGTTGATTTCTAGGGTTTGCATCATCTTCATCTTCCAAGCTTGAGGTATGGATAATCTTTGAGTTATATATATATATTTTTGCAAGTTTATACATGTTTTGAGTATTTCATCATGTTATGAGTTATGATTTTGGATTGCTGAACCCTAGATAATGTTAGAGGTGGATTTCATCTATTTTTTCCAAAAACTTTTGATAATATGAATATGTTCTAGGGTGCAAGTGTTATTTTGAAAAAATCTTTTCAAAAATGGAATAAAAACTTTGTTTTGATGGAAACCCTAAAATTTGGGAATTTTGGAAAAAAAGTTGTGATATTGTGAAATTGGTACTTAATAATTTGCCAGGTGAGAAAATGATGAAGGAAATTCTATAGTTGTATTAAATGAAGAGATTTCATGAGGAAATGAGAAATTGTAGAATTGGAAAGCTTGAGCAATAACTTGTTATTGTAGAAAGACCAAATGCTAAAAATGATCTTTTATATGTGAAGAATACAAGAATGTTGATATTGTTATATTGTCTCTTGGAAAATATAATATGATGTTATATTGTTAAAAGATATGGAAATTTGATCACAATGGAGGATTGTATGGATGAGTTGAAAAATTTCAAGGCATTAATATAGAAATATGTTGCATTGGCACTTGATTTGATTGTCATCACTTTTCGAATTGGTATTGTTGAAATGTTTTAAATTGGATTTTATAATTGCATTGGACATTTGCATCACCATTCTATTTTATCATTGATGCAATTAATTTTGAATATTGCATTGGAAAAAGTATTGCTTTTAGAAAGGAAATTGTTTTGTGAAACAAGATCATATTGATTTATTTTGGGGTAAATATGTTGGTAAGTCTGGATACGGGGTGTAGTTGGTATTGGTTAAGTTGGCCTGAGTGTCTATGGTGAAAGACCGAAAACACACATGGAGTAGATATCACATGCCTTCTGGTTAGCTACCGGTAAAGTGGGGATTGGTAATGCTTGTTATGCCTACTTGCAGACACCAATCTAGGAATTACTTGAGTCGTATTTACCGCCCCTTTTGAACTATTTTGGAATTATTGAATTGTTAAACTCTCGTGATTTCATTTTGCACAAAAGTTTAAAAAAATAAAGATATATGATTTTGAATATGGCATGGCATTTGCATTCATCCCATGAATTTGTATAAAATGTATATACTTTGTGAAGATTTTCCTACTATGCTTTGTGCTCATTCTATGGGATTTTGTATAGGAAAAGATGTGGTGATCCCGTCAAGTTAGAGGCATGGGAATATGTTTTGAGAATACAAGGCTCTCCTTTCTTTGTTATAATTATTTTTGACAAGTCAAGAACTTTATATGTATGGGTTCGAAAGCCATTTTTGTGTAACTGGGCTTAAGCCTTAGAACTTGTAACCCTTGAGGGCATTTATTTACACTTGACTTATTATGCCATATGCTATAGATTCATATACTATGAATGTTTAATGTATATTCGCATATGGATTATCTTTTGTAAATCTCTTTATGGTTAATGAATACAGATACTGGAGATTTAAGGATGATATTAATATTGAGACATACTTACGTTTACATTAAATAATGGAAGTCGATGAATCTTTATTGCGTAAATTTTCGGGCCATGTCATAAAAGTATGAAAAGTCTATCATATTTTTTACTTTTTTAAATTTTAACTTTATCCTTTTAAATATATTATATTTTTTAAAAGTCATAAAGAGTTCTATATAAACCAATTATCTCTTTATTTTTAGAGTTGAACATTCAAAATGAAGAGTATGCCATGTTTTCTACTTTTTTTTAAATCCCAATTTTATCCTTTCAAATTTAGAGGTTATTTGGGATGATCTAAATAAGTGCACTTTTTGACTTTTTATGAAATATGGGTTGGATTTGGATTGGATTTAAAGTGATGTGTTAAAGAAGTGATGTGACTTAAATAAGATGATGTGACTTAAATAGGATAGTGACTTTTTAATTTTTTGACTTTTTGAAACTTGCCAAACCAGCCCTTACTATATTTTCTAAAAGTCATGAATAATCCTATATAAACCAATTATCTCTTTATTTTTAGGGTTGAATACTCAAAAACGATATATCTACTTCCAAAAGTCCTATATAAATATAAATAAACTATCTCACTTCTTATAAAAAAATGAATAAATAAAATAAAAAACAAAAAAAACTATCTCCTTATTTTTTACATTGATGATGATTAACAAACAAAAAATAATTATTTTTTGTATTTGCTTCTATACTTATATACATAATATTTACAATTGTCTATCATAGATTAAATCACTGTGAATATTTTTGGTTAAATCTTAAAGTTGTATGCATTCGTTTGAATCTAGACAGAGGAAAGCGCATGCCATTTTAAAACAGAGATTTGTACAGCATCTCAAACATTCACAGATTATCTTCATAATAATAACCAAGTCATAACTAACTCCATAATAGGTTACAACTAAATATCATAACAAAATGCTAGTGACACCAAGGATTTTACCAAACACTCAGATGGGTGTAGGACCTCATACCTATGTGAGTGTTTAGTAATTTTTTTAATAATTTTCTTAGTGTCTCTATCATGACTCATATCATAAAGGTCATAACTAAAAGCATATCGTACACACATTTTTTGAGATGTATATTATAAAAATTCTCCTAAGAGCAATATATTTAACTATTGTAAATATGTGATTATATTAAATTTTGTATCCACTCCAAAACAATATAAAAATTATTATATAAGAAAGAAAAAGAAAAAAACTTGTAACACATCAAAATTTAAGAGAATAGTTAACCACTAAATCATATGAAGTTTCACATAAAACTGTTGCTCCTTCTAGCTATAACCTACATATATTTTCCTCGAAACACTGATATATATTTAACATGTCAATGCATAAACCACTCACAACCAGGCTACCACAAGACATTATTTTTATGTTCTGTCTATTATCATAGGCATTCCTTAAAACCAGTTTATCTTAAAACTAAATGGGATTTTTTCCGCCCCAAAAATGAACTAAGCATGTTTGAGCTTCTAGTAAACATGATTATTTTTATAGTAGCTGAGGCATAAAAATTATATTTACAAACATAAACACATACGTATGAAGATTGTGTAAGTTATTTGGTGGCGCTCCTGCTGTCAAGGCATTTTTGGTGCGCTCTTGCGCCACAAGTCGGTCACTTGGGGTACTACCACCAGGATAAATGCAACCATTATAACCTACCACACAAAAAGGAATCCATGAGAACATTTTTCAGAATTTTTCTTATAAAAATAAGTTAATTTTTAGAAATATCAAAAAGTTGTTTTCAAAAACTGTCAGAATGATATGAAAACAGTGACATTTTCGGACTTTTCATTATTTCTTTTCCGAAAACATAAAAAATAAAATGAAAAACAAAAATAAAAACACTACCAAACATATTTTTGTTTTTTTCCTTACATACAAGAAGTCATAGCAACACTTAAAAACACCCAAGTCATAATGCTCATGATGTCCTCATTTCCTATCAGGTTCAATGGGGACAAGTGAAGATGCTCTCAAACATGTCCCACAGTGCAGGCCCCTCTCTCTCTCTCTCTCATGTCCAGGAAGCTGACACCATTTTTTGTATCATTTTCAAAGTTTCTAATTTTATTTATTTATTTATTTATTTTTAAAAGGAACTAGATTGAAAGTTATTTTTGGTCGTAAGAGAAAAAAAATCATTTGAAAATGATTAGTCTTTTTTTTTATATTACCAAATTAGTTTTTATTTTAATTTTTTGAATTTTTTTAAAGAAAAGTCATTCCAAAAGGGATACTAGACAAAGTCAAAGGTTCCGTTGAAGCAGCCGGACTGGAGTAGGATAGCTATGGGTCTCACCCATAGCATGTTTGGTGTTGATTTGAGACGTCAGCTTGCTAGCGTGAGCGACTTTGTAATCTTCTAACTTGGCTAAGAAAAGTGTGAGATTAGGACAATAGTGAGTGAATTAGGTCTACCCGGTTGTCTGCCCAAATATCCTCTCGGACGTCCGGCCAGTTGACCAGAACATTTTTTTTTTTTCAATTGCAACATGTTATTTAAAATAAAAAAAAATTATATTTGTTTTGGATTTCTTTTAATATAGAAATCATTTTTTTAGATTTTTTATAAAAATAATTTAACAACCTCATCACTAACCATCTTCAACACTATATCATCAAAACAAACACATTATAAAAATTAACAATCTCTTCACTAACCATCTCCTCACTACCAATCTCATCTAAACTAATCTGCCAAACAAACATGGCCTAAGAGTCTCACCGGCTCCTCACAACTGGATTCCGCTTCACTAATGTGAAATCAGACCCATTTCGCTTATAGTTTCAATTTAACAAGCTACCAATATATGGTCTCAGAATTATTATTACTTTCCTGCAGAAACAGCTCCCAAGTGAATCAACAACTATTATAAGTTCTACATTACACGCACAATATGTGGGAGGGAATGAATATCTTTTTTTCTCTTTTATTTGTTTTTCTTGTCATTTGTTAGAATTTACCAAAAAATTCAAGATTAAAGTAGAATGAAAGAAAGCTTACTAGGATTTGTGGAAGTAAGTGTTGCCGTCTGTGAGAAATCACAGTTCCAGGGATTCCTGCCAGAAGTTTGATAGAGGAGATTCATGGCGAAAGCAGCATGGCAAGCAACGGTGTTTGGTTCGAAACAGGCACCGCCAGGTTGAATGGAGCTACAGTCGACGCCATGGCCACAGGCATAGTCTAGGTTTGCCTGCAGTTGGGCATCAGAAACACCAGCCTTTGGAACACACCACCCACCTCCTGCTGGTTTTGGTGATGGAGTCACTACTGGACTAGATGGAGTTGTAGACGGAGTTGTGGGAGTCTACAAGCATACCAAGAAAGGCATGTTTTGTATACTATTTTAGTTCACATAAAAGTGGAATCAATTCTAAAATTTTCAAAATTTTTGAGAAAAAAAGTGCTTTCAATTTTTTTTTTCAAAACAAGTTTTGTGTATTTTTGTTGCGTCCATATAAGTGAGTATTATACCAAGAGTCTTGCTAACAAATATGCATGGTACAAGAAAAATAAAATTGAGAATATGAGACTCTTTATTGAAATCAAAATATATATATATATATATATTTTTACCTTTACACCTATTTTCTAAACGTTTTTTACTCCAATCTGGACACTAAGGTCATGTTTGATTCACAAAACTAATAGTGAAATATTAATAATCCTATTAAATTAGTGTGGTATTCACTATCCAATTGAATTAATATCCATTGAATTAAAAATCCCACCCCTACCCCATTACTAATAATCCTACAAATTTGTTGGATTAATAATCCTAAACCAAAATATTAAAACAAACATAGGATAATTGGGCCCACGGATTAATAATCCCAATCTCATACTCTAATCCACCCAATCAAACATGCCCTAAGGGTACTAGTTACTAAATGGGCTAACTTAAACTCGCCTTGTTTATTACTATTTGTATGAAGATTTTTAACTTGGCTAACCTTATTCTTACATGACATGATTTGTGTAATTCATACAGAAATAATGTATCTCATTTATATTTATATATTGGAGTCATAATTGTTTATCATTTTAATTCATAATTGAAAATATATCATTATTATATCATTCTTACCTTAAATTCTATATAAAAATGCTGTATGCATATCATTTATTTATTTTTAATGAATACGTTTAACTCATTTAATTTGACAAATGTAATGATGAAGTGATTATCACATGCCAATTTATATAAAACTTATTTATCATATGTTTATAATAATTAGCACTTAAAAGAAAATATAATGATGATATCAACTTCACTCATTTACAATATAATTAAAAAATAAGGCATTGCAATTGAAATGATTTCAATTTTCAAAATGAAGGGAAAAAGTAAAAAAATGTAGTAACTACAAATAATAATAATAATAATAATAATAATAATTGGTGTTATATTAAATGGGTTTAGAATTATATACGTCAATATGACACATTTTAATTAAACAAGTCAAATTGTATAACTATGAATTTATTTGCAAAGGAGGTCGATTTTTTGAATTTTTTTTAAAAAAATTTTGTGAGAGAAAAAATGAAACGATTATGATTTAAATGTGACATTTTATCTTATTACTTTTTAACTTATTTTGTTTTTTTTTGTGACTATTTTAACCTGATAATCTCATGCCAAACAAGGGTTATATGGATAGAGATTTATTAGACTTATTTAACATCAGCAATGTTAGGAAAAAAGAAATCAAATATAAAATGAGATGCAATCCTCTTATAAGGAGTAAGTCTTATATGTAGGTCTCACACATGTAGACTTCACTTCTTATAAAAAGATTATATCTCATTTTATGTTTAATTTATAGACATAGAGACTTACTCGTGTAATATAATTTAATAGGAGTGTATAAATTCAACCGAACTCCACTAATTATAGTCATTTCATATCATATGTAGAAAATTGTCACCGTCAACCCTTAATAGTGTACCTTTTTACTTGGTCATTATTACATGGAGAAAACGAAGCCCTTCAGTTTTTGTCATTATTACCAAGTCTTTGAAGACTTGGGATGTTAAACATTACCAAATTCCCAGTGTTCACATGCACCTTGTCACCATGGGTGACCGACCCGTTATTAGGAAAAATGTTATAGGTCTTCAATCTTTTACTAAATAAATAATTAAAAAATTTATAAAGATATAAAGTCCACAAAAATATAAACCCTACATTTATATGAAATATTTAGTTATTTATTTGATAAAAAATTTGATATATCTAAGGCCTATTTTGAGAAGTGGGTTATAATTCACTTCTCAGATTATAACCCACTTCCTCTCTCACAAAAAAAACTACTTATAAACTGTTTATAAGCAACTTTTTACCAAAAAATTGATTATAATCACCTTTCCAAAATAGACCTAATATTATCCCGTTGTTAGTCCTGCAAGATTGACTCCAACGACCACTGGAAAGTGAAGTTTTTTAACTGGTCTCTTTTAGAAAGAGTGACTCCAACAACCATTGGAAAGTGCAAGTTTTTTAAAAAGTTAATATTTTAGTTTTTAATTTATTTTAAATCACATTATGCATCTTTTTATTTTTTTACATATTTTTTTTTAAAAAAAAAGTTAAAAATATTAAAAAATTAACTTTTAACTTACTTTTTAAAATAATAGTCATCATAAAACTAATAAATTCTATAATGTTTTTTTTTTACAATGTTGTCCTTTCATATTACATATTAAAAAAAATTTAAATTACTAAAATTTTCATATAAAATTTATTACAATAATTATGTAACAGTGACGCCCTTATAAATTATGACTCAAATGACGGCATTACTTTTCAAATCAAAAGATCACAATCTGTTACATTATTCTTTAAAATATTTCTATTTGTATATTTGGACCGAAAGAAATTAGTACTTAAAAAGAAATGGATAAATTACAAATATACCCTCTGAAATTTACAAAAATTATAAATTATTTCTTGTAATTTTAAAAATTACATTATGCCCCTTAGCATTTCTAATTTTATAACAAATAGATCCTTGTATTAATAAATTATTAAGTTAATTAACAGTTTTTAAAAATTTAAAAATTTTATTTCAATTAATAATTCAAATAATTTTATTATTGTATAGGTGAACAGTTAAAAATTTTACTTTTTCAATTAATTATGTTAAATAAAAAATTTTGCCAGGAAAATATTTGTAATTTTCCAAATCATATAGGGCAATTCGTATTTTAAAAAAATCTCAGAGAGTGTATTCATAATTTGCCCAAAAGAAATTATAATGATATCAAACTTCAATAATTTACAATATAATTAAAAACATAAGGCATTGCAATTAAAATGATTTCAAATTTTCAAAATAAAGAAAAAAAAAAGTAAAAAAATGTAGCAACTATAAAATATAAAGACAAAATAATGTTATATTAAATGGGTTTAGGATTACATACGTCAATACGACACATTTTAATTAAACAAATCAAATTGTATCACTATATGGGTAGAGATTTATTATTATAAACAAACCTATTTAACATCAGTAATACTAGAAACATAGAAATCAAATACAGAATGTGACATAATCTTCTTACAAGAAGTGAGTCTCACATATGAGTCCTACACATATGAGTCCCATCTCTTATGAAAGAGTTGTGTCCCATTCTATATTTAATTATGTACGCGTAGACTTACTCATTTTATATAATTTAATATAGGTGTTAAACTTGTCGACCCATTTACTATACAAATTCAACCAAACTTCACTAACTATGGTCATTTCATATCATATGTAGAAAATTGTAACCATTAACCCTTAATGGTAAACCTTTTCACTTGGTCATTATTAAATGGAGAAGACGAAGACCTGGAGTCTTTGTCATTATTTCAAGTCTTCTCAAATCTTTGAAGACTTGGGATGTCAAAGTTGAAGCATGGACAGCTTATTAAATTCTTTCATTAAATCGTAAACATTACCAAATTCCCAGTGTTCACATGCACCTGGTCACCATGAGTGACCCATTATTAGTCCTGCAAGACTGACCCCAACAACCACTGCAAACGCGAAGTTTTTTTAACTGTGATAATGTAATGATATAATAGTCAATCATAAAACTAACAAACTCTATAAAAAAAAATTTCAACAATGTTTTCTTTTTATTGGTAAAATCTTAGTTTTATAACTATGTGGCTATAGGTTTAAGTCACGGAACAATCACTTTATGTACAAGGTAATCACCTTATGTACTATATTTACTTTGTGTACTATATTAAAGATTAGATATATATCTAATCTTTTTCCTCCCAAATACACATTAATATGTACTAATTGAGTGTTATTTTTATTTTTTTTTAACCATGTTGCCCTTTCATATTATATTTTTTTTCTAAAAATGTTAAATTACAAAAAAAATTCATATAAAATTTATTACAAAAATTATGTAACAGTGACATCCTTATAAATTATGACTCAAATTATAGTGTTACATTTTCAAATCAAAAGATCACAATCTGTCACATTATTCTTTAAACTATTTTCGTTAGTTTTTTTTGTTTATATATTTGGACGGAAAGATACTACTATTTGGACCCATAGAGCTCACACGTCTCAATCCGTTGACTAAACTTTTAGGTCCATATGTAGATCATTTTTGAAAAATCAAATTGATCCGATACTCATAATCTCATGATTTCATCATAAATCTGTTCAAATAAACGGACGGCTTATTTTTCAAAAATTGGGTAATAATCAGTAGACCTGAAGCACAAAAGTGACATTGCTTCAGCAGTACTATGAACTTATCACGTAACGCAAAATTTTACAGGATAGTAGTTAGAAGATAAATGGTGACTCCTTTATTCTGTTTTGTGATTTCTCCTTACCCTATCATATGGTACTCAAAAAGTATGTATAATTTTCTGTCAAAATCATGTCTTTTTTTTTTTTTTTTTTTTGAAGAAAAGTACAAAAAAAAAAATCAAATGATTACAATTATCAAATCATATATGATCTACACGTAAAAACATATAAAATAAACAGCTTAAATCACTAAATTTATACCTGCAAGGCCTAAATAACACCCTCCAATTAAAATAAATAGTGGACTGTAAAACTTATTTTCGCAATTTTTTTTACGTTAATTGTTAAAGCGGATTATTAATTGGTAGATAGAAATTCTGACCTGACTGTTCTTGGAAAGACCAGCATCATAAGTCAAGGAAAGATCGGAGTTGAAAAGTCCGAAAGAGCGTTCGGATCCAGGTCCGGGCTTCAAATCCTCATTATAGAGTGCAAATATATAAGTATCCACGGATTTTCCGGGCATGAGTGGAGTGCCAACCATGGATCGGAGGTGGTTGATGAGGTTCCCATTATAGGCTTTAGCATTATCAATGCTGGGTCCGACTTCATTCGGGTCACCCTTGTATGGCCACCCGGTCTCTGCAACCACTATCTCAATGTCCTTGAATCCCATTGCATTCAGTGCCGATCGTACTGCATCAACCTGCACCCAACATATATCTTGGTTAAAAGTTGATTTTTTAATTTTTTTATCTTTCTATAGGTAAAGTATGTGAGAAGTGATATAATTCAAAATGAGTTAAACACTAAAAATTAACTTTTAACTGGCTTGTCAAAAGACCCCTCTCTATATAAAAATAGCTTTGGTATTGGTGGCTTGTATTTTATTTCTCATTTTGCCCTTAAGTTTATTTTTGAATTTTTTTATTTTGTCCTTTAGTTTGGTTGGTGAATTAATTTGGATAGAGGGCTTTCAAAAATTATGTAAGAAATTTGGATTAATTGGAACTAGCTTAATAATTCAAAAGTTGAGATTTTTTTGAGTTTTGTTTTTGGATAAATTACAAGCACACCCCTTAAGTTTGTTTTAAATATAAATTATTTTTTGTAATTTTGAAAATTACATCGTGCCCTTTCAAATTTCATAAAAAATAGCTCTTTTTATTAATAAATCATCAAGCCAATTAAAAGATTTTAGTAATGTTACAAATTTATTTCAATTAATAATTTAGGTAATTTTATTGTTGTATATCAAAGCAGCTAGAAAATTTATTTTTTCAAATAATTCTATTAAATAAGATATTACAATAAGGAAGTATCTGTGATTTTGTAAACCACAATGGCCAGCCGTATTTTAACAAATTGCGTATTTATAATTTACTATTTTAAAAAAAAAAAAGATGTTAAAGTGATTATTTGTATGGTTATTATACCCTTAACTGTTGATTATTGTATCTTTAATTTTTGTAGAATTAAATACCAATCAGCTAAAAATAATCTAAATTTACTTTAGAGAATCCGGACTCATAACTAAAATTGTAATAAAGGCACATAATCATTCTATTTTATCTCATTCTAATTAACCAAATACAACATAAGAGTTCATAAAAAAAAATATTATAGATAAAACAAAATGATATTATATAAATATATAAGGTCTACGCCACTATATTTTTCTTCCATCAAACAAACACTACTTTAAAATCAAAAAATCAAATTTTAATAAAAAAATTAAAAAATATATACAACTCACCCGTGCCTTGCACGGGCCTCCCTATCTAGTATATATATAATTTTAACCCAAATTCATAAGCGTTTTGCGCAAATGGAGCTCACACAATTCATTATGCCAACCACATTCACATTTTATTTCCATTCTCTATGCTCCAAAATAATATAAAAAACAAAAATTGATATGAAAATTTGTCTATCTAATTTTGCATAAAAATGAAAATGACATGAAAATAATGACCAAGGTTGTTCGATTGTGACATGGACATAGATATTACATTTAACCCTTTTAATTGGAGTTTTTCTAAAAGGGATGGGTATCTACGACGTTAGATTGGACATGCACTACGTAAAAAAAACATGTGTCGTTCTAGGATTTGGCTAAATTTGACGTCGGTCAAGCCTAATATAACCATTTCAAAATTGGCTCTAAAAGAATATATAAATCTCAAATCCGTTCACTTAACCCAATATATGGACTATTATTTTCATTTTTATTTTTTGGAGAATTATTAAATAAATTTATATCTTTTAATGTTTCTTTGAATTTAGGCTATTAATGAAACCTAATTATAAATAATTTGAGACTTTAAACAAATGTTTTAATTTTAACCCGAAAAACAAACACATATATTGCTCATCTTTTTTTTATGTTTATAGCTTATTATGTAATTAAACAAATAATAATTGTTTAATAAATAAATAGATAAATAGACTCAAAATCTTAATAATTGTTTTTGTTTTCCAATTAATGATTTTTTTATTTTTATTTTTTTTTTGGTCGAAATATTGGAAGCAAAATCAAATGGTGACACCACAGTACATATGCAATGGATACATAATAGGATAAATTACACTTATACCCTTGAAATTTGTATTTAATACATATCACTCCTGTCATTTGAAAAATTAGATTAACTCTCTTATCATTGTAATTATTTAGACGAAATGAAGATATTAAACTAATATACTCGCTCTTTTTTTACTTTACTTTACTTTACTTGTTTTTTTTTTTTTTTCTCTTTCCTTTGCTTTATTTTTTTTCAATATTATTTATTCTATTTTTCTATTAAGAGTTGTTATTTTCTATATAAATAAGAGTTTGTGAAATAAAAATATTAATTACAGAAATATAAATATAATTTTTAAAACGTCAAAAAAATAAAATATAGTTAGACCAAATCTTAAGAATGTCAGTGTATATGAGGATCACATGCAATGGTACCTAAAGTTAGAAAGTTTTCTAAATCACCAAACCCATAGCATATGTACAAAAATTCCAAATCTTTTATTGGCTTTGTCTGCAAATTATTTTAATGGCCAGCCTGTCACCAACGTACATAGCCGACAGTGTCCCAATATTGATCCAAGTCCCATCATTTCAAAATAAAATATAAAAAGTTAATTACTTAAAAATCTTATTTATAAATTTTATGATACTTTATATCCTATTTTAAAAAAAAAATTTGAATCAATAAATTTTATTTAATAAAACTGTAAATATTATCAATTTTTTTTAATTTTTAAAACTAAGAATATTATTAATTTTATATAGTAATGTTTCAAATAATTATTTCACTAACTGATAAAAAAAATAACATGAGATTAAACGTTTTTACTTTTCTATTTATTAATTTGGTTTAATTATCCAATAAAATTGAGAATATTATCAGTTTTATTATTTTTATTTTTTATTTTTTAGTTTTGCACATCAATATCTCATCATCATGCTCCTTTATAGATACAAAATTTTTAATTTTGTACAAAAAATTAATTCAGATTTTTTTTTTTTTTTGCACATAATTGTTTTTTTAAATTTGAAAATTGATATTTTAAAAATCAAAACAAATGTCAAATTATCATTTTCCTTTATAGATAATCATAAATGATGAACACTTATTTTTTAAAGGATAACTTCAACTATTAAAAATTTAATGGGACATGAAAGTCCAAAAAATCTTAGTTAAGCCTTAATGAAATATAAGTTTATAAATTAAAACTTGTGCATAAATGGCCCAAATATAAGTTGGGGGTTGGGGGAGGCTTTTTTTACTATTGTGGCTATGAGACCAAAAATAATTACAAGAGTGCAATTTTTCCTGTGAACACCCTTTTGTAATTATTTTTTTAACATACCATAAGTAATTTTTCTAAAAAAAAATTAAGTATTACTGCAATACTATTTTATGTGAAGTTATTAGTCAATAAAAAAAATCAAAATAAAATTAAGTAAATGAGTCTTATATTCCATTAAACTAATATTTTTTATTTTATTTTAAAGTTAACGAGTAAACTCTTAAAGTCTATCCTTCATAGATTTTAAAATCAACTATCTAATGTTGGTTTAACTAGAGTAGAATGAGGAACAAACCTCGGATGTATGTATTAATTCCACAACGCACACACCATTTAAGTCAGAAAATGTAGTGCCTAGGAATTTACTCCACACTCAAACCCTGAATACAGTTCATCCATCACTTAGAAACCCATCTTATAGAACTAATTAAACTAATCAGGTTATCCCTACCTATCATAACAGAAATTGTTTTCCTCAATATTTCCTATGCTCGAGTCTACACCAATATTTCCTATGCTTGAGTCCAATCTTGATCTGTAATTGGAGACAAGTTAGACCGTTTTTATTTATACAAAATAAATATCTCTTTACACTTATATCATTCATTATGATACATTATATTAAAAGAAAAGTCAAATGTAACGAATTTTAGGAACATACTAATTCAGAAAATGCACTTGAATAGGACAAAGTTTCGTTTTCAGATTGACTAGTAATTTTCATATGCAGATAAAATATATATATATATATATATTATGTGAAACTTATTATTATAATTAGATTTAATAGTAGAATATATTATATTTATATTGAGTGGTTGAGGAATAATAAAAAATATGTACATTTGTAATTGATAAAAAATAATATCATATAAAAATTTCTACAAATTGACAGTGCAAGGCACATTTACACGCATTAGCATGTCATTATCAATAAATAAATAAATAACAGGTGTTACTTTTGTTATAATTTTTACCTTTCATTATTGGGCAAGACTTGTCACTATAAAACTTTAATATATGAGTGGAATTGATTCAGAAAGGTTAAAAAAATTAATAAAATAATAATAATAATAATAAAAACCAAGGTCTATAATAGATAAGAGTTTTGACTACAAAAACCGTATTAAGGCACTGCCACACACATGGAACTTGCCCACAAAGAATTTAAGAACATATAAGATTGAGGAAAAGTGGTCCCATTCAGTTCCCAAAAAAAAAGAAAAAAAGTGGTCCCATTTGATTATGTTTACGTTTCTTTGTGATTTTGCATATATATATTAATTTAAAATACTCATCATTTTTTGATACAGACCCTCCTCCAATCACCATCCCCTCCACTCCACACACACGTGGTGAGTGGTGATTGAAAGAGAAGAAAAAAACAAAAAAAAAAGAATGAAAATTTGACCAATCAAATCAAGAGAAGATCAAGAGGGGGAGGAAAAAAAAGGAGGTCTAGGTCTTTTTCTTTTTAGCAAACATGTTTTATATGTCTTTGGAAAAAGTGAAAACATAACCAAATAAGTTATGAATTGAAATATATTTTAAAATTGTGTAATATAAATTCAAATTTTGATATGGTTTGAGTGGCACCTCATAATAAATGTGACTATCGAGGTTTCATTTTCGGAAAATCTCTAAAATGCATTTTGAACTATTTTGGGAAGATTGTTATAATCAGTTTTTTGGTTAAAAGTTATTTATAAGCTGCTTATAAGTAATTTTTTTGTGAGAGAAGAAATGAAGTGCACAGTATTACACGAAGATTAACATACTAGGCTTATTCACCCAAAAAAAAAAACATACTCATGATTGGGCGCTAAAGTCAGTAAAACTCACCTGGGCATCAAACATGTTCATGTATTTGATACCAGTCCCTGAGTCGACTCGTCCAGCGTTGGGTTGGAAAAGACAAAATGCCAGCGTTTCAGCCCTCGTGTCGCTCGTGTATGCAAAAAAAGGGTACGGATTGATCATAAAAGGCGAACCAGTTGCCCTCATGAATGCCAGCATTGCTCTCATTGTGTCACCGAAACTCGGGTTGAAAGCACCAGAGGATGGCGGGTCAGACTGAGTCAACACAGCCATTGAGTGTACGGTTGAGACCTTAATCTTACCACCTAAGGAAGCTGCAAGTCACAAAATATTGGAATTCACTTCAAATTAGGCACAATTTTCATGATTTATTTAAACAGCGCATAAATTTGAGGGGTTTTTTTTTTTTTTTTTCAATTTTACAATAAACACTAGCTTAATTTATTTCCATATACAACCATCTAAAAAAAAAGTTACGATGGTACTACATACATCAATTAATATACAAATTAATATATCAACATCTGTTATGATATTATTACTGACCACATCTATTATTCAAATTACAAATATCCAAAACATTTATAATTATATGACATCATCTATTAATACACTAATTGATATATCAATTAATACATATAGTATTATCAAAAAAGTTATTGCCATATACTTTTCACTCAAAAGTAAAATCTAAATTCAATCAACCCCCACATTTGTATACGTAATCCCCCAAAAAAAATATAAATTGATGTCATTCATTAATCAAATTACATATTGTATCCCAACTAAAATATTATTGACTATTTGAATTATTTTTACATTGTGTTTGGTTAGAAAATTTGAGAAGGAATTAAAAAAAAAAAAAAAAGAGTGAAATGTGAATAAAATATACCTATATTTTATTTAATTTCATACATTTTTTATTTTTCTTTTCAAATTTTTTTTCAAATCTCCTAACAAAATACAAGGTGAGTCTCTATGAAATGAACAACTACGCAATCTTCTCAAAACCCCAAGTTGGTGGTGTATATGCCAAATAACAAGAGGTTATGCATTTACATGACCCCAAAAAATAAAAATAAAAAATAATTTAAAAATATGATGAAACACCTTTGACAAAACATGTAGCATTCCAAATTCATGTAATAATTTTTGCCATTGAAAGAGACATTAACTAAAACAAAAATGTCAAACACAAAAATAAAAGAGAGAATCAACAAACAAACACGTCCCATTAATGTAAATGTTGATCCAAAAACTTTAACATATCACAATTTATAATATTTTTTACTAAAATGAAACAACATTTGTAGAAATTGGAAGAATACGGACCTGCATTGAGGGCATTTTGGAGATTTTGCATCGCGGGCAAGATTTGGGAGATAAGGCCCTGATCGTTGGACGTCATGACCTCGTTACCCACCGTGACGACGATGATCTTGCTCCCCGGGTAATACGCCAATACGTTGGTGCTGACCCACTGACCCGCGAAGTTAGGGTCGGAAGCCAGAGCCGGGATGTCTCCGTTTCCGGCGCCGATCACTATTCCGATGTTGGTGTTGGCCAACGCCTTGATTATCGCCGGATCAGCGCCGTAAAGCCTGACCTTCTGTATGGTGGTCGACTGGAGAAGCTTTACTGTCGCCGCCGGCGGCGGCAGGTTGTCCGCCACTTCCCCGTAGTTGACGCCGATGAACGACTGCGCTCCTGCCAATAAAACACAATGGGTTGAGTTGGCTCGGACTGAGTCCACTCACAAAAATTTTACCAAGTACCGGGCAAATAATATTATAATAATAAAAAATAAATAAAAGGTCCTTCATTCAATATACAAATCAAAAAGTATACATTTTCCAGTCACTTTACATGATTCAAACTGAGTCGACTCAGATAGATTCAGAATAAAAAATTACTGGTAATTTTAGGGGGAAGACGTCCTTCTCCAAGTCTTTAAATAGGATTGAAAAAGACACAATTACATGACTCGAACTGAGTAGACTCAGATTGACTCAATTTTTTAAAAAACAAACTACAGGGAAAAATACGTCCTTCTCGAGATCGTTAATAATACAAATGAAAAGGACGCCTTTTCCGGCGTGAAGTAGTCAGTAAAATCAAATCACCGAAAACTGCCCACTCACTGAGTGAACTTCGATTCAACGAAAATTCGAGACGAGTCACAAAACACACACACAAACAAAAAGGACTATCAAGCAAGAAAATCAAAATCCAAGAAAAAATTGAATGGGAGATCTGGGACACTGAAATGAAACAGAGAAGAGAAGAGAAGAGAATAGGACTTACTTGCAAGGTGAAAGAAGTGCAGGGATAGGCACGTAAAGAGGAAGATTAAGGAGTGTATGATTGTCTTCGTCGCCATGGCTGAATAGCTCCCAAGTTGTGATTATCTATCTCAACCGACCGCAGACTTTATAAGCCTGATATTATTGAGTGATAGAAATTGAATCGAACTTACTGTAAACAGTAAAAATTGGCTTGCCTTGGAGTTTTCTTGAGTAGAAAATGTTGAACCAGAACTTGCCTCGAAGGTCTCAAGTTTCAAGTCTTTTTTTTTTTTTTCCAAATTTCTCCGCAAATGTTTTTAAAATTCACTTTTCAAAAAATTTACTAAAAATAAATAATTCAATTTTTAAAAAATTAAAATCAAATATATTGATTATAACTAGTATCCGGATACACGTGATGTGTGCAAACTCATTTGAAGTTACAATAGGCAATTGATATATTCTTTTATTAATAATGCATATATACATAACTATGTACATTATAACATTTGATATTAATATATTTGATATTTGATAAATAAATATATATATATTAAAATATATACAAATCTATTTAAAAAAACACACACACATGAAATTAAGCAAACAAACAAATCAATTTTTTGACAGATCATTGTTATTTTTATTCAAGACTAAAAATTAGGCCCAATTTTCATACTTAGGCTTTGTTTGGCATATATTAAAAAAGCTTAAAAGTTTAAAAGTCACTATCATATTTAAGTCACATCACCTCTCTACCACATCACTTCAAACCCAACTCATATTTCATAAAAAGTCAAAAAGTATACTTATTTAGAACATCACAAACCACCCCTTAGTGATGTTGCAATAAATTAAGATATTAAAGAAAGAAAAATAATACTCAATTTTATTTTTTTTTTAACATAATGAAGCATTTCATTTTCTATAAAAAGTATAATTAACAGTATTAAACAAAAATATAAAAATACACAAATTCAAGACACTTAAGAGTTGTTTGGAATGTGCTAAATAAGTGTATTTTTTGACTTTTTATAAAATATGGTTTGGATTTGAAGTGATGTGGTAGAAAGATGATGTGACTTAAATTAGATGATGTAACTTAAATAAGGTAGTGACTTTTTAAGTTTTTAACTGTTTTAGAAAATGCCAACCTAGCCTTGGAGCACTGACACTGAATGTTTTTTAAAAAGAAAAATGAGTGAGACCCCCTTTGTGGAGGACCCCCACAACCCCCTTACTGATCTACACCATTCATGATGTGTGGGGCCCACTCATGTATGTGTGGGGTCCACATCATGAATGGTGTGGATCACAAAGGGGGTTGTGGGGGTCCTCCACAAAGAGGGTCTCTATCATTGCTGTTTTAAAAAACACACACAATTAAAAGTAACAAACAAACCAAAATTTTAAAAACAGAAGTTATACACAAAAAATAAACAAATGCTTAAAAAAGTAAAATAGGAAAAAATCCCAAAATGTACTAATCTTAAAAAAGTGCACACACCCACACCACAAAGTGTTTAAGGTGGTATTTGACAAAATTAAAAATTAAGAATTAATTATTGAAAATTGAATATTTAATTTTTTAAGTTGAAGAACTGTTGGATAAAAATTTAAGTGCTGAATTAAAAAAAGTTGTTTGATTTGTGTAAGATAAAATTTGAAATTTATTTTTTTTAAATTGTATATTTTAATTTTTATATTGAGATGGTGGTGGCGGTGGTGGTGGTGGCGATAGTAGTAAAATGATAGTGATGTTCATGGTAATAATGACAATGGTGATGGTAGTGGTGGTGGTGGCAGTGAAGACATGATGGTGGCAGCGATAGTGGTAGTGGTTGCGGTAGCATAGTGATGGTGGTAGTAATAGAGGTAGTGATGGTGGTGGTGGTGGTGGTGGTGGTGACACGATGGTGATGGTTGTAGTGGTGGTGGTGGTGGTGAGTTTATAATAATGTATATCAATATTTATGTTTAATATTTATAAATTTAGTCAGAATTAAGTATGACTTTATTTTATTTTATTTTTCTAAGTTTTAGCCTCACTTAAATTTTTAAGTGATATCAATTATGATTATCAAACGGACTTAATTGATTATCACTTAATCAATTCAATTTTAAGTGATAAGTTATATTATCAAACGCCCCCTAAGTTTAAGTCTATTCAAAGAAGCCTGCACAAATATCAACAGTAAAATATTTTTTGCTTTGCAATTTTTTTTTTAAATTGAATATAAAAATATAGAAGTAGACAAAATAGAAAAATACAAACTCAAGACACTTAGAACACTTGTAGTGTAACAACCCCACTCTGTGATTAACTACTAATTCGTAATTATTGTTAGATTGTTACATGCATGTTCAAAACATGTAAATAAGGGCATAGTTTTGAAGAATTGACTTGTTTTGGGGTTTTGATTTTATGGAATGATCTTCAATTCATAATGATATATGAGTTTCTAAATTTTTTCTTAACTTTTGGCCCAAAAGAATGTGTTTTGATGCAAAGGAAGTGAGTTTTGAACTTGGAACTGAAATATGGAAGTTTCAAAATTCGCAGGGTTCGCTCGAGCATATTTTGCAAGCTCTCAGAAGTTTTGCAGAGATTGATGGTTGGCTCGAACAACCAAAAGACTGCTCGAACGACCATCCTTTATTTTCAATCTTGGCTCGAGCATAAAATGAGAGCATCTGGTACTTTTACAAACCAAGAGATTCACTCAAGCGACCAAAGCTTCGCTTGAGCGAACTGCCTTGTTTTTTGAAATTTTGCTAAGTGTTTCAAAGTGTATAATTGCATCCTTATTCCATCTTAGGCATTCTTAAGCCATGGTTTAAGCCATAATAATGAGGAACCGAATTTGAAACACACTAAGAAAGAAGTGAAATATGTTAAGCGCCTACAAAATGTGTATTTCAATGTGTATCTGTTATGTGTTTGTGTAGGTCACGCGCTACCGTCTGTCTGATCCGTCTATTCTGCTTTCTAGAGATATCTGTGAGTAATAACTCTGTAAAGTTATGCTTGATTATAAGTATTTTTTGAATGATATGATATACTCTATTTTCTAAAATGATATTTTGTTATAGATGAATGATTGTCCATTTTTCTAAAATGTATTCGTGGCATCCTTAGCATCATGTGTATCTGTCATGTGTTATCTGTTACCTGGTACCAGGGTTTCATGGGGGTTCCATTCATGGAACTGATTATGTATCAATTATCTGATCTGCAGGTGGGTCTTAATGACCATCTCATGTGAATATGGGTCTTTATGACCACTTAATCTGCATGTGGGTCTTTATAACCAATCTGATTTGTTAGAGCTAATGAATGTATCACGTATATTTATGAATCTGAATATGTATATGAATCTTTTTTTTATCTGAATTCTAATTTTCGAATCTGTTATGGACATCATTCATAAAACCTTTACTCTATTCTTATTCATTGGGCTCCAGCTCATTATTTATATTATGTATATATGTAGGTGACCAGGCGCATAACCAGACTTGAGACTTCCAGTCTAGATTCTATTCTGTTAGCCAACCTGTGCACTTCCCGAGGAGGTTCTAGAAATCTTTTGTGATCAAGTCCCGTGGTCAATGTTTTGTGTTCTAAGTTTCAAGTTCTATTCTCTTTTGTTTTGGTTGGACAACTTTTGTTTACTTCATATATAAGGCTAAGTCCCTTGTTGTTTATCTGTACATGTGGTGACATCATAATATATGCAAATATAAGTTTAAATTTTATATTCCATATAAGTCTGCACAGCTCTTTGGACCTTGTATTTTGATATTTGCTTCCGCTAGCCCCTTATTTTACTAATCTGTTTCAGAGGCCTTCGGTAACACTTCAAAATACCAAAATTAAAATCCATACTCTTCGAACACTTCAAAAACATTTATAGGCACAAAGAAAAATAATAGTAGGATTAATATAAAAACTTTTTATAAATGAAGAAAAAAAAACACCAGACTGTTTAAATCTAAGCGTAAAAAATTGCGTGCACACGTTATGGTGCCAAAGGCTTATTTTGGAAAGATGGTAAAAAGTGACTTTTTGGCTTTTAACCAAGCTTTTGGCTTTTTTAGACAAATGATATAGCGATTCCAGTTTTCCCTTTTTGTATTTGTTGTACTCTGGACTTTGGTTCCGTAGAGTTGGTGGTTGTATACCTTGTTAACATCCTTTAATTCCTTATGTTTGAGTTTTAGGATATGTTGGGCGTATTTCGAACAGGTAGGTTGAGTTTTGGTCTCAAGTGTAGTTGCCCAGGTTTTTGGTGTTACGCTCGAGCGGGTCATTCTGCGCTCGAGCAGAGTTTGGTTTTTGGTTGTCCGCTCGAGCGGGCATCCTTGCACTCGAGCGAGGTTTACACACTCCCAGTATTTCGTGCCTCTGCAAAACTTCTGCAGGTGTGTTTTTTCACGCTCGAGCGGGTTTCTTTACGCTCAAGCAAGTCGCGCTCGAGCGGGTATATTGGCGCTCGAGCGGGTAGTGCTTTGTTTGTGAAAGTTCTGGGAGGGGGAAATCTACACTCGAGCGGACTGGTTTTCACGCTCGAGCGGATGTATTTTATTTTTGTGTCTTGGCGCTCGAGCGGGCCTTCTTGTGCTCGAGCATGTCCAGATTTTTGTACTTGACGCTCGAGCGTTCTATTCTGCGCTCAAGCAGGAGTGTCGTTTATCAGTTGGCAGCTGGACATTTTTAAATCACTTTTTACATTCACTATCTCTCTCTTACTTTCTAAAAACACTTTTTGAGAGTCTCTCTCTAGGATCTCCCTTCTCTCTAGGGTTTGATCTAGCTAGAGTGTTCCACTCCCTTGGTGCCTTTGTAAAAAATGTGTTGATCGTCGAGGGTTACGTTTTGATCCAAGAAATTGTTGATTTGGAGCACTTTGAATTTCTTCATCTTCTCCATTTGAGCTCTAACTTCGAGGTAGGGATATCCTACTCCATCTTATGAGCTTTGTCTTTGAATTTTGGTATTTCGATATGTTGGGGGTTGTTGGGTAATTTCGAGAAAGTTTGGGGCCATTGTGTAATTTTCAAAAGAGGGGTTTTCAAAGTTTAAAACCTTTATGTATGTAACACATTGGAAAATGGACTTGGTGTTGGATTTTTGATAAAAATGGAACCTTAGGGTTGGTGTTGTAATTATGGGAAAAAGCCCTAATTGCATGATAAATTAATTGGTATAATTAATTTTGGGAAGTGAGAAATTGAATAGGAAATATTCAAATTGGAATGGTATGGGACTAAAGGGCGTAATTGAATTAATTTATCGCTCACCTAGGCAAATATTGATAATTTATCCATTTGGTGCATTTATTTTCTGTTTAGAAATAACTGCTTTGGGCTATCGGTGAAGGATAGTCTTGATTGTTGTAGACAATGTATGATGATTAGGCAAACTAAAACTAATCAATTGAGTAAGCTATCGAGTATAGCGGTTGGTTTAATACATCGAAATTGTGTATTGAATGATTGAACATGTATATGACAATTGTTTATATACATTGTGTTGTGTGGGAGGAGATAGGGGATGTACTCCACGGTTTAAGGGAAGATAGGGGATGGACCTCTAAACCGGAAATTGTTGGTATTGATACAGCACTACAATGTGTATCAATTGTGAAGTATGGAAGTGTTTTGTTACTTGATACATCACTACAATGTGTATCATTTGTAAAGTATGGAAGTGTTTTGTTATATTGATACAGCACCAAAATGTGTATCATTTGTGAAGTATGAAAGTGGTTTTATGCGTTATTGATACATCACCAAAATGTGTATCTGTCATGAATTTTGAAAGTAATTGAGTGATGAGTTATAATCTCATTAAGTTACTTGGGCCAGGTTCTGAGCCTTGTTTTCAAACTAAAAGTTGAATAAGAAATGGAAACTGAAATGTAACATGGGCATGATTGTCGTGAAACTGTAATACGACATAAGTTGGAATATAAGTGTGAACCATCTATTGAATGCTATCATTTTAGTTATTGTTTATAGTTGGTTTAGTATATTTCTACTAGGCTGTGGCTCACCCTATATGGGACATCATTTTCAGGTACAAGTAGCATGCCACCTCCAAGGACGTAGCTTGGGAGGCTTGAGGCTGTTGGTTTTCTTTTTTGTTGTTTTGATGTATTACATGTACATCAAGCCAAGGGCTTTCTTTGTATAGAGTTAGCACTCTCTTTTGTAACCAAGTGTTGACTTGGAAAGTTGTAAGCCCATAGGGCATTTACTTTTGTTGTCAACATGTAATACATTTTGTAATGATTACTCTGATGGAATATATTTATGCTTTATTCTATTATGTCTAAGTATGCTATTGTTGGTTGATTTATGGGTTTATTTTGAGGGCGCTACAAATGATTTGGGAAGTTGGTAAAAAGTGATTTTTGACTTTTTTGATTAATATTTGTTTATGATGTCATGTCACCATGTCTTAATGGCAATTGACCAAAATAGCCCTACCCAATTGAAAAATTACACATTTTCACCATGTCATTTTCCACACCTATGGGGGGTAGTTTTGTAATTTCTCTTTTGACTTATAACCACAAGCCCAAATCAATTGATGGCCAAAAAAGCTGCTTTTGGCGTTTGAGCAATAAGCCAAAACGCGGCTTATTGCTGTGTTCTCAAAATGAGCCAAAGTGTTCAAAGAAGCCTACACAAATATCAAGAAGAAAACATTTTCTACTTCATAATTTAAAAATTAAAAAATTAAAATAAAACACACACGTGATGGTCAGAAGGTGTTAATTACATTTTGGCAGTGGCTTTGGTCCAGTCCAAGATCGGACTGGACCGTGCTGTTGGGCCCGTGGAAGCCCACCACGGGTCCCGTTTTGATAATCCGAACCGTTCAATGTGTAGAACTCGTCGAGTACTGTGTGCTTGTAAAAAATCACCTTGATCGGATATCGATAGCTATGTGAACAAAAACAGTTTTTTATCAACCGTTAATTTTTTCACCGTCTATTTTTTTTTATACAAAACTGATTTGATCACATAACTATTGATATTCGATCAACGTGATTTTTTAAAAGCATGTAGTACTCGACGAGTTCTACACATTAACGGTTCGGATTATCAAAATGGACCCAAAAAATGGGTCCCATGGGCCGAACTGGACGGGTCCAGTCTTGATCTCAACTTGAGACAAGCTAGACCCATTTTCTATAGAAATTTTAATTAATAATATTACATAAAAAATATAAATTCAAAATTCTTAGAACATATTTTTTTTAAGAACAGTTCAATCTTTTCTTTTATCAAATTTAAATTTGATGAAAAGAGTAGACTTTTGATGCTCTAACATTTACATAAAATCAAATTTAGGATGTCTTAAATTTTTTATCAAATTGAGGATGGGTATGCCCTTCATCAATTTATTGTACATAGCCATTGGAGATGCAGAGCATACACCATCTCCGGACGACCGGTCAGTTTTCTCCCTAGTCGACTACCTCATTGTAAAAATCTGTTTCAGAATCTAAAAAAATGACACCAGCCAGACATGCCTAGATTGTCCTCCTGGTCGACCGGTGATTTGATAAAATCTCAATTTTTTTCGTTGAAATGCACGATATCAAATGAAATTTTTACTCAAATTTAATTAAAAAAAAATTAAACGTTTGAGATATTCTAAGATATTATTTGGCATTATGTGTATTAGCATATTTTTTTTATTTTTTTTATCACATTATTTATTATTTTTTTTACATATTTTTTTTTATAAAAAATTAAAAAATATATATATATTTAGATAATGTAAAAAGGTCTAAACTTTTTTCCCATTTGTGAAAAACAGGAGAGAGGGAAAGCATTTGTGCAAGAACAGGACAGGAAGAGAGAGAGAGAGAGAGAGAGAGACGAGAGAGAGAGAGAGAGAGAGAGAGAACTGTCATAGCAAAGTTGTATTTCAGCGCAGCCCTGTTTTGTCGGTAGAAATAAAATTCATATTTTTAAAAATTTTAGATTAAAATTCATAAATAAATTAAAATAGTTAATAAGATAAAATGTCACATTAAATTTGTAATTATTTTATTTTTTTCTCTCATAAACATTACATTCAACTATAAAAAAAATCAAATCATCTTCTCACATACAAAAATTTTAACCTACTAAAATAGTCAAAAACTAAAATATGCTACTAAAATAGTAACTTTCCAAACACCCACATAATATACTAACAAATGTAGTTTTGAAATTATGATTTGAGTGTGCAGTTGTGTTTTAAATGTGGAATTGTTAGTTGAGTTTTGAAAATAAAAAATTTATTTGGTTATGAGTTTTGAAACGAGTTTTAAAAAGAATTTTGAAATTTTTTTTTGAATTTTGAAAAAACTTTTGAGTTTTTGAATTTTGAGTTGTATTTTGAATTTTTTTGGATTTATTTTTTTTTAAATATTAAAAAATGTTTAAGAAAATTTTAGTTTTTTTATTTTTATTTTAAACATATAATTTTTTTAAATATTTTTATTTTATATATTTTATTTTATTTTGTAAATATTTTAATTTTTTTTAATTTTAATATTTTAAACTCAAAATACAACTCCTCACTCAAATCATAACCAAATATATAACTCAAAACTTAATTCAAAAATTATTTTCAAAACTCATAACCAAACATATAACTCGAAACTCTACACTACTTTCAAAACTCTACACTCAAATCGTAACTAAACATATAAGAAAAAAAATTAAAATATTTAAAAATATATTTATCAAATAAAATAAAATATTTAAAATAAAAAATAAAAAATAAAAAAATATTTTTTTAATATTTTAAAAAAATACAACACATAAATGTTTGAAATATACATTAAAATAAATAAATAAATATTTAAAATATAAATATTTACCCTAAAAAATAAAATTAAGAAAATTTTTAAATATTAAAAATAAATAAATCCAAAAAATTTCAAAATACAACTCAAAACTCAAAATACAATTCAAAGTTTTTTTCAAAACTCATAACGAAACAAATTTTCTCTTTTTAAAACTCAATTCAAAACTCATAATTCAAAACACGACTCCACATTCAAATCATAATTCTAAAAATAATTTTAAAATGAAAAAATATTTTTTTGAATTTTTTCTTTTAAAATAAATTTTTAAAAAAGAGTTTAGTTTTGAGTTTTGAGTTATGTGTTTGGTTATAAGTGTTGGTGAAAATATCAGAAACTATTATATTTTATTGATAAATGATATAAAGAAAATGAGATACAAATAGATCAGGTTGAGGCACGGATATCTTGTTTTCTTTAAGGAGATCAAGCCCACTGCGGTAGGAAGAATCCAATGACCGATGCAGCAGTCACAAAACTATGACTTGTCCCCTCCAAGATACAACAGCCCGACCACTTGTCGTATGGTTCAGGCCAACTCTGCACAAGATGGTGAATCCAAAGCTCCACCAAGAAAAATACCCTTCTTTGCTAGTAATCTCTCTTGTATAGAAAATCGCTGATGTATGTTGATAGAAAAGAGTAAACTATTTATAGGTCATTAGGACCTTACAGTTACACCAAAAATAATGACCATTAAACAAGAAAATGGTTACACCAAAATAATGACCATTAACTAAGAAAATGGTTACACCAAAATAATGGCTATTAACCAAGTTCATGAATTCTATTTAACCTCTATTTATGACCAAGAGGTTACCAAAGTAATGAAACCTCATTTATGAAAAAGATAAATCAATAAATAAATATAAGATATTAAAATGGTCCAACAATGCCCCACTCATTTTAATATCAACAAAGATCAAAGAGATTACCAAACAAAGATAGATTAGTATGCATCATGAAGGTGTGCTCTGCATTGAACCTTCATTAGTAAAACAGCAACCTCTACTCCAGAGTCAGTAGTGGTCTCAGACTTGAACTATGACTGCTTAGGGGAAATAAAGAATTACTGCTTACACATAATAATCCAGGTGTTGACATGAGTTTTAATAGCTAGCACATTACGGCCTTGTGCTAATCCCAGTTTTCATGAGCATATTTGAGAATAAGCCTTATTCTCATAGAAAGCGGCCTCACTTTTATGCTTACATAGGTGAAATCTGTCAAGGATCTTCCTGTAATTTACACACCCCACTCAACAAGAGCTACAGAATTTCATTAAGAGTATAAAAACTCAACCCTCCAACATTACAGGACAAATGCACTTACATTATAGGGATGGATAATAAAATATTAAAGAGTGCATTTTTTTACAACCACCATATGATTCGTTCTTCCCATTGAACCTAGTTACAGGATTTCTGATCCCTAGGTTGGATATCCTCATACATGGTTTATGATTTTATAGGCTTCAAACCCATCCCCCTCGATGTATTCCAGACCCTATCTCTCACCAAGGCCCTGGTTAACGGATCCACAAGATTATCACAAAATTTTACATAATTCACAGTTATGATGCCATTACTCAAATAGGATCTCACATTACTGTGTTTCCTTCGAATAGGTCTGAATTTACCATTATAAAAATGATTGTTCACTCTACCAATAGCAGCAGTGCTATCACAACGAATTAATACAGGAGGAATTGGTTTTTCCCAAAAAAGAATTTCATGTAACAAATCTCTCAACCAATTCGCTTCCTCACATGCTGAAGCTAACGCTATAAGCTCAGCTTCCATTGTAGAATTAGCAATTATAGTCTGTTTTTTAGACTTCCAACATATAGCACCACCACCCAAGGTAAAAATAAAACCTGAGGTAGAGAGAGAATCACCTGACAAAGTGTTCCAATCGGCATTACTATATCCCTCAAGTACTACAGGATACTTGTTATAAAACAAACCATAATTTTTGGTACCCGATAAATATCTCATAATTCTTCCCATGGCTAGCCAATGATCTTGACTTGGCTTGCTAGTAAACCTGCTAAGTACTCCAACAGCATATGCAATGTCAGGTCTAGTACAGTCAGTAACATATCTCAAACTACCAATCATGCTAGCATATTCCTTTTGATTAATTACTTCATTTTCATTTGTTACAGACAAATGTATGCTTGCATCAAAAGGAGTAACAACATGTTTACAGTCTAGAAAATTATATTTCTTTAACATTTTCTCAACATAATGCGACTGATCAAGAAAAATACCATCATTAGTCTTGGTAATTTTAATTCTCAAAATAAAATTGGTTTCACCAAGATCTTTCATATCAAAGTGGCTATTGAGCATATTTTTAGTCTCATTTATAATATGCAAATTAGAGCCAAAGATAAGTAGATCATCCGCATATAGGCTAATAATCACATGTGTATTTTCATCAGTTTTATAATATATGCACTTATCACATTCATTAGTCTTATAGCCATTCTCAAGCATGCAGGAATCAAATTTCTCATGCCACTGTTTAGGAGCTTGTTTTAAACCATAAAGGGATTTAGTTAGCTTACACACTTTGCTTTCTTGGCTAGGCTCCACAAAGCCTTCGGGTTGGTCCATGTAAATCTCCTCATCTAGATCTCCATTTAAAAATGCTGTTTCTACATCCATTTGATGAATTTTTAAATCATGAATTGCAGTCACTGCTATCAACAGTCTAATGGATGTAACTCTAGTAACCGGAGAAAAAGTATCAAAGAAATCAAGATCAACTTGTTGCTTAAAACCTTTAGCGACAAGCCTCGCTTTATATTTATCTATAGTTCCATCCGATTTAAGTTTTTTACGAAGGACCCATTTACACCCAATAGTTTTACAACCTGGAGGTAAATCCACTAGCTTCCATGTTTTATTTGAAAGTAGTGAGTCTATCTCATCATTTACAGCCTCTCTCCAGAAAATAATATCAGGTGATGATAAAGCTTCTTGCACCATAAGAGGAATTTCTTCCACATTGTAAAGATAATAGTCAAGGCCAAAGTCTTTTTCAACTCTAGCTCGTTTACTCCTCCTTGGTTGGATTTGAGAATTTTCTTGTTCTTGAAAAACTTGAGAAGGAGTAGAAGAGCTAGACATAGATAAAATATTTTTAGAAATTATTTGACTCCCACTATTTCTAGATTTGAAAGGAAATTTATTTTCATGAAAAATAGCATCACCTGATTCAAAAATAATATAATTTTTCATATCAAAAAATCTATAAGCTGTACTATGCAACGCATATCCAAGAAAAGCATAGGTGGTAGCTCGTTCACACAATTTAGATCGTTTAGGATCTGCAAGCCTCACAAAAGCTAAACAATCCCAAACCCTCAAATACCCTAGATTTGGTTTATGCCCCCGCCACAACTCATAAGGTACAATTTTAGTCTTTTTGTGTGGCACTCTATTTATCACATGGCAAGCTGTCAAAATAGCCTCACTCAAAAGATTTGAGGGAGCACTTGAATCAATAAGCATATCATTCGTCAGGTCAATTAACGTTCTATTTTTTCTTTCAGCTATGCCATTAGATGAAGGTGAATATGGTGAAGTAGTCTCATGAATAATTCCCAAAGACTGAACAAAAGAGTTGAATCCAAGAGATTCATACTTTCGGCCTCTATCACTTTTAATTCTTTTAATCTTTTTACCGAATTGATTTTCCACTTCAAGAAGGAATTCTTTAAATTTCTCAAAAGCATCACTTTTATATTTTAATAAATATACGTTTGTGTATTTTGAAAAATCATGAATAAAAGTGATAAAATATCGGTTACCACCTCAAGTTAAAATTCCTTCAAACTCACACAAATCAGTATGAAATAATTCTAGCAATTCGGTATTTTTTTCAACACTTTTATGAGGCCTCTTGGTAATTTTTGCTTTATGTAACAACGCCCGCGGGGGACCTCGCTACAGTTCGGACTCGATTTTTGTTGCGGTTCCAAATCTCGAACCAAAGAGTCCAAATCCGGCAAATCGTTTTTGAGAAAAACAGATTTTTGAAAGAAGTGCCAAACATGGACTGCTTTGCCAGATAACAGAGTCGCCACCTAAATATTTTAAAATGGGAAATTTAGGAAACCCTGACTCGGTGCCAAAAGGCCACGTGTCCGTCATCACCAAAGTTGGCTCGGGAACTTGGGTACGATTAGGGAAGGTCACATCGTGAGCACCCCCTCTCGCCCGGTCAAAGACCGGCCTCTACTAACCATGATATCTGTTTTTTAAAACATTGTGAGTTCTTATTCCGGTTATTAGCCTAGGTTACTATGTGATGCTCGCAGCAAATAAGTATAGACTGGGTCGTCTGAATTGGAACAAAACACTTCATGTTTGTTTATTTGAAAATGGTTTGCTACCAGCAGGTAGGCTTAAGATGCAGATTTGCCACCCTCGAGTGGGCTTAAGAAAACAATGATTTTGCCACTATCTAGTGGGCTTAAAACAAGCATTTGATGAATTGTCCCAATTCAGATAACTCAACCTCCACCCACAGGCATTCAAGGCAGTTATATCATATAAGCACATAGCCTCATGGCAAGCATGCTATCATGGCAACACTTACACGCATGCAAGGATGCTAAAGCATAAGACTCACCTAGTACTCCGAGCCAAAACCGAAAACCACATTAGAAATCATGCATGATCCTAAATATGCTGAAATGCCTAATGCAACACATGCAAAATGCAACTATAGCAAGCTCGGCTAGTCTAAACGTGGCATATGGAATGCTACAGCTAACAAGTATTCAATTTGGAATTGAAATACAAATGCAGTTTGTATGATGCGCCGAGCCCGGTGCATGCAAAACAGATGAATGATGCAAACATGCTGTCATACTGTATGCTAATTGAAATATGCCCTATATCTAACCATCGAAAGCAGGTAAATAAAAGGGAGAAAGAAATGGGGGTTGGAAGACATACATCACACTCACACACCCTTATTACAGCATTGCCCTCGCGCAGAGGGTCCGAATAAATAATACAGTCCGAATAAAAGAATATACAGTCCGAATATACAGTCCGAATATTACAAAATTCTAATTAATTAACAAATTAATTGATAAAAGCTGTAAAACTGGCGTGCAAGCCAGGGACTGCCTTGCTTCTGATAGATGCCGCTGGTTGGGCTGCCTGGCGCGGAAATCCACTGGGATGCCCCGATTAGCCTCTGTTTGCAGTATTTCTCGAAATGCGCGCCGAACTCCGAAAATTTGCTGATTCTGGATTTTGCTGCAACAGAGAGCAGGAAAAGGGCACAGCAGTGTATTTCACAAATATATGCATGTCCCGATCCTCGTGCCACCAATCACGCATACCGATGCATGATGGCCGAGGAACCGAATTGCACAACTCAATATGGGATGAATGCAGATGAATGCGACAACAAGAGCCTAACCCCATCATGGGTAATCCGGAGTATCGGCGACTTGGGAATTGAGACCCGTTCCGCCACTCGGAGTGCGAAACGTACCTCGTTTCCCGTGCAATATGCATGATATGCATGAAATGCAACTAACATACAATCCTAGCATGCGCAATGCTATGAAAAGGAGATGCCTCGAAATGCGTGTCCACGGGCATGCAAACCGAGGCGATGCGGAATGACATGCGAAATGTAATGATGGGCTTATACCAACATGAAGGGGGGCCTCAGCCACACTCACATAGGATGCCGGAATGACAAGAATGAGGTGCCTCAAAATGCGTGCCCACTGGCACGCAAACCGAGGCAATGATGAAATGCAAATCGAATAAAACAGAGTGCCTCGAAATGTGTGCACGCGGGCACGCAAACCGAGGCAGAGGCATACGCAATGCAAACCGGATAAAATAGAATGTCTCGAAATGCGTGCACACGGGCACGCAAACTGAGGCGGAGGCATACGCAATGCCAATCGGATAAAACAGAATGTCTCGAAATGCATGCACACGGGCACGCAAACCGAGGCGGAGGCATACGCAATGCCAATCGGATAAAATAGAATGTCTCGAAATGCGTGCACACGGGCACGCAAACCGAGGAATGCATAAAATGGCATACGGAATGCAGTGATGGGCTTACGCCAACATGAGAGAGCCTCGGCCGCACTCACATAGGCTGCCATCGGATAAAACAGAGGTGCCTCGAAGTGCGTGCACGCGGGCACGCAAACCGAGGCGATGCATTAAGGCATGAAATGACATGGGAAATGATATGCAAGCATAGCAATGGAATTTCAGCACCTAAATGAAGGGGGAAACAGCCCCGAAACAATTCGAAATGAATCCCGAAGCATGCAATCATCCCGAAAATGTGAAATTAAACCCCGAAATGGCCTATAGCCATGCTATTCATGCAAAATATGATCATGGCAGCAAGAACAGTAGCAAGGCAGTCCCAAATATGGCATTTTTCAGTAACAAACATGGCCAAAATGTAAGCATAGATATGGCAACATTATCATGCAAGATTAGTGGCCAAAAGAGGAATAAAATGAGAGGTAGTATATAGAAAATTCAAATGGACAGACTTTCTTCTACAACATTGAAGAGGGCCTAAAAATAAGCACTTTTGCAGAAGATGGCAGCCTCGAAATCATAATACAAACATGCTAGAAATTCTATGCAAAATAAGCTCCAAATAGGCTATATCATGAGACATGCAATCTATACACCAAATGACCAAACCTTCTTCATGAAACATGTAAAGGGGGTCAAAATAAGACCCCTCTTAGCTCTGACCAAGAGCCAAAACCATAAGCACAAAAGGCTACAAAATGAGCAAGATTTAGGGCCTAAAGTGAATTTCCAAGAGAGGTGGTATATAGAATGGCCAAATGAGGTTGATCCCTTCTACAATGTTGTATAGGGGCTCAATATAAGCACAAAACCAGTAGGGGTCGGAGCCCCAAAAACAAATGCAAAGAGGCTAAAACTAGCATTCAAGATTGTGACATACAAGGTGTATATTGAAACAAGTATATCATGGAAACACCAAATGAAGTTGAGCCCTTCTACAAAGTTGTAGAGGGGCTCAAAATAAGCCTAAAACCAGTAGGGGTCGGAGCCCCAAAAACAAAAGGAAATAGGGTAAAAATTTGATTCAAGATTATGCAAGAAAAAGGGATTTGAATGCTTACCCTTGAAGATCTTTCTTTCTTTGCTTCTTGACTTGAATTTGTTGACTCTTAACCTCTGAAAAAAACTTCCTTGCTGCTGGAATGGTAGTGGAGATGGTGAGGCTTGGTGTTGGTGAAGAAATAATGCAAGACTTGAAGAAATTTGGAGCTTTTTTGCTATGAAAATGGAGGTTTAAGCTTAAGTGTTCTTGAAGGATTTTTTTCTCCTCCCAAAATGAGGTTCGGCCAGCTGCTGGAATGGACAAGAGAGAGGGCTTAAAAGGAGGGCCAAAAGGGTTGAAATATCTTGCCTCAAATATCTAGATATTTTGAGGGCAAAATATCTAGATATTTTGAGGGCAAAAAGAAAAGATTTTGTTCAACCACGAAGTGGGCATCTGAGACCGCAGTGTTCTTCAGAATGATGAAACAGAGATACCTGCCAAAAATCGGAGAAAACCGATGCAAAATGAATGCTCGGGGCCCAAAACCGCGCGGGGTCCCGAAAATGGGCTGTAGGCACCGGAAGTGGTGTTCGGCTGCGAAGTGGGTCTCAGAGACCCCAGTGTCCCTCAGAAGGACCAAACAGAGGTGTCTGCCAAAAATGAACAAACATCGATGCAAAATGAATGCTCGGGGCCTAAACCGCGAAGTTTGGGGTCCCGAAAACAGGCTGCCGGGCACCGGAAGTGGTGTTCGGCTACGAAGTGGGTATCAAAGGCCCCAGTGTTCCGCGGAATGCTAAAACAGAGGTCTCTGCCAAAAACCGGAGAAAACGGAGATGGTTGGGCGGTCCCGAGCCGAGGCACACGGCCTGACGGCCCGAAAACCGGGAACCGGGCTCCGAAATGGGCAAAATGGCCTACGGCCACAAAAAGTAGCTCACGGCCACCAGGAGATAGTCTACGGGACCACTCCCTTCCCTCAGGAAAGAAAACAGAGAAAACCGAGCCTGGTTCGCAAACCGAGACAAGGTAGAGAAGAGGGTTCGGAAGTCTGAAGGCAGGGCGCGCGGCCGCGACTCTGAGACTTCTGAACGAGCACAATATGCAACATCACCAAGCGCTCAATCGGTGACGTCTGAGTCTTAAGGTCGGTCAAAAATGGGGTGTCTACAGTTGCCCCTCTTTGACAGAACTCGAAAGTCATAAGAATGACGGGAGTGAATGTCAAAGCCTAGAGACGACCCATTTTTGACAAGGCCGAAGACTTAAACAATCATACAAGATAAATAGAGATGTGCCCGCAGGCATGCCCGCAGGCAGGGGCAAAATGCAAAAGGTATGCAAGAATCCAGATGTAACAGATGTTCGTGCAAATGCAGCAAGCTGTAATGAAGCAGGTATTGACAAATAGATGCAACAGTGAGACATACCCCAATCACGCTGGACTCGTGAGTGGAGGAAGAACAAAGAAAATCAAACAGGAGCGTGTTCCACGCAACCTAAGATAAATTCCAAACACGCTGAAATTGTGTAAGAAACGGGACACTCAAACCACGCTGAAATCGTGAGAGGAGGTCCAAAAACAACCGCCCAGGTATGTACGCAACACGACCCGAGATAAATTCCAAACACGCTGAAATCGCGTAAGGAACGGGAAAAGAGAGACACATAGGGAGCAATCCCAGTGTTATGGAATGGTGTGAGCACTGGAACGTATTCCAAATACTTTTAACCGAAGGAATGGTGTGAGCACTGGAACGTATTCCAAATACTTTTAACCGAAGGAATGGTGTGAGCACTGGAACGTATTCCAAATACTTTTAACCGAGGAATGGTGTGAGCACTGGAACGTATTCCAAATACTTTTAACCGAGGAATGGTGTGAGCACTGGAACGTATTCTAAATACTTTTAACCGGAGGAATGGTGTGAGCACTGGAACGTATTCCAAATACTTTTAACCGGAGGAATGGTGTGAGCACTGGAACGTATTCCAAATACTTTTAACCGAAGGAATGGTGTGAGCACTGGAACGTATTCCAAATACTTTTAACCGAGGAATGGTGTGAGCACTGGAACGTATTCCAAATACTTTTAACCGAGGAATGGTGTGAGCACTGGAACGTATTCCAAATACTTTTAACCGAGGAATGGTGTGAGCACTGGAACGTATTCCAAATACTTTTAACCGGAGGAATGGTGTGAGCACTGGAACGTATTCCAAATACTTTTAACCGAGGAATGGTGTGAGCACTGGAACGTATTCCAAATACTTTTAACCGAGGAATGGTGTGAGCACTGGAACGTATTCCAAATACTTTTAACCGGAGGAATGGTGTGAGCACTGGAACGTATTCCAAATACTTTTAACCGATAGGAATGGTGTGAGCACTGGAACGTATTCCAAATACTTTAACCGAGGAATGGTGTGAGCACTGGAACGTATTCCAAATACTTTTAACCGGAGGGAATGGTGTGAGCACTGGAACGTATTCCAAATACTTTTAACCGAGGGAATGGTGTGAGCACTGAACGTATTCCAAATACTTTTACCGAGGAATGGTGTGAGCACTGGAACGTATTCCAAATACTTTTAACCGAGGAATGGTGTGAGCACTGGAACGTATTCCAAATACTTTTAACCGAGGGAATGGTGTGAGCACTGAACATATTCCAAATACTTTTTAACCGAGGAATGGTGTGAGCACTGGAACGTATTCCAAATACTTTTAAACCGAAGGAATGGTGTTGAGCACTGGAACGTATTCCAAATACTTTTAACCGAGGAATGGTGCTTGAGCACTGGAACGTATTCCAAATACTTTTAACGCGAGGAATGGTAGTGAGCACTGGAACGTATTCCAAATACTTTTAACCGAGGAAGGAATGGTGTGAGCACTGGAATGTATTCCAAATACTTTTAACCGGAGGGAATGGTGTGAGCACTGGAACGTATTCCAAATACTTTTAACCGGAGGGAATGGTGTGAGCACTGGAACGTATTCCAAATACTTTTAACCGAGGGAATGGTGTGAGCACTGGAACGTATTCCAAATACTTTTAACCGAGGAATGGTGTGAGCACTGGAACGTATTCCAAATACTTTTAACCGGGGAGGAATGGTGTGAGCACTGGAACGTATTCCAAATACTTTTAACCGAGGGAATGGTGTGAGCACTGGAACGTATTCCAAATACTTTTAACCGAGGAATGGTGTGAGCACTGGAACGTATTCCAAATACTTTTTAACCGAGGAATGGTGTGAGCACTGGAACGTATTCCAAATACTTTTAACCGAAGGAATGGTTGTGAACGTATTCCAAATACTTTTAACCGAAGGAATGGTGTGAGCACTGGAACGTATTCCAAATACTTTTAATCGAGGAATGGTGTGAGCACTGGAACGTATTCCAAATACTTTTAACCGAGGAATGGTGTGAGCACTGGAACGTATTCCAAATACTTTTAACCGAAGGAATCTAACTTGTCGCACGTGCGAGGAAAAAGAATAATAGTCGCAAGTGAAAAGGTGCATAACAATGCAGGTGAAGTGCGCATAACAATGCAAGTAATGAGCATAACAATGATAGGCAAATGTGCATAACAATGCAACGAATGAGCATAGAGTGATTGATACACAAAATGAGCAGAGTATGATAGACATACTAAAGGTAAACACAAAGTGTGACAGATGCACTATATGAACAAGTGTGATTGATACACTAAAGGTGTGTGATGGATACACAAAAAGTGAATATGTGCGTAATAGATACACAAAATGGATGAAGTGTGATTGATACACTAAAGTGAAGAGAGTGTGAGTGACACACTAAGTGAAAATGTGTGTGATAGATACACGAAATGAATGAAGTGTGATGATACACTAAAGTGAAGAGAGTGTGAGTGACACACTAAGTGAAGCAAATAAAGTGTGATTGATACACTAAATGAATGATCTTAAACGGAACTTCTTTGAATGAACCGTACATACAATATCGTGCATGACTGAGAAAGAAACTTGACAGGTATAATGCATTACAAGGCATGATGCTTAAGGAAAGCAAATAAATGGACAAAGCGGCACTTTAGAAAGCACCTCATAAGGTGAGTGGCGGTGAACCGCTCTATTCTGACGGGGATCTCCCCTCGTGCTCTTCGAACACTTACCTTCAACTCACAGTACAAAGCTCTGGAATGCTGACAAGGGACATCATCTGTATGTAAGAGCTTACGGCTGCTACTTGTCTTCCTGATCATATTCACAACTTTCCCTATTCTCCCAACGGGGTGACAGACTAGGTTGGTTCAGTATCCAGAATTGAGGTGCATACACTTGCTCTCTCAACCTATGGGGCTTCCATACAGATTTCAAGCCGAGGGCGCACCTCTGGGTATTTAAACCAGACTTTAGTCTCGGAAATCCCGAACCTTTGCGTTCTAGGCCACGGCCATTCGAACTCTAATTTCCATCGTCGCAGTTGGTCTCCTAGGAACTCATCGCAAACACGGCCAGGATGCCTCTGGCAGGGAACGGTACTCGAGGAGAGCACGTCTGATCGCCATTCTGGCTTGAAGTAGACTTGATCTTGAGCTTGAGGTAGAGGCACACTCATACTTCGGAGCATTGGCAAGAACCTGAAGAGGTACACACGGAATATAGTCTCGAACTTACTGAAGTTGGAACTAACTCAGATGCTCGACATTTTCCTCTTTTGCTTTTGCTTTGCAGCCCGAAACTCATAGCTTCAGATAGGGTACCTGGTTTCACTGTTCTCACATGACCTGGGTTGAACCCTGCGGTTTTTATGAAAGAACAAATTCTGTTTTGCACAAATGTGGAGAACGGCACGGCACTCGGAGCACAAAATGATTTTATTTTTGAAAATGAGAAAAGGATCCTCAACCGGGTATTGAGCCTACAACTGAACACAGCAAAATGACTCAACAAGGAAATAAAAGGCACACAACCTAGACACATCGAGTAACACTCGAAACGACCCAAAACAAAATCGAGATAAAACAAAAAGACACGACACTGAGACGTGCACGAGGGGAGCCTGTTTCACCGGGTATATGTCCCATCCTTTCTTATTTGTGGATTCTCTACATCACTCGGCCCTCAAGCTCGGTTTTTTCTGAAAAAGCCCTTTTCTCACTTTTCCTCTCATCGCACATCTCTCTATTCTTAAATCTCTCATTTTTCATCCCTCCCCCTGGGTGGTTGATGGATAAACAGCAAGTTGAAGGCTTTTGCCCCTGGTATTCAGCTAGATCCTTCTTCTTCTGCATGCAGCTAATGAATTCCTCCCACAGAGGGGTTGTGCTACAAATGAGTGTGTAGCGAATCTGCAGCTGACACCTGGTCGATGATGCCCTGCTGAGGAGTTTGGACGTGATCAGATCTGTCTAGATGAGGGAGTGGAATATCTTGATCCATTCCCGTTCGTGCTTCGCACTTGGCTTGATACCTCGTTGCGTGGAGGATATGAGAGCTTTCAGCCTTTTGCGGTTTGCTTCAGTTGTGCCCTTTTCTGGCAGGTAGAGTGCCCTTCTCGGCGAGTAGGGTGCCCTTTCTGGCAAGTATGTTGACAATGGGGAAAAGACAGAACACCTGACTCAACTGTGCCCCCTGGTTCATCATTTTGACCATTTTTTTATTTTTGCTTTCTAAAAAAATTTGGCCAAAATGGGAGTTAGATTAACATGCTTGTTCAACTTTTGATTTGAAATCATGCAAGTCAGGCCATGAGCACTGAAAATTTTCCTTTTTTAGGTCCAAGAAAATGGTCCAGTTTTGAACAAAAATGAATAGTTTTTGAGAGAAAATCAGTCAACCTCAGTAAAAATTTTCAAAAACTATTTTTGCAAACGGCCACTGCTCAACGAGCATAGAACCCACTCTCGAGATGCACAACCTCAGATCTGAAGGAAAATTGCCCCGTGCTTGAAGAAAGCTGTATGGCAACAGAAAGTTGCCCCTTGTTTGAATGGCACTTGCGGCGCATTGAATGGCAACGGAAAGTTGCCCCTTGTTTGAATGGCACCGCGGCGCGTTGAATGGCAACGAAAAGTTGCCCCTTGTTTGAATGGTACTGCAGCACATTGTAGTCAGTCCTCAGAGCGATGAACACAACCAAATCCTCAGATACAGAGAAGACAAAGATGACCAGAACCATCGCATGGACACAATTGAATTTTGAATTGTTTTACGGCTGGACTTCAGAATGAAGTTGCCTACGTATCCCAAAGATGGGAATCAAGCCTTACGTAGTTCGGGGTTAAGGTACACTCGGGTATTTAACCTCTCCTTTTTATGCTCTAACTTTTGCCAAGGCGCCTATTGCAGGTTTTCGACCTTGCGAGCTTTGTTTTTCTTTTCTTTTCAATTCTTTTCTTCTTCTTTTTCTTTCTTTTCTTTTGTTTTTTTTTTTCGATTCTTTGCATTTTTTCTTTTTTTTTATTTTTTCATTCTTTTCCTTCGCTCTAGACTTTTGCCTGGGTCGCCCTTCCGGGTTTTCGGCCCAGCGAGCCTCTCAAGGGTAAAAGTGCAGCTAGTCCATGCCAAATGGTTTTGAGATTGGAGCCCCTCTGTACCCAAGAGAGTGGCTGTTGTATTGATTAGCAGAAAGATCCACCTTTGACTCTTCAGAGCACATCGGACATTTTTGCCCCTAGTTCGAGGGGTGCTTCTGTTCTAGCTTCGCAAGCTTCTTCTGATGAGGTCCGATCTTCTTGATCTGACTTCGGTGCCTCTTGTTCGAGGGCTGCTTCAAATCTGCCCTGGTCGACCGTTGAACATTCTAAATTCAAGTTCAAGGCTTGGAAGCAAAGGGGTTGAGTCTCGAGGCTGAGAGCGATCCTAGGCTGCACAATCTCAAGAGCAATTCCACACAGGTCTTCGCAAGACCGCGCAAAACATTTTGTTTTTGAAAATTTTTAAGAAAGCGACAAATCGCTCGCGCTGAAGATAGTGTGAAACCAGTCTGGATCAAGCCAGGGTCCTTCTCAGTACTCACGCTAACAAGCATGATTTCACTCATTAAGGGCTTAGCACGCCTCTCTTTCTCTCAATTGATCAAAGTTTTGCAAATCCCGAGGAATTCCTCCCTCTTTGTTTTCACCGCAGTGTTCAAAAAGTTTCGAAAAACTCAGGTCATTACAATGACTTCAAGGCACAAGAGAGCAGGTGGAATGCATTACTATTTTATTCAAATCCTGGCACAACTAGCACACGGCAGAAGCAAATGCGAGAGCGTGGAAATCACTGCTGTTTCATTCAAAATCTGTTGGCATAACTGGCTCCCTGGCAGAAACAGACTCAAAACAAAACAAAAGGACAAATGCAAAACAAAATGGTGACGCCCGAGGTAACACCCCCGGAATCACCTGACTTCTATACAACAGGACTGACTCGATACAACAAGACAGACCCAAAACAAAAGAGACTGACTCGAAACAAAAGGACAGACTCAAAACAAAGTAGCAAAACTGACCCAATACCCAAGTCAGAAAGCACAAAAACTGATATTCGCGAATGCTCAAAACAGTGCATGCCATCCACCACAGTTGGAGTAATTTGAGTGCCGCCCGCAAATGGTTCATCCCCCCAATCACATCACATTATCCCTTAAGTTCACCGATCCTGTGCCGATAGACTTTGCAGAGCTTGGCGGGAGGACAACCCCGTTGTCAAACAGATCCTGTACTTCATGGCGAAGACGGAAGCAGTCGTCGGTAGTATGGCCGGTTTGCTGATGGTACGCGCAATACTAGGTAGCATCATGTGTTGCCGGAAGAGGGTTCGGGAGAGGCCGAGGCTCAAGGGGTTTGAGATGGCCTTGTCCAACAAGGATTTGGAAAGCTTTGGACAAAGGCATGTGGAGGGCATGGAAGACCCTCCGACCTCGGGGTTGGTACTTCTGGGTTTGCGGATTTTTGCTGGACGCACCCACAAAGGGATTGGCAAGTGCTAGCCTGGTTTGCTGATCTCTTCTGAGTGGAGGATTAGAGCTAACAGGATTACCTCTGGTATATCGGCCCTTCTCCCGGCTTGCCCCTTGATTCAAACCGCCCCCAACTTGAGTGGCGAAAATGCCGTCCACAGTTTTTGCAACAACTGCGAGCACTTGCTCTTTGTTCAGTCCCTCGGCTTTCAAAGCCTTAACAGCCAACAGAAGATGTTCATGGGGATCCATGTCTGCCCCTATCTTGTTCTTTCCACTCGCCTCCACTTTGCCAAGGGATTGGCATTCCTCAGATGTAGCTCGCCCCAAGACTGGGGAGCCTTTTGACATGAAATTCCCAGTATGTGGTGTGGTCGATGATGGCGCCAATGTCCCGGAGGCTAGATCGGTCACAGTTCTTTGAAGATCTTTTATCATCCTCATCAGCTCGGAAGTAGTGGGTTCACGGGTTTGAGATGATTGGGATTCAGGTGCATCCATCATACACAAGTCCGTGCTTTCTGGAATGAACACCGCAGGCTTGGGTAGATGGGCTGGGGTGATGAATATGCTGGGGTCATAGGTGGATGGCAGTGTATGGATGAGGTTGAGACGTAGGGGTGACAGGTTTGTGGTGGCCTGAGGTCCCTTTGGTGGAGCTATAATCTCTTCGTCAATAAGATCCTGAATCTTATGACGGAGTCGAATGCAACGGTTCGTATCGTGACCGTGCTGTTGATAGTAGGTACAGTGTTTAGTTGGGTCATAACTGGATGGAAGAGGGCTTGAAAGGGGTTGGGGTTCTAGGAGTTCTAGGTGCCCTTTTTCCCGCAACATTTGCAAAGCTTGAGAAAGACTCATGTACAGAGGATGGAAATTTCGGGCTTGGTGCCGTGTTGAAATGGTTGGTCTTTGGCTAATGAGAGAAGTGGTGATAGGGTCTACTTCTGAGCATTCCACAGCTGTGCTACCATCAGTGGTGGCATTGGAACTGTGAATAACATCCTTCTCTGACGGCTCCTTATCTTCCACAAAGATCCCCTGTCGGATGGCCTTTTTGATTTGAACCCCGATGTTATGGAGGTCCTTAAATTTGACTATCATATTCTGCAATGTTTCGGCTTGCCTAACCATGTCTTGTTGCAGCGAATCCACTGATTGCTGGAAATGGATCAGTAAATCCTCCAAATTTGCCGAAGGCTGCGCCATGATAGGGGTAGATGCTAGCGCTCTGATCGAAGTGATGTGACTGGTGACTGGCGGATCAGATGAACCGGTGAGCCCTAACTGGCCTTTCTTTGCCTTGCCTTAGCGAAAGAACACTGGTTGCCCTTGAATTGAATTTCTGACCTCACAAAGTCTATCAGCACAAGTCCAATGTACCCGGGGAATAGTGGAGCCTTCTGAAGCTATGGTTCCAGGACTACCTAGCAAAAGAGAAAACGGACAGCATCTCAGCCTGATTTTACGTGAACAGATACGAGCATAGTTGAATGAGTGTGCCCTCTACTGAATTCTGTCCAAAATTCTGCCTCAAATCTGATACCCTCGGGTAAACTGAATCCCGAAATACTGAACTGGTGCCCGCAGGCCTGATGCCCAAACTCATAGACTGATATATGCATTCCCTGTAGAGACGCACTCTAACAAGCACATAACAGATAAGTGAGAGCCAAAACACCCCTATGTTGGGGTAGGGTTTCCCTGTCCTATTTTGTCAGGAGCTAAGGTTTCACTATGCACGCAGCGGCTTCAAACAACCTATAAACGGGTAAGCAACCTGTCCTAGTTTGGAATGGTCACTATGGATCCGAATATGCACTAGGTCGAATGGTCAAAAAAGGGTGCCCCGGTAAAACCGGGGTTTGTGTTCCCATGCTGTCAGAGCCCAGAGCCGATCAGCCTTATGGTCATGACTTGACAAGACAAGCCTCCGGCAAATCGTTCGGGAATGGCATATGGCAAACACGGTGTCCTAGGCGCACCAATGCAAATGCAATGCAAAGAAACACACAAGTGTAGTCAAAAACAGATATCATGAGTTCGAGTCAAGTTCTCTAAATCCCCAGCGGAGTCGCCAGAAACTGTAACAACGCCCGCGGGGGACCTCGCTACAGTTCGGACTCGATTTTTGTTGCGGTTCCAAATCTCGAACCAAAGAGTCCAAATCCGGCAAATCGTTTTTGAGAAAAACAGATTTTTGAAAGAAGTGCCAAACATGGACTGCTTTGCCAGATAACAGAGTCGCCACCTAAATATTTTAAAATGGGAAATTTAGGAAACCCTGACTCGGTGCCAAAAGGCCACGTGTCCGTCATCACCAAAGTTGGCTCGGGAACTTGGGTACGATTAGGGAAGGTCACATCGTGAGCACCCCCTCTCGCCCGGTCAAAGACCGGCCTCTACTAACCATGATATCTGTTTTTTAAAACATTATGAGTTCTTATTCCGGTTATTAGCCTAGGTTACTATGTGATGCTCGCAGCAAATAAGTATAGACTGGGTCGTCTGAATTGGAACAAAACACTTCATGTTTGTTTATTTGAAAATGGTTTGCTACCAGCAGGTAGGCTTAAGATGCAGATTTGCCACCCTCGAGTGGGCTTAAGAAAACAATGATTTTGCCACTATCTAGTGGGCTTAAAACAAGCATTTGATGAATTGTCCCAATTCAGATAACTCAACCTCCACCCACAGGCATTCAAGGCAGTTATATCATATAAGCACATAGCCTCATGGCAAGCATGCTATCATGGCAACACTTACACGCATGCAAGGATGCTAAAGCATAAGACTCACCTAGTACTCCGAGCCAAAACCGAAAACCACATTAGAAATCATGCATGATCCTAAATATGCTGAAATGCCTAATGCAACACATGCAAAATGCAACTATAGCAAGCTCGGCTAGTCTAAACGTGGCATATGGAATGCTACAGCTAACAAGTATTCAATTTGGAATTGAAATACAAATGCAGTTTGTATGATGCGCCGAGCCCGGTGCATGCAAAACAGATGAATGATGCAAACATGCTGTCATACTGTATGCTAATTGAAATATGCCCTATATCTAACCATCGAAAGCAGGTAAATAAAAGGGAGAAAGAAATGGGGGTTGGAAGACATACATCACACTCACACACCCTTATTACAGCATTGCCCTCGCGCAGAGGGTCCGAATAAATAATACAGTCCGAATAAAAGAATATACAGTCCGAATATACAGTCCGAATATTACAAAATTCTAATTAATTAACAAATTAATTGATAAAAGCTGTAAAACTGGCGTGCAAGCCAGGGACTGCCTTGCTTCTGATAGATGCCGCTGGTTGGGTTGCCTGGCGCGGAAATCCACTGGGATGCCCCGATTAGCCTCTGTTTGCAGTATTTCTCGAAATGCGCGCCGGACTCCGAAAATTTGCTGATTCTGGATTTTGCTGCAACAGAGAGCAGGAAAAGGGCACAGCAGTGTATTTCACAAATATATGCATGTCCCGATCCTCGTGCCACCAATCACGCATACCGATGCATGATGGCCGAGGAACCGAATTGCACAACTCAATATGGGATGAATGCAGATGAATGCGACAACAAGAGCCTAACCCCATCATGGGTAATCCGGAGTATCGGCGACTTGGGAATTGAGACCCGTTCCGCCACTCGGAGTGCGAAACGTACCTCGTTTCCCGTGCAATATGCATGATATGCATGAAATGCAACTAACATACAATCCTAGCATGCGCAATGCTATGAAAAGGAGATGCCTCGAAATGCGTGTCCACGGGCACGCAAACCGAGGCGATGCAGAATGACATGCGAAATGTAATGATGGGCTTATACCAACATGAAGGGGGGCCTCAGCCACACTCACATAGGATGCCGGAATGACAAGAATGAGGTGCCTCAAAATGCGTGCCCACTGGCACGCAAACCGAGGCAATGATGAAATGCAAATCGGATAAAACAGAGTGCCTCGAAATGTGTGCACGCGGGCACGCAAACCGAGGCAGAGGCATACGCAATGCAAACCGGATAAAACAGAATGTCTCGAAATGCGTGCACACGGGCACGCAAAGCGAGGCGGAGGCATACGCAATGCCAATCGGATAAAACAGAATGTCTCGAAATGCGTGCACACGGGCACGCAAACCGAGGCAGAGGCATACGCAATGCCAATCGGATAAAATAGAATGTCTCGAAATGCGTGCACACGGGCACGCAAACCGAGGAATGCATAAAATGGCATACGGAATGCAGTGATGGGCTTACGCCAACATGAGAGAGCCTCGGCCGCACTCACATAGGCTGCCATCGGATAAAACAGAGGTGCCTCGAAGTGCGTGCACGCGGGCACGCAAACCGAGGCGATGCATTAAGGCATGAAATGACATGGGAAATGATATGCAAGCATAGCAATGGAATTTCAGCACCTAAATGAAGGGGGAAACAGCCCCGAAACAATTCGAAATGAATCCCGAAGCATGCAATCATCCCGAAAATGTGAAATTAAACCCCGAAATGGCCTATAGCCATGCTATTCATGCAAAATATGATCATGGCAGCAAGAACAGTAGCAAGGCAGTCCCAAATATGGCATTTTTCAGTAACAAACATGGCCAAAATGTAAGCATAGATATGGCAACATTATCATGCAAGATTAGTGGCCAAAAGAGGAATAAAATGAGAGGTAGTATATAGAAAATTCAAATGGACAGACTTTCTTCTACAACATTGAAGAGGGCCTAAAAATAAGCACTTTTGCAGAAGATGGCAGCCTCGAAATCATAATACAAACATGCTAGAAATTCTATGCAAAATAAGCTCCAAATAGGCTATATCATGAGACATGCAATCTATACACCAAATGACCAAACCTTCTTCATGAAACATGTAAAGGGGGTCAAAATAAGACCCCTCTTAGCTCTGACCAAGAGCCAAAACCATAAGCACAAAAGGCTACAAAATGAGCAAGATTTAGGGCCTAAAGTGAATTTCCAAGAGAGGTGGTATATAGAATGGCCAAATGAGGTTGAGCCCTTCTACAATGTTGTATAGGGGCTCAATATAAGCACAAAACCAGTAGGGGTCGGAGCCCCAAAAACAAATGCAAAGAGGCTAAAACTAGCATTCAAGATTGTGACATACAAGGTGTATATTGAAACAAGTATATCATGGAAACACCAAATGAAGTTGAGCCCTTCTACAAAGTTGTAGAGGGGCTCAAAATAAGCCTAAAACCAGTAGGGGTCGGAGCCCCAAAAACAAAAGGAAATAGGGTAAAAATTTGATTCAAGATTATGCAAGAAAAAGGGATTTGAATGCTTACCCTTGAAGATCTTTCTTTCTTTGCTTCTTGACTTGAATTTGTTGACTCTTAACCTCTGAAAAAAACTTCCTTACTGCTGGAATGGTAGTGGAGATGGTGAGGCTTGGTGTTGGTGAAGAAATAATGCAAGACTTGAAGAAATTTGGAGCTTTTTTGCTATGAAAATGGAGGTTTAAGCTTAAGTGTTCTTGAAGGATTTTTTTCTCCTCCCAAAATGAGGTTCGGCCAGCTGCTGGAATGGACAAGAGAGAGGGCTTAAAAGGAGGGCCAAAAGGGTTGAAATATCTTGCCTCAAATATCTAGATATTTTGAGGGCAAAATATCTAGATATTTTGAGGGCAAAAAGAAAAGATTTTGTTCAGCCACGAAGTGGGCATCTGAGACCGCAGTGTTCTTCAGAATGATGAAACAGAGATACCTGCCAAAAATCGGAGAAAACCGATGCAAAATGAATGCTCGGGGCCCAAAACCGCGCGGGGTCCCGAAAATGGGCTGTAGGCACCGGAAGTGGTGTTCGGCTGCGAAGTGGGTCTCAGAGACCCCAGTGTCCCTCAGAAGGACCAAACAGAGGTGTCTGCCAAAAATGAACAGACATCGATGCAAAATGAATGCTCGGGGCCTAAACCGCGAAGTTTGGGGTCCCGAAAACAGGCTGCCGGGCACCGGAAGTGGTGTTCGGCTACGAAGTGGGTATCAAAGGCCCCAGTGTTCCGCGGAATGCTAAAACAGAGGTCTCTGCCAAAAACCGGAGAAAACGGAGATGGTTGGGCGGTCCCGAGCCGAGGCACACGACCTGACGGCCCGAAAACCGGGAACCGGGCTCCGAAATGGGCAAAATGGCCTACGGCCACAAAAAGTAGCTCACGGCCACCAGGAGATAGTCTACGGGACCACTCCCTTCCCTCAGGAAAGAAAACAGAGAAAACCGAGCCTGGTTCGCAAACCGAGACAAGGTAGAGAAGAGGGTTCGGAAGTCTGGAGGCAGGGCGCGCGGCCGCGACTCTGAGACTTCTGAACGAGCACAATATGCAACATCACCAAGCGCTCAATCGGTGACGTCTGAGTCTTAAGGTCGGTCAAAAATGGGGTGTCTACACTTTACTGCAAACTTCACATTTCTCAAAAAGTTTTGTCACTTTAGGAATTAATCCTAAACTACTCATGATTCCCACATATTTACTATTTATATGACACAAGCGAGCATGCAAAAAATTAATAGAAGACAAAGTGTAAGTGGTGTCATAGTAATAATCATAAAATTAATCAGTAAAAAAAATTTAAGAGATAAAAATGACATTTATACTTATCTATATTGTAGGAAGCCACTTTTGCTTCATGTGCCTCGTAGTCTTCATCATTTATCTCCTCGGTTGGGATTTTGTTTGGATTCTTTTCGGTAAGAACATATGCAACTTTCAAAAGGCTAAGGTAAAAAAGAACTTTTCCTTTCCACCTCTTAAAATGAACTCCTTTGAACTTGAAAGGCTTGTTGAGATCTCCAATTTCATCATTGGTTTTTTCTGGTACTTGTTCCATGGTTGATCTCCTTAAAATTGTTGGTGAAAATGCCAGAAACTATTATATTTTATTGATAAATGATGCAAAGAAAATGAGATACAAATAGATCAGGCTGAGGCACGGATATCTCGTTTTCTTTAAGGAGATCAAGCCCACTGCGGTAGGAAGAATCCAATGACCGATGCAGCAGTCACAAAACTATGACTTGTCCCCTCCAGGATACAACAGCCCGACCACTTGTCGTATGGTTCAGGCCAACTCTGCACAAGATGGTGAACCCAAAGCTCCACCAAGAAAAACACCCTTCTTTGCTAGTAATCTCTCTTGTATAGAAAATCGCTGATGTATGTTGATAGAAAAGAGTAAACTATTTATAGGCCATTAGGACCTTACAGTTACACCAAAAATAATGGCCATTAAACAAGAAAATGGTTACACCAAAATAATGACCATTAACTAAGAAAATGGTTACACCAAAATAATGACCATTAACCAAGTTCATGAATTCTATTTAACCTCCATTTATGATCAAGAGGTTACCAAAGTAATGAAACCCCATTTATGAAAAAGATAAATCAATAAATAAATATAAGATATTAAAATGGTCCAACAATAAGTTTAGAAAATAATTTTTGAATTGAATTTTGAGTAATTTTGAGTTATGTATTTGGTTATGAGTTTTGAAAATTTTGATTAGAATTGTGATTCTAAAAGAGAATCAAACATGGCCTTAATTTAAAAAACACACACACACACACACACAAAAGTAAACAAACTGTCAGCTTTAGGTGAAAGAAATATGGAGAAAATCCGTTATCAATGTTATATATTCTTTACAAAGAAACAGAGTCCATTTTATACTAAAGAGCTAAACTAGGAAATTATGTACAAAGAAGCTAAACTAGGAAAGAAGCTAAACTTAGAAAATATTCCTATGCTATAATCAATGATCTTCAATCAACCAATAATCAAGGATCTTCAATCAATTTAATCAACTAGATTTTCCTCTAACACTTCCCATCAAGTTGGAGAGTGAATATCATGAAGTCCCAACTTGCCATTTAAATATTGAAATTGTTCCTTTCCTAAATGTTTGGTGAAGATGTCTGCAAGTTGAGATCTTGATTGAACATAGGATGGTGCAATTACTTCGGCTTGTAATTTTTCACGAACAATGTGGCAATCAATCTCTATATGTTTTGTGCATTCGTGAAAGACAAGATTTTTTGCAATGTGGAGAGCTGCCTGGTTGTCACAAAATAAAGATGCTAGTTGACTTTGTGGAACTTTGAGATCTTTCAAAATGTGCCATGTCCATGTAATTTCCAAAACATGCTACCATGGCTCGATATTTGGCTTTAGCAGAAGAACAAGCCACATTGGTTTGTTTCTTTTCCCAAAAATACACAGAATCCTGCAATTGACCATCAAGTTGTCTCACAACCTGCAGAATTTGAATCACAATAAGCCTTTAATGTAGGATCATTGAAAGAAGGAAAGAATAATCCTTGACCAGGATTCCCTTTAATGAAACGTAAAACTCTTAGAGCAGCTTCCCAATGTGGTTTCCGATGATTCTGCATAAATTGACTTAGGATTTGCACAGAGTATACTAAATCCAGCCTTGTTACTGTTAGGTAAATCAATCTCCCAACCAATCTTTTGTATTTGGTTGGATCATGTAATGGATCGCCATCATCAGGATTTAGTTTCAAATATGCCTCAATTGGAAAAGAATTAGGACGAGATCCTAATAATCCCACATCATTCAGAATATCCAATGCATATTTTCGTTGGGAAATGAAAATTCCCTTTTTGGACCAGGAGACTTCAGTGCCAAGAAAATATTTTAGATTGCCAAGATCTTTGATGTGAAATTGTTGGAAAATGAAGTCTTTGAGAGACTTGATTGCCTGTTCATTATTATCGGTGACAAGAATGTCATCCACATAAATAAGTACTGCAATAAATGTGTTGTCTTCGGATTTGGTAAATAGAGAATAGTCAACCTTTGATTGAGTGAACTCTGCCTTTTGAATAGCACAAGAAAATTTGGCAAACCAATTACGGGAAGCTTGCTTTAATCCATATAATGACTTATTGAGCCGACATACCATATTCTCCCCTGGCGGCGAAGACCAGGAGGAATGGCCATATAGACAACCTCATCAAGGTTGCCTTGTAGAAAGGCGTTATGAACATCCATTTGATGAAGGATCCAATTGCAGGAAGTAGCCATCGTGAAGAGACAATGTACAGTGGTTAGCTTGGCAGTAGGAGAGAAAGTCTCCAAATAATCAACTCCTTCAATTTGAGTGCAACCTTTAGCAACGAGGCGGGCCTTGTAATGTTCAATAGACCCGTTAGAGTTGTATTTGATCTTGTAGACCTATTTGCATCCAATGGGTTTGTGACCAACAAATAAAGAAACAAGAGACCAAGTATTATTGCGAGCAAGGGCATCAAGTTTAGCATGCATAACATCCCTCCATTTCGGGTTTAGAACGACATGATCATAGTTAGTAGGCTCACGGAGACCAGAAAAAGAAGCAAGAAAAGAATAATGAGCAAGAGAAATACGTGAATAAGAGAGAAAATTAGAGAGAGTGTGCCTTGTACCTTGAGTTCGACATGGTGACGGAAGGGATGATGGTGGGGAAGTAGTATGGGCAAAGTGCATTTGATAGTCGGCATGCCATGCAGATTGCGTGCGAAGTTGGGTTGAGTGACGAAGAGCATTGATTGGAGTGGAAGTAATAATAGAAGGGAGTGGGTCTGGTACTGTAAGTGGTTGAATGATTGTTGGAGTATTGAAAGACTGATCGGATAAGGAATCGATTGCAGAATCGGCGGAGGGATTGATTAGGGTTGGCGGAGGGATTGGTATATCGTGGGTAAGTGGGTCAATAAAATTGGGTAAAAGTGTGGTGTAGTGAAGGTCAAGTACTGGTATAGAAATGGGGATAAAATCCGAAGAAGAAGTCCTTTGATAAGGAAAAATATGTTCACGAAAACATACATCCCTACTAATGTGGGAATCTAGATCTAACAGTTTGTAGCCTTTTTGTCCAGTAGGATAGCCTAAAAAAATGCAACACGTAGCTCGATGAACAAGTTTAGAAACATGTTTGACAATTTTAGCATAATATAGACATCCAAAAACACGAAGATGGTCATAAGTATGTGGATGACCATACAAGCCCTCAAAAGGTGTAATGAAAGAAAAGAGTTGAGTAAGCAAGTGATTGATTAAATAAACAGCTATGGTAACACTGTCACACCAAAAATGAATAGGCAGATTAGACTAGAAAAGAAGAGCACGAGCAACTTGCAAGATATGACCATGCTTACGCTCTACAACTCCATTTTGTTGTGGAGTGGAGACACAAGAGCTCTGAAATTCAACACCTTGAGTTATAAAAAATGATCTTAGAGAAAGAAATTTACTACCATTGTCACTTTGAAATATTTTAATGTATGTGTCAAATTGGTTGTAAACAAAGGTGAAAAAAAAGATTTAAGTAATAGAGGAGCATCAGATTTATAAGAAATAACCAAGTACAGTAAGTAAAATCATTCACAATGATTAAAAAATAATGAGCATTGGAATGTATTTGATGTCTATGTGGACCCTAAATATCACAATGAATTAATTGAAAAAGAAAGGTAGAAGAAATAGAACTTGATGGAAATGGTAATCTAGTTTGTTTGGCCAGAGGACAAATATTACAAAAATTTTCAAAAGGAACATAAACATTAGAATTTGACTTAGAAATGAGATGCAGATAGACAGGTGATGGGTGGCCAAGGCGATGGTGCTAGGTAGCATCAGGATGGGTAGTATGGCAAGCAGTAGGCAAGGTGCGATCTGGAGACATGTAATAGAGGCCACCACTTTGCTTACCCCAACCAATCATCTTCCTTGTAGCGAAGTCCTGCAAAACATAGAAATCCGGAAACAAAATCACACAAGAGTTTAAGGATTTGGTAACCTTACCGGTAGACAAAAGATTTAATAAAAAATAAGGCACATGAAAAACATCTTTTAAAACAACATCTTTCTTGAAGAGGGGTGTGCTAGTAGAGTTGATGGGTTCGGTGGAACCAATGGGTAAATTAATAGAAGGTGTGTGAGGTGGATAAGAATTAACAAATAAAAAAGAATCATAAGTAATATCGTCTGTGGCACCACTGTCTAAAATCCAGCAATTCGAGGACATAGAATTAATAAAGGGATGATTACACGAACTTGCAACATTTGCATAAACATCATTATTACCCTTGGATAAGTATGGCGCATTTGCCATGGCCGTGGTCAACTATTGATTCTGTTTGGCAGAAAGCCCTGGAAGAGACGGGGTGGAACCATCGAAAGATGCAGCATACGCAGTAGTAGGATTGGATTGGGTACCATGTTGCTGATTATGGTGTCCCGAATGATTGCCTTTTGGTTTAAAATTGGGATCATACCATGGGTGCCGATGTGGAAATCCATGCAACTTATAACAATTTTCAATAGTATGTGTATCCTTTTTGCAAAATCTACAAAATAATCCTTCAATATTGGAATTTGAAGGCCAAAAAGATGAGTTACTAGAGAATTTGTTGTTCGGATTGGAGCCTTTAAAAAATCGCACAGCCGCTACAACTGAGAAATTTTCGGTGAGTAAATTGTTCCCAATTTCTTGCTGTTTCTCGTCCTGGATCACCATGTTGTAAGCCTCTTGAATATCGGGTATCGGCTTTAGAAGTAGTATTTGGCCTCTAATGGAATTGTAAGTATTGTTGAGCCCCATGAGAAATTGCATGAGACGATCCTCATTATGATGTGAATTCCTTTTACTCCCGTCACCACATTGACAATAGTTGGATGTGGAAATGGGGCGGTAACAATCTAACTCATCCCAAAATCCACGCAGCTTTGTGTAGTAGTTTGCAATTGACATGGTCCCCTGAACATGTGAACCAATGGAACGTTTGATTTGAAATATTTGAGATAGCTTACCTTGAGCAAAACGAGCTTCAAAATCCTCTCAAATGTGTTAGGATGTGGGAGCAAAAAACACACTTGGAATTAAATTTGGTGAAACTGAATGAGAGAACCATGAGATTAGCATATGGTTGGCCCTTTCCCATAGGTCAAACTCATATGGATTGGTAAACTTGGAAGGCTTTTTGAATTTTCCAGTAACAAAGCCATATTTGTTCTTAATGGAAAAAGCAATTTCAACAGATCTACTCCATGTTGCCCAATTTTCGCCATCTAGTAATTGTAAGCAAAGCTTGGTAACGGAAGTATCAGAGTGATGGAAGTAATAACAGCTTGACAGGTCAAGCCCTTCTTTGAGTTTGGGATTGGAAGAGGCACTGTTATCTCCCATAATAGGTTAATAAAAAAATTGAGGGCTTCAGAAAAATCAAAACTTGTGTCCAGTTTTGATGAAAAAGAAAAGAGGGTGATTAAAGAGATAAGATATTAAAGCTATAATGTTAATCGCTATGATGCCATGTCAACTTTAAGAAAGAAGTATGGAGAAAATCCTTTATCAATGTTATATATTCTTTACAAAGATACAGAGTCCTTTTTATACTAAGGAGCTAAACTAAGAAATTATGTACAAAGAGGCTAAACTAAGAAAGAAGCTAAACTTAGAAAATATTCCTATGCTGTGATCAAAGGATCTTCAATAAATTAATTTAATCAACAGGATTTTCCTATAACACAAACAAACAAATCAAATTATAAAAATAAATAAATAAATAAAATTAAACTGAATTTATTAACAAAAAAGAATAATAACTTTAAAAAGTGAAAAGGTAAAAAAATTCAAAACTGTTTAAGTCTCTAAAAAATTCTACACACCCATGTGATGGTGCCAAAGCATTCAATTAGAAGCACTTACAGAAAAATTAAGAACCCAAAAAATAATTGAAATTTTTATTGATAAATCCCATTTAGGGGTGTTTTAACTCAATAAGTCTATGAAGGAAATTTATAACTTAGTTAGTCCCATGTATTTATACTTTTATTTTATGAGGTCCTTTTTTCACGATTTACATTATTTGTTGGACTATTATACCATTATATTTATTGTTGATATATATTACAGACAAAATAGATATACACGTTTTCTTTTTTACTATCCTTCTGTTTTGATAGTTACCATGATGCACGCTTTTGATTGTGATTCCGTTTCACTCACGTTGTGGAGTTGCTTCGTTGTGCTAGGGTTTCGTTGGTGTTGGAGGAAGATGACGAATCAAGACTGCATTAGTGTTGTTTGTTTGTGCTATGTTTTTTTACATGATTTTGTGAAGTCAAACATTGATCAGAGGGAGAGAACGAGTAGATAATTTCGTCTCAATGTCAGTATTATTTTGTTTAGAGATGCATGCTCATTTATGTTTGGATTTATATAAAGAATTGTATACTCTATTTTTTACTTTCAACTTCATTTTCTGGAATAGATGGAGATACAAGTTTATTTTTGTTGAATGAGGTTATGATATTTGTTTGATAATGCGTTCATAAAGGGCTCTGTTTCTTTGAATGTTGTGAATGTTCACATTACGTGAACAATGTGAATGTTCATATATTATTGGTTATATCATTATGGGGGATATTTGCATATTGTTTATTGTCATTATATTTGGTGGTATGAATTTGAACTTGTCTAATCTATAATGATGTGTAATGATAGCAACAAAGTTTTCAGTTTGCGATTAGCAATGCAAAATATGGACATAGCTATATTTTTTTCAAGATGTGAATGTTTACATATCATTAGATATTTCATGTTTATGATATTATGTGGTTATAATGTGGGTGTTCACTTCCTTATTTTTTATGTTTTTGCAGTAGATGGATACCTTCATATATCAATGTATATATGTTTATTGGGTTGGTATTTCAATGAATGTGAACGTTCACATTCGCTAAAGTTATTATTGTTATGAATTATCATATTTTAATGTTTTGCATTTTATGATGTGAATTTCAATATTAGAAGCATGTGATCGTTGCATAACGTGCAATGTAGAGTAATGATTGTGTGGTTATTACATAATATGGATGTTTACATATCACTGATTATTGTATGAGTTTTGTATGATTATTACATGGTGTGAATATTCATATTGTAAGGAGTTATTGCTTGTTGTAAATTATTACATTGTAATGTGTTGCAATTGATGTTGTGACTATCACATTATTAATCAATGTTAATATTTATATTCAGAAATAGTCATACAAGCGTAAACAACATTAATGTGTTATTTTACCAACATACATTTGTAATGTGAAAGTTCACATCAATATTTATTTACCACAACTCATATGAAGCCAATTGTTATTTGTATACAAATATAATCAACCACCAGCAATGTAGATGTTTACAGTGTCTACACTTCGATCGATGTGAATGTTCACAACGTTGCTTCTTCACGTTGGAGTAAGGTAGACGATTTATGATTTTGGTAATGTGAGAGATTTTCTTCCTAGAATAAGGGAGATATTTTTTCCATAGAATAAATGAAAGATTTTCTCCATGAAATAACAGAAAGATTTTCTCCCTAGAATGAGAGATAAATTTTCTCCATGAAATGAGAGACTATAATTATTTTTATTGTATATTGGTTTCAAAATGGAAGCACACGAGGAATTTTCTCCATGAAATGAGAGACTATAATTATTTTTATTGTATGTTGGTTTCAAAATGGAAGCACACCCAAAAAGTTTGGAAGGGTGATTTGGTCATATTACCTTAAACAAGACCTAATGGAATATTAAAAAAGAAAATGGGTTAAATGGAACATAACATTTAAGAATATGACTTTCTAAAAAATGACTCAAAATAATTTAATGAAAATATAGAGAACACGATTTTGTTCAAACACACACACACACACACACAAAATTAAGAACATTGATTTCCCCCCCTCCCCCTTCAAAAACACACACATAATGAGTCTTTTTAGTTCTCAATTAGTGTTCTCAATTAATGTATTTTTTCTCCAAAGAACCTAATTATATAATGAAACTTTTTAATGAAGAAAATAAAAATATAAGGGCAAATTACATATAGCTCCCTCAAGATTTAGCTAAATTACAGATATCTTCCTGAGGTTTCGGAAATTACAAATACCCCCATGAGGTTTATATTTTCATAACAAATTGCCCCATGAGATTTATATTTTCATAACAATTTGCCCCCCTAATTTGTTATGTTATGCAAATAGTACCTTCAGGGGGTATCTGTAATTTCTCAAACCTCAGGGGGGTATCTGTAATTTTGCTAAACCTCAAGAGGGTATATGTAATTTGCCCAAAATATAATTAACAATATTACACGTACAGTGTAGGATAAACAGTAGATATGTACTTCAGATAACCACTCAACAAACTTGGAAGATAAATATAAGATTGCAATTTTCTTGAATAGTATTTCTTCCCCCCCAAAAAAAAAACCCCTTGTACAGAGAAAATAAAAGATTTTAGAATGAATAGAGAGAGAGGTGAAGATGTTGAAACTATTTAGAACTGCATAGCAGTTTGGAAACGTGGGAGGTGAGATTGGTTAAAGACGTGAGAAGTGGGATTGGTTGTAATTTATCATTTTATCCTTAATTACAATCTGATAAGTGTAAAAATAATATAATTATTTAAGAAGTTAAGATCATTTTAGAAAAAATTGAGAAAATTTTCGAAGGCACTGGCTTCAAGACTCCAAATAACTGCTCCCTTAATAATAGAATAGATAGATATTAAACCCTAAACCTAATCCAAATTCAAACCCAAACCCACTATCCCTTATTGTCTTTCTCTATCACTGTTGTTCTTCCCCCACACCAAAACCCTAATCTCCACCTCCTCCCTCATGTTCCACTGCTCCCAACCTCCACCTTATTTCTTTACCACCATCACTACCACTACTATTGTCCCTAAATAAAATAAAATAAAGGGCACCACCACCTACGATGGTGGTGCGACAGTGGCGACTTGGATCTGGAGGCGTGATGGTGCGATGGATTTGATAACCTGATGAACTGGGATGGTCAACGTGCAATGGCGACCCCGATCTGGAAGTGCAATGGCAACCTAGATATGGTACGCAATGGCGATGGTAGTTTGACCACGCGACGGCATGCAACGGCGATCTTGGATTTGGTAGGGCGATGGCATGTGATGATTATTCTTCTTTAGACAATGGGATGGGATTTTGATTTTCGGAATAAAAAAGGAGATATGAAGCGGTGGGGGTGTAGATTGAGTGTGAAGGAGTGGAAGCTGTGAAGAATGTTATGGAAATAGAAGGTAGAGGGTAGAGGCGGTGGTGCAGCAAAAGAAGATATGGAGATTGGAGGACGAACAGTGGGGGCATTTCCCTAAATAAGCTAAAATAGTAAGTCAATTCCCAAACTAAGCCTAGTTTCCAAACAATTCCCAAAATAAGCTAACTCGCGGTTCACAATCGCGATTTCAACATATTTCCCCCTGTCCCGCGTGAAAGTTGGGAATTCTTAAATTCGTGGTTACAAAAAGCGCTTTCGATTAAGAAATCGCGGTTACAAAACGCGCTTTTAATTAATTATTTTTTCTTCTGAACTCGCTGTTACAAACCACGATTTTATCGAAAAAAAAATTTCTTCTGAATTCGCTGTTCATAACCACGATTTTATCAAAAAACATTTTTGTTCTGAACTCGCGTTTTATAACCACGATTTAATCAAAAAAAATTTCTTCTGAACTCGCACTTTGGAACCACGATTTTTGGCCAAAATTTATTTCTTCTGAAATCGTGGTTATGAACCACGATTTTTGCGTAAATTTTTTTTTTTAGTTTCAATTTTACTGAACTCTAAAGTAGAAATTTTTTTTTTTTGTTTCTGTTGTCATTGTTTTGGTGATAATGTATTTCAGAATAATTTTTTGGGTTAAAATTATTTTACTAAAGCCGTTCTCAAGTTAATTTTTTTTTCTTTTCTTTTGTCTTTATTTTGGGTTAGAATGTGTAATTCAACATTTTTTTTTGGCTTGACTAAAGTAAATTTATTTTGTTTTTTCTTATGTTTGTTTTGGGTTAGAAGGTAATAATGTAATTCATAAATTTTTTGAGCTTTAGTAAAGCCGTTTTGATGTAAATTTTATTTTTATTTTATTTTTTTCTTTGTTTTGGGTTAGAAGGTGTTATTCAGTAATTTGTTTGGGCTTTAATAAAGCCGTTTTCATTTAAATATATATATATATTTTTTCTTTTGTCTTTATTTTGGGTTAGAAGGTGATAATGTAATTCATAAATTTCTTTTCGCTTTACTAAAGCCATTTTCATGTAAAGTTTTTTATTTTTTATTTTTTTCTCTTGTCTTTGTTTTGGGTTAGAATGTGTTATTCAGAAATTTGTTTTGGCTTTACTAAAGCCATTGTCATGTAAATACAATTTTTTTTTTTTTTTTTTCTATTGTCTTTGTTTTGGGTTAGAAGGTTATCTCATAAATTTCTTTTCGCTTTACTAAAGCCGTTTTCATGTAAATTTTTTTATTTTTTATTTTTTTCTCTTGTCTTTGTTTTGGGTTAGAATGTGTTATTCAGAAATTTATTTTGGCTTTACTAAAGCCGTTTTCATTTAAATAAATTTTTTTTTTCTATTGTCTTTGTTTTGGGTTAGAAGGTGATAATGTAATTCATAAAACTTTGAGGAAAAAACACATAAGTCTCCCACAAAAATACATAGGTAGTACAGACATAAGTCTCGGACAACAATACATTGTGGACACCATGAACTGAACACACAATACATAGATAAACATAACAGTTAGACAGACAAATATTAGCCAGACAATCTGACAAACTCATTACGGAAACACTTACTCTAACACAGACATTACATATTAATGCATGACCTAATATTGCCGAAGTGTACACATTAACACCTAATTCGCGCTTAAATCGGTAGGTGGCTCAGAGTCTGAATAATCCGAAAGCTCAGCGTCAGAGACAAGCTTAGGATCCTTCATGATACCCTTGATAGCCGCATCATTTGGTTCTGTTTTGTTTTTCTGGGCATCCTTCTTAATTATGCATATTGCGGGCTAACCTACGGCGCATTTGAGAAATCTCACGTTGTAGTCTTTCACATAGTCGATCAACATTATCAGGATCTTCCTTTTGGATCTCAACAGAACGTGCTTTTGGCACCTTCAATCGATTTTCCCGACATAATCTTTCCATTTGGACTCGCTCTATAAATAGTGTGGGCCACTTCAGAAGTCTAGCGTTTGGTAAACCATATCCTGTTTGATTATCTGATGGTTCCTCCACCAAACCACATGGATCTCGATAGTACTTGGGCATGACAAAATGTCGCTTCCCAAACCTATCATGATAAGCACAAGAGGCATCTAACAAAGTAAATGGTGTTTCATCTTCAGCATCGCCACTTCCCCTTCCCCCTCCTCGTCGTGAACTGTCCCCTCTTTGCAAGTTCCTACCACCTCTGCGATTCCCACTCCCTCCCATGAACCATGTAGCCATGCTAATTTTTTAAAACAAATGAAATATAATTTCGTAGGGCGAAATGAGTTGTAAGGTTGTGTCTTCACCTTTAGTCGTTTATATAGTTGGCTATGAACAGCTTTAGAAAGATGGCCCTGCATGACAATCCCACATATACGAACAAGGTATGAGTTGTCACTACAATGAAAAACCAGAGAAAAGGAAATATTGTCTACCAAGTCACGTGACTTGACAATCCATCTGCATATACCGACAAAGTCAGGGCATGCTCACTATAAGGTAAATCAGTGAATTCATTGTTGCCATGTGACTTTCTGAATTGAGAATCCCACATATATTCATAAGAAATGAGTTGTCACTGTAATAAAAAAATCGAGCAAAAAATCGAGAAAACCAAAGCCTATGCACCAAGTCACATGACTTGACAATCCATCTGCATATACCGACAAAGTAAGGGCATGCTCACTGTAAGGTAAATCAATGAATTAACTGTTGCCATGTGACTTTCTGAATTGAGAATCCCACATATATTAATAAGAAATGAGTTGTCACTGTAATAAAAAAATCGAGCAAAAAATCGAGAAAACCAAAGCCTATGCACCAAGTCACATGACTTGACATTCCATCTACATATACCGACAAAATAAGGGCATGCTCACTGTAAGATAAATCAGTGAATTCACTGTTGCCATGTGACTTTCTGAATTGAGAATCCCACATATATTAATAAGAAATGAGTTGTCACTGTAATAAAAAAATCGAGCAAAAAATCGAGAAAACCAAAGCCTATGCACCAAGTCACATGACTTGACAATCCATCTGCATATACCGACAAAATAAGGGCATGCTCACTGTAAGGTAAATCAGTGAATTCACTATTGCCATGTGACTTTCTGAATTGAGAATCCCACATATATCAAATTGGTGTTGAGGTAAATCTGTTTGTGTATAATTAATTGTAAATAGTGATTTTTGACAAGCAAATCAAGTAAAACTAATTGGGTTTTAAATTTAGTTCCCCAACTGGACCAACCACTTGGCTTTGAGCTTGTTTGTTCAGCCCTCCAAGTTTAGTTATCTGTCAACCCCCCATTCGTTACCAGAGTCATCATTTTGACTGGACTTCCAAGAATTGGAAGGCGACTCTTTCTTCTTTCCCCATGGAGATTGAAATTCTTTACGTACAGGATCCCTATTTCACGAGCCCCAGTTAAGGGAAGCTTTTCACCGAGCTACCTGTTCTGTTTTATATGTTGTTCAAGGCGGTAGTTCGTTTGTATGAACTTTATTTATGTAACAACCCTCGTACTGATTACCGATAAACTACTGAATTAGCTACTGATCACTGCTAAACTGAACTGATAATGACTGATAATCGAATTAACTGAAGTACTGAATGAACTGATTGAAATCGAAACTGAAATTGAATAAGTTATCTATTGAATTGCATATTGCATCTGTTTGATTGATTGATTATCTGTTAGAATTTATATGTTTAAACTGCTAATTGAAGGCCTTATCGGCGGCCGAATTAGGAATCGTTTAGTGTTTCATGATCAGTAGAATATTTGTGATTTAATGGTATATTTATCTGAAAATTGATTAGGAATGATTAAATTAGATTAAATTAAGTCAATTAAAGAGGTTGCCGTAATTACGACTTTGCCATGTGAGTGGCCCCTTTGTTTATTGATTTCCTAGAGCCTTATTACACTTGACATATCAATTGATCAGTTCCCATCTTGCTTTCCCACCGACCAAACTTAGAGAGAGTGAAGGAGAAGAGAGAATTTAGCTCAATTGTTGAATTTGCTTGGAGATTGCCTAGAATTGAAGTATAATTGGCATAATCTAGCTCCCACACCTTGAAATTGACACTCTAGGTAAGGAAATCATCTTCTTCTTGTTGTCTTGAGCTAAGTCTTGCATGTTTCATGCATCATTAGAGAGCTAGGCCATGATTTTGCTCATACATGTTGAATTGGACCTCCATTGTTGCATGCATGTTTGAATGGGTGATTTTTGAAGTTGAATTCTTGGTAGATTGTACATGCAAGTCCATGTTTAAGCTAAAGTCCATGTTTTCATTTGGTTTTCCAACTATTGAGCTTTATAGAGCAAGATTTGAAGATTGAATTTGGTTTAAAACTCATGCATGGCATGTTTTAAATTGTTCTTGAAATGAGTTTGAATTTTGGATTTAATTGACTCACCTTTGGGGCTTGAATTCATAAATTGGCTTTTGAAACTTGTTATACATTGCTTTGGGATGTATTTTCCAGAATTTGGGCCCAAGAGGTTGAGATTTGAGTTGAGAAAACTTGGTTTGGAGCTTGGAGGTCGAATCTGGATTTTCCAGATTTTGGCCGTCCGCTCGAGCGGGGGAAGTGCCGCTCGAGCGGGGAATTCATGTTCCCAGTATTTTCTTCGACTTGTTCTACAGTCCGCTCGAGCGGAGTGTTTCACGCTCGAGCGGAGAAATCGAGCATCCAGCATCTTGCACCATTCTTCAGTCCGCTCGAGCGGGGGAATGTACGCTCGAGCGGGGACCTTTGTTTGCCTGTACGCTCGAGCGGGGAAACCTGAGCTCGAGCGGAGGCCTTGTTTCACTGAAAATTCTGCAAATGTTTTCTAAGTGCATCTTTGCATCCTCATCCCATCCTAGGCATTCTTAGGCCTAGTTTAAGGCATCTTAATGAGGATATAGATGTAGAACACACCGAGGCATAATAGGAAGTTAATTATTGTACTTCCCCAACTGTTAAACTTAGAGTGTGTTCTATTTGTTAATTGTTTAGGGTTGGCTCTCGGGGACGCGCTCTAGCTGCTATTAGCCCAATCTCTGTGAGTAACAGATTGTGTAAAGATATGTTCAAAATGGTTATCTTTTGAATACTGAACAGAACTGTTTACTGAACTGATATTGTTTATTGAATGAATGTATGTCCTGTATTGTGAACTGTACTGTGGCATCCTTAGCACTTATTGATTACTGTTATTGTTACAGAGCTCTGTGGGTTCCCTTGTGGAACCATACTGTTTACTGAATGACTGGCCATCATTACTGTTGGGTCTGTACGACCCGGTCCTTTTGGACCTACTGTTTATAGGCTAATGGGTGTACCACATATGACTGATTGACTGAAATACTGTAAGATCGAAATACTGTTTAATGAATTGTTTTCATTACTGTAAGGACATTCATTCATAACCTCTTTACACTTATTGTTATTCACTGGGCTTTAGCTCACTGTTTATATATATATGTAGGTTCTCAGCAGCCAGACCGGAGCTAGGAGCGTGGGTTGGTCCCCAGTTTTGTCAAGCCAGCCTATGTGCCTCACTGCGAGGTTCCGAGTTGCCATGCTGTGGCTTGGGGTGTTTTTGTGTCCCCTATCGGTCTCCCTACTGTTTTGCACTGTTGTCTAGACTGTTTACTGTTCTACTGCACTGTTATCGAGGGATTAAGTCCCCGCACTGAATGGTTGTATATGATTGTATAGACTGTACTGTTTTGAGTTGAATGAATGCATAAAAAATGTTTTTGGCATACAGATTTTCACAGCTCAATGGACACTAGTTATTTACTGTATTGGCTTCCGCCAGGCCCTGTACTCTGTTTTACTGTATTACTGTTCAGCAGGCCTTCGGTAATCTCGGATTACTGGCCAGTTACGGTGCTAAACCCATAGGGCCGGGTTTGGGTCGTGACAATTTAGTTCCCCAACTGGACCAACCATTTGGCTTTGAGCCTGTTTGTCCAGCCCCCCAACTTTAGTTATCTGTTAACCCCCCATTCGTTACCAGAGTCATAATTTTGACTGGACCTCCAGGAATTGGAAGGCGACTCTTTCTTCTTTCCCGATGGAGATTGAAATTCTTTACGTACAGGATCCCTATTTCACGAGCCGCAGTTAAGGGAAGCTTTTCACCGAGCTACCTGTTCTGTTTTATATGTTGTTCAAGGCGATAGTTCGTTTGTATGAACTTTATTTAGTTCCCCAACTGGACCAACCACTTGGCTTTGAGCTTGTTTGTCCAACCCCCCAAGTTTAGTTATCTGTCAACCCCCCATTCGTTACCAGAGTCATCATTTTGACTGGACTTCCAGGAATTGAAAGGCGACTCTTTCTTCTTTCCCCATGGAGATTGAAATTCTTTACGTACAGGATCCCTATTTCACGAGCCCCAGTGAAGGAAAGCTTTTCACCGAGCTACCTGTTCTGTTTTATGTGTTTTAAGTATTCACATAATTCAACATATATTAATCCATTCATTAATCCAGAACATTCATTAACTCATTACAATTCAATAAAGAAAGTCATAAACTAATAAATGTGCAGTTATAAATGTAGTTATTTCATAAATTTCAGGTTCATAAAACAAATACTTGAAATACATCCGTACGTTAGATGAACAACAACAACATTGTCTTACACTCCAGTAACGAAGATATAAGACAACATACAAACATATATGAAAGATAAAGGTGTTTCATTTCTCATTCCTCATCTGACATGTAGTAGTCAGAGAGATATTTTTCATTGTTTAAGACATTATTTCGCTCAATCACTCTCAAATCTCTATTGCTTGCTTCTGTCATTTCGGTGGCTAGCTGAAGCATGAAATGTCAACATCTCCGCATCAACATTCTATTGTTCTCCTTCTTAATTCTGCTAACCGCTTTTTCATAGTCACTCACATTTCGTCTAGCCATGGTCAATGAACGACGATGAGGTGCCGGTGCCCCAAAGTTACGTAGATCATTAAACAATCCTTCTTACTCCATTACCCTGAACGCCCATTCTGCTCGGATACCAGCATAATAATCCTTCGGACTGGAGTACTTTTCGCTCTTGTAGTCATAAGTAAATGGAGGTAGCAGCCACACTTTCGGATTTCTTTGTTGGCGTGAACTTCCTACACCTCTTGAAGACATTGTTCATAAAATAAACAAACAAATAATAATAGTAATTGTAGATATATTACTATTGTTATGACTTGAACAAACATCATACTGGGGGTGTCGCTATTTATAGACATCATACTGAGGGTTAACTAGAGATGATCTAGTGACGATAATGCATGTTGGAGCACTATGGAAGAAGTGATACTCGTGATATTATTTTTTAGCTTTTCATTTCATGCAATCCTGAGTACCCGTGACTTTGTATACCTGTGATGTAGTCACGGACGTGGTTGTCAGATAAAATCATAATTGTAGGCCAGAAGATGACAATGCAATCCCTTCATATTGGAGCAGTGACTTGTCAAATAAAACAACATGCAGTGAGTTGTCACATTGCCACATGAAACTATTTTTTCATGCTTACTTTTTTAATACAGTAAGTAGTCACTTAGAATTGACGATTTCAGTACAAATTGGTGTTTTCAACAAATTATAAATGAAATTAAATGCTTAATTTTTTTTTTTTTTGTTTTAAAGTAATATTATTCATAAACAGCCTATATTTTATCTTATTTTCACTTAATGAACTTCACAGTCATCCCATTCTTTCATCTTTGCATTTTTTGCTTCTTTTTATATTCAGTAAATTACACTTTACTCCTTCAGTCCATCACATAATTGTTTATCAACACTATTGCCATGTGGTCGTATTGATGTGCCATGTGGTCGCAAAGTCAGAAAGTCACATGCATTACTGCATCACTACATCACTGCATAAAGTGACATGCATCACTACACAAAGTCAGATGCATCACTGCATCGCTGCACAAAGTCACATAGCATCTGAGGAAAAAACAAAGCATCCAAATTATTACATCTATTCAAGTCATTGGCGAGCATCACTGACAAATGTTGGACGTATCATCGCGCCGAGCTACAATTTTTTATCGTACCATATCTACTATGCCCTTGTGAATTATGCAATCCATGAAAATTTTGAAGGGGTGTCATAACAAAATAACAATAAATTAATAAATATGTCAATACACCTAAAAAGTAAAACAAATTTGTGAATAAATATTTCCAAAAATTTAAAAATATTTTAAAGATTTTTAAATTGTAATTTCACATTTATTTTTTCAAAAAAATTTCAGGCAGAGAAATTTGACTAATTCAGACGTTTAGTCGGTTGATCAGCTTGATTTTTATTTTATTATTTTTTTTTATGTTTTTACTTTTTGTTTTGGAATAACAATAAATTATGCAATTCATAAAAGTCGAAGTGACAACTCCTATCAAGTTGATGCATAGTTGTTCAGCTCATAAAAGTTGACGTGACAACTCTGATGCATAGTTGTTTACAATAATTTCATACATACAGCTACCATGTGTATATATGGTATAAATATCGCATCATACTCGAGCAAAAGTTTTACAGCTATTTCGAGCGATATCATCATGAGATATACGGTGGTTGATCTATATTCAGCAATGGGTTGCTATTGGGTTGCAGATGGAGATGAATTTGAATACCCAATAAATCCAAATTTGCATTACTCACGTGCCACCGTCAATACCATGAGAGCTGAGTGGGAATTTCACAAAACTCGAGCAAACGTTCTCGTTGAGCTATGTCGTGAAGTTAATCTTAAATTTCCTCGCCGGTTAGCCATGCGTATGCCAACTGACACTCCACAGTTGTTGCAAAGGACATTGTATCGTATCCGCGACGAGGTTAATCGCATGACCCAACGTTTGCAAAGGTCCGGACTAATGAAGACCGCAAATGAGCGTGCCGAAGATGGGTTAATGGATGATGCACACCAGTACTACGCCTGGAGCATGGATGTTATGTATGAATCTGATATTAAGATGTCAGATGATGATGATAATGAATGAAATTGTTTGGATGAACGCCCAAACCATTTCTGTAATGTATGCAATTTTTAATGCTTATCCACGACTTATCTTATCAATGAAGGGAGATATTTCAATTGTTTTCGAATAGTTCTTGTAATTCTACATTTACTTTCTCTCCGTTATTGTTATTTTGAAGAACGCTACTTGAACTAGACTTTCATGATTTCATGCATTATTGATGTGGAATATAATAATGATACTTAATGAAGTACATGTTCATATAACAAATAGTTGAAATACACGTTTAAGTTAGATGAACAACAAATATATATGTCTACATTTTGTTTGGTTATCATTGGTTTGTACATGAAAAGAAGACAGTGAATGCAATCATTCAGAAAAGTGAAAGAAAAGGGAAAACAAAATTATGTGTTTGTTTAGATATTTATTTTGTTTCCTTTTTATTCATATTTCTCCCCACAACTATCCATTATGCAATGTTTACATTTTTTTTCCCAGATTTTTTTTGTATAAAATTTTTACTAACCTGTAGCAACACAAGTGGTCCTCCAATCTCACTCAATAATAAAATCCTATCAATTCTTATCCTTTTTTTTCCTGTTTTCCTTTTCATTTTTATGGAAATCATCAAAACAAGTAAGAATAAAAAATTGTAAAATTATATTGTTCGAATAAATAAGTATAACACATTTACATCATCTATACAAGTTTGATTTACAAAAACTATAAATAAAATAAACTATACGCTCCACATCACACCCGCTAATGCCCTAACCTGCCCCCAGTCCCACAACCCCGACCGTGGACCTCCCTCCTTGGTCTGCTGCGGTAGACTCTCTGAATATCTGGCTCCCCCAATCGTAAATGCGTATCCTGTGGAGCCTGTGAGTGTGACCCCCCCTACTACATGTGCTACCCCTGATCCTGTCTGTGGCGGAAGATCGGATACTGCTGTGAGCTGTGAAACTCCATCATCTGGTGCAACTGTATCACGATCTGCAGCTGGAGCTCGACCTCTGCCTCTTCCCGCACCTCGACCTCGGCCGCGACGTCCGGCACGACCAAAACCTCGGCCTCTCCCGCGCGCTCTAGGGGGGCCTCAACATGGGCCTCAGCGTCAATGTGGGAGATGTCAGTGAGAACTGCATCATGTGTACTCATGGTCGCGGTCGAACTGTCTGGTGGTGGTAACTGGGTGGGTGGGGTAACAACGTCATGCATGTATCGGGGCGGTGTCCAATCAGGGTCAGGCACATAAGGTATGCCAGTATGCTGCGTAGGAAGTACGTTGAGGGAATCTGCAGATATGTATGGGGTAGTATGTGGTGGGGTGACTGATGTCGAAGGAGCTGATGTGGCAGGCGCTGAAGTGGAAGGCGCTGATGTGTCTGGAGCAGCTGCTGAAGTGTGTACACCGTAGTGGCCGTAATGCAAACGATCTCCCCGATGGGCAAGCTGGAATGCCTGGTACAATAACTCCCGGATCTCTGCAACGGCCTGCAAGGCATGCTGTCCATCACGTCTCAAATGGGCGTCCTCAGCCAAGTGAAACGACCTCCCAGCTCCAGCTACCTGAACAAACATTCAGACGTATTATTAGGCTACAGTTGACTGAAAGTAAATCAAGTATGATTTTATTAATTATCTGACACATAATATGATACTCACCAATGCCTCAAGATAAGGCCCAACTCGCTGATATCCGGACTTAGACACGTGGCTCGGATTCCCGACTAGTAGGTGTGTATGTCGCCGATACCATAACATATAAGGGTAGGAAGAGGGGATCACCTCATCGCTGTAGTCAGCCTGTACAATACTGTCCCGGCGGGCATCCCACAACCGTATATATGGCATATAAAACAGATGCCAGTCAGTGCCAGCTCGGCCACGCCTATCAGTGACGTGCAACTGCCACTCAGTGTTGAACCGATCCGGCACGGACTGCACCCAACCAAACTGTCGGAGGACACGATGGGGGAGATGCCACTCAACTACGTCAAAACAAATAAGTGGCACTCTCGCCATCCATATCTCCTGACCCAATCGGCAGTAGTCGGGGAGCGTACCGAGGACCCCAGCGTAAGGCTGCCAGATAAACTACAATGACGACAAATAAATTAAATTTTGCTCGTGAACTCAAAACATGTACGATTAAGAAGACAACTAAAACGCAATCAAAAAATTTCATACCTCGCCCTCGATCATCCGGTCCAACTGGTCTCTATAAACTACCACTACGTGGGTCGAGACGACCTCGTGGCCCATGTCAACCCTCCACCGGTTACCTCGCAGTCCGGTGGGCAACTACATGTCCCCCTCACCCATAGGAAACTCACCAGGACCAACCAGTTGCCGCCTAGACGGGGCAATGCGAATCAATCTCTCCCATGCCCAAATCTGCAATAGTTTGAACACAATTACAATACTGATATATGGCATACAATATGAATTGACATGTAATAAAATTGTTACTAACCTGTAGCAACACAAGTGGTCTGCCAATCTCCCTCGTACCCACCTGAGCTGCTCGACATAGCATCCTATACAACCATGCCAGAGCAGCGCTACCCCAGTTGTACTGCCCAATCTGCTCAATGTCTCTCAGCAATGGCAAGTATATCAGCTTGAGCAGGTTCTGTTACTTATCAGGAAGAAGTACCCCCCCAATAAGCCACAGAATATATGCTCGGGTATGCTGCTGTACCAACTCATCTGGAGCATGATCTGGAAGATGAGCAAACTGCTCGACCAGCCACCTCACCCTCACTCTACCTGACTGTAAATCTGCTGGTGTAGGTGCTACTCCCAGTAGCTCAGCACATAGGGCTATCCACTGCTTCGTTGCGAAAGATGGGTCAACTCCAGTAACTGCTCGGCCATCAATCCGAAGACCATATAGGACGGATACGTCCTGCAACGTGACGGTGGCCTCCCCGATCGGGAAATGGAATGTATGAGTCTCTGTGCGCCACCTCTCGACGAGAGCAGTGATGAGTGCGTGGTCCAATCGAATGTGCCCGATACGATACACACCATAGAATCCCGCGCATAATAGATACTACAAGACTCTATGGTCCAACGGATGCTCCCACAATCCAGAATCTGCCCGACGGCATGTCAACACGGTGCGTGCCTCATCCTGCACAACAGAATGACCAGTTTAAATAATAGCATTATCACGAAATATACAACAAAATGCAATGTATTTTAATTGTAAGCGTAAAGTCCAACAAACGTTATTGCATACCGGATGGTCCCACATACTGTCAGCCCGATGTGCCTGTCTGAACAGTGGAACCTCCTCAGGTACATGTGCCATGAAGCCTGTACAACTGAAATATTAGATCATCCATATCAAAATCTCATTTAATCAAAACATAATAACAGAAAAACTGTAATTATTGATTTTGTACTTAACGATTTAAAATACAATGAAGTAAATCGTATGGGTTCGAGAAAAGACAAATTTATGTGCCACTTACACGGAAGCAATTCGAAATTAATGATTACATTTATGGCATATTTGACAAAACTTAAATATTGATTTTGTAATGCTAAAAGTTTGAATAAATTATAAATTTTGCAAATTACATATAAAATTTGTAATTGTGAACAATGACTGCAGCATTCCAATTTTTAAAATTTTAATTTATAATAGGTTAATTTTTTTAAAATTTGTAAATTTTTTAAATTATAAAATGTGAACAATGATTGCAGCATTCGATATTAAATTTATTCAAAAATATGAAATTTTGAAATGGTAGAAGAACTACGTGATTAAGTATAGAATCTTGTAATACACATTTCGAATCAAGTACACAGTTAAAAACTAGTACACATTTTCAAGAAATTATACAAGTTTGAATAAATTATACACATTTTCAATTTTGCATTACACATTTTGAATCAAGTACACATTTTGTAATACACATTTTAAATGTATGACCCCGTTTACAAATAAAGAATTTAAAAATACATAATTAAATGATCTATGACAAATAAAGAATTTCAAAATGATATATTACAACATGTAAGTATTACATAGTCTTCATCGACCGAGTCGCGCCGGACATGTTCGCCTGTCATGACCTGTCTGGTGGCACTCACTGCAACGAGCTGTCAAACGCCTGTATGATATATCCATCTCATTCGGAATACGAGCCATAGATGTATGACCCCGTTTTACTTCTCGCAGACGAAGTTCATTAGGCATTAAGGTTCATTGCGAATCATTCCAATAATCTTCATGCGGTATTGGATTGAATTTAGTTTCCCAAACCCTCATGTATACAGGAAGCCTATATACTGGATCAACGTACTGGAATGGATTGTCACCGCATTCAGACATTACAGCGAGCATATGGGAACATGGATAGTGTCTTATCTCATATTTCCCACAACTGCACGTGGGTTGATTCATCCGCACAATCTGTCTATTGCGACCTCGTCCATGGCGAAAAGATATTTGCACCTCAAATACACGGCGGGGCCTATAAGACAATATTGATACAAAGTAATCAAGTTCATGTTTTTAGGTGAAATTAACTCAACAACATAATAATAACAATTTTTTCACATTACAAACTAACCTGTCATACAATATCAACTGGAAAGTATTTCCCCTTGCGATACTTTCCTCGATAGTTTTTTGCATCTCTCTAGGGTATTAGAACTCATTGCGTACATCTGTTTCAGCTTGGGCTCCCATCTTGTCAAAATATTTGACGAGCCGTCGAAATGTAAATTCAACCATAGCTGAGATAGGTAAGTTCCTTGCACCTTTTAAGATGCTGTTGAAGCACTCTGCATCATTACTGGTCAATACCCCCCAACGATATCCACCGTCATATGCAAGGGCCCAGTCCTCAAGATTCATCTTGTGGACCCAATTGATGGCTTCTTGTGTAACAACCCTCATATTGACTTAGCCATGCTTGCATACACTCCTGTATGATCTTGTCTTGTTATGATTGCCAATCTTGTTTATCTTGTTTTGTCTTGCTTTGTTTAAGGTGTTGCTTGCATGATTTGTTCCTTGCTTGGTGTGTAGCCGAGGTCATCTTGAGCTTAGTTCACCTTTGAACCTTTGTACTTAGGACCATTTTGGAACCCCTTGATTGACCTCCATCTTCACCCCGGGCATGTTTGCCGAGATGTCACTATCTGGGCCGAGGTGTTCAGAACCAAGGCCGAGGAGTGTATCATCTAGGCCGAGATGTTTGCACTTAGTGATCTTCGTCTTTGGGCAGGTATGGCCTAGACCGAGGTGTGGCACACCCAGGCCAAGGTGTGGCATATCTTAGTCAAGTGTCGTCCTCCCTAGCCGATGTCTTTGCTACCCCCTTGCCGAAGCTTTGACTTTAGCCGATATCATTACTTACCGATGTGTCTTGCCTTAGCTTGCTGCATACGCTTTGTCATGGACTTGTCTTATCAATCAGTCACCTTTTTGAGTTGAACCAACCCGGAAGCACCACGTGTCCGAGCTGAAGGCTAAGTCAGCCGACAGGCCTAAAAACATATCATTTTGTATCCTTATGTATCATTTTTGTTGGAAATCTTTGCCTTTAGAGAGAGAAACTCTAGAAGAGGGAGAAGAAGTTTTAGAGTGAGAGAGTAATTTCCAAGTGTGATCTCTGGAGTTTGATTCGAGCCTTGAGGTAAGAATCTTGATCCACTTTGATTGTCCTTGTTGACCATTTAGCTGCATTGCATGATCGGATCTGTTTTGCATGTCATGCATCGATTTGAAGTTGGTTTTGGAAGAGAAAATAGTATTCATGTGTTCTTGAAGAAAAGTTCCGTTTTGATCCGAAAGTTTGGAACAAGAACCATGTTTTTGTGTTTGTTCTTGCATGATCTTCCTGTATGGGTGCCCAGGTCCATGTTTTCGAACTCTTTGCATGAAACCCCAGATTTTTGTATAAACAAGCTATGATTTCAGCATACATGTTCTTGATGTTCTTGATGATCTTGTTCCTTGCATTCTTCAAGGGGAAACCCAGGCTTTCCCCGATTTCGTTTTTGAATAAGGCCATCAGGACCACACCTCGGCAAGGAGGTGTGGGACCTCGGCAAGACCTGGACGGTACCCAGTGTGTTTTCATGGGACGGGAAAATAGTGT